>OX459192.1:3298105-3898105 GCA_949775195.1 Diarsia dahlii | reverse complement strand
AAGTCGGTATACGGGCGAAAGTTTTACGTGACAACGACTTTGAGTGGTAAAATAATTTTAATGTGAATATTCATTCATATAGTAGGAAGAAGGATGAAATAATAGTAAAAATTTAAAACATTTATTTATAAAAAGAATTATAATTAAAACATTAATTTATACAAAGAATAATTAATAATTAATTTATATGTGGAAGGGACGCGTGCCTCTCACTCGCTCTCATTGTGAGCGCATAACGTGAGCGGAGCGTAACGCAGTTTCTTGAAGTGTCACCCGGCAAACCAATTTATAAGACGTTGTCACGTCAAAATTATGAGAAACTCTTTAAAATTTGTAAAATACTCCCGGTTAATTTAAAAAGTAACGTAAAAATCTTAATTGAACAATTTAATAATGAACTTCACAAGAAGGAACGTAAACATATGTACCCAACTCGTTTATCTAAAAAGAAGACGCTTGTTGTTCCTAAAGTCACAAACTACTTTGGTATGCGCACGAGAAAGTATGTAGTACCATCGTTAGTGAATAAGTTACCCCCACAGTTGATATCGAATGTCAAATATAAACACCAACTTAAAAAGGTTCTTAAAAAACACTACCTGTCATTATGTCCATAGCCATTTTTCTTAACTGTTATTACTGTAAACTCACCTTCTTTTGTTTTTTCTTAGTTATTTTGTAATTAAAATCAAAATTAGTCATAATCATATTATTGTGAAACGAGAATAACTGCCGACAAACTGTTTTACAGTTCGGCAGACTTTTTATATTGTATTGGGAAACAGATTATGAATAAATGAATTTAAAAAAAAAAATGTTTCAATAAACTGTACTTTTCCATTTTTAATTAGTACTAAAGCACGGAGCCAATGTTTACATCACGGCAGTGTTGCCAGTTATCAAAGTAATTGAATATGGGCTAGAAAACTCTTTTGATTCAAACGTAAACCATAATATTTTTTTTTAACTATCGCTGGTAGCTCTCAAATAATGGGAGTCAGCAGATATTGTCATCATCATCTGCCCAGCCCTCTCCCAACTATGTTGGGGTCGGCCTCCAGTGCAACCGGATGCAGCCGAATATCAGTACTCCACACGGAGCGACTGCCCATCCGACCCCCACAACCCAGCCAATACTGGATAATACGATACCCTTTGGTAGGACCGGTTGTCAAAACTTCAGGACATTGACGACTGCCAAAAATCCACACATGACAACTGGGACCAACAGATTAACGTGCCTTCACAGGCACTGAGGAAACTCGTCATGAAATGGGTGGTCACCCATTCACAGACCCACCGAGGTAAACGCGGCTTAACCAGAAGATCTCTCTCCTCCACAAGTCAGGAGTCATTGTACTACTGTTAATCGATATAGTATCGGGTCGGCTATTCACAGACACGGTATCACTATAAGCCGAAGTTAATAGGTAGTATTTCCTCACTAAAGCATTCATCCGGTAATCCTACTTCCTACTAATATTACAAACGCGACAGTTTATAAGTATGGATGGACGTTTGCCACTCCTTTACGCAAAAACCACTGAACGGATCTGGACAAAATTCAGTACACAGATACCTTATAACCTGGATCAACACATGGGACAGCCTTCATCCCGATTTTATCCACCCGTGGGACAATTCTCGAGCCGTAGCGGAAGAAGCCACTGGCAACAACTAGTACATGACAGTTATTTCAAGAAAGCGGTTTTGTATAGTCGTTGGACATTAATTTTAATCTGTAATAGTTACGTTACAACCCAGGGTCACCGACATAGCTCTCAAAATATGCAAGTTGAAGTGGCAATGGGTGGGCCACATCGCCCGACAACCGATGGGGAAGAAAGGTTCTCGAGTGGCGACCACGAACCGGAAGACGCAGCGTTCGTAGGCCTCCCACCAGGTGGACCGACGACATCGTGACAGTCGCGGGTAACCGGTGGATTGAAACGGCAGGTTGCCGTTCGTTATGGCGTTCTACGGGGGAGGCCTTTGTCCAGCAGGGGACGTCTTATGGCTGACGATGAGGCACGTTACTTTGCTCATACCTATGCCGTTAAGGATTACTTGTTCATGAAATTATTCGCCGTTAAAGAGATAACTATTTTTATATGAAATGGGCATACTCTTTACCACAATCATGCCCTAAGGGCAGAGATGAGGTCGACGATGGAACTGGCTCACCCAGAAGAAACCTATTTACTCGCGACTTAAATAGATTGAAGTGATATGAACTCGGGAAAACTGACGCAGGCAGGGAGTTCTCTACTCCTTGGCTGTGCGCATAAAAAAAAAAAAATTAGCAAAGCGCTTCGTACGAATGTGTAAAACCATCGACAAGGTATAACCTGCAGTATGTCTAGTTTCCCGATGGAAGAAGGGAGATGGTGGAATCAGCTCGTGGAGCTCGTTTGCATAATCTCCAAAGTATAGTCTGCAGAAGACCGACAGACATGCAACTTTGCGGCGGTGGGCCAGGATACGTAGCTTGGCCACCAATTAGCCTCTCATCGTCACCAATTAGCCTCCTGGCTCTGCACTAGATACAGAAAAAAAAAGTGTGTCAAGTTGGTATTTGGCTGAGCCATCCCAAGGGTGAAAGCAATACTCCATGCCGGACCGGACTTGAGTTTTATATAATATTGAAAACTGTCCAGGCTTGTAGTACCACTTAACCCTCTTTAGGATACCCAGCATTTTTTTTTGCCGCTGTTTGAGCTTTCGACTCAATGTAGGTGCTGATGTTCAGATTTGTGCTCGAGACTGTCAGTAACTTGTACAGATGCACTCTGAAAAGTAGGAGCTAGATTTAATTAGATTGAATGGACTCCTTTTGGCGGAGAACACACACACTTGTGTTTTGGTGGCGTTGAAATCAATGAGATTCTCGTCACCCCACTTGGAGACAAAACTTAGAGCTAAACTTGTTCGCTTTACCATGGCCTCTTTCAATGATCGTACTTCATCACCGCTTTTGCGTTGGTTGTATAACTCTCCATGACAGTGCTGTCATCTGCGTACCCAATAATGCCAGGCACAAGGAGGTCATTGATAAGCAGCAGGAGAAGTGTCGCGGAGAGAACAGACCCCTGAGGCTCCGGCATCAATAGCAATAAGGTCAGAGAAGTAGCCATCTATGACCACTCGGATCGACCGTTGCTTTTGCTTCATAAGGCTACATTCCGAACCAAAGTCAAATACAAAAAGAAAATCTACACCACTTATCTGTAATACTCCACGGGCTGCTCTGAAACACAGGTACACTTGCTTAGTGCTGGTGCTCCGTGTGGAGTCTTTCTTCTTCCATCGCTTTGGGCAGGAACTGGCTGTGTGCCCCTGCTCACTGCATACATAGCACGTAACGGCCGTAATGGCCGTAACGGCTGTCTTTGGTATTTCAGTTTTTGCAGCAAGCAGGTTTTTTTTTGAAGAGGCTTTCTGTTTTTTCCGGCACTCATGGCCACGATGACCCATTATTCATTATTCAATGTGAAGTTTCGCAAAGTACTACACCGCACACGGACTACACCATCTAATTTCTTTTCACTGAGTTTACACCAATTCACAATATCGGATTCCGATAGATCAGGATCAAAAGCCACAAGCATAGCTTTGCATTTCTATCATTAGTGGAAGGTGGATCCGGTCACACTTCTGATGAAGGCAGAGGGTCTGTCATCTTAAATGAAACTACGAAATATAGCGGTAATCAACTTTTACTCCAATAGCACGATATTTAAAATAAATCACTATACACACACAACTATATAATTCAGATATAATATTAAAACTCTAAGCGCTACAGCATGTGCACCGGGCCAAGCCTGCGACAAGAATGATCCCCTCCACGCCGAGCGCTCGTTTATAAAGACTGGCTCGAGCAGTGGGGAGAGTGGTGCGGCCTTAGTGACGCCTGCGCTGCGCACCTGGCCCACTGCACGTGCTGTTTACAACGGCGACGCCGTCAAGTATTTAAAAGGTATCGAAAATTATAACATGTCAATATGCTTAAAAATTCAGTGTGTTTCTTACTGTCAACAAGTACGTCAATATTAAAGTCACCGCAAATAAGGCACTTCTTGTTAATAAAATGTTCCAAGAACTTTTCTAAACTAGACATAAAACTTTCAAAGTTTTTATCATATGGACTTCTGTAGCAATAACAAAGATATAACCCTGTTTCAAGATCTTTAACTCCACATATTTCAAAACTATCAGATCTATACAGTTTTTTTACAAAATCAATATTTTCACTTTCTTTATTTGAATGTGCTAAAATAAGACTCCCTCCCCTTTTTTTTGTGTCCTTGTGTTGTATGACACTAAATCATAATTGGGAAAGTTAAATACATGAGCAGATTGTTGATTTAAGAAATGTTCTGTTATACACAAGTAATCAAACTGAACACCCGTGGTTGCAATGTATAATTCTAACTCAGTTGTTTTATTACTTATGCCACATACATTTTGATGAAAAATCCTTAAACAGCTGGTTTTATGCATCAAAGTACTTTTACAAACTGTATATAATTTATTATTCACGAAAAAGATCAGTGTCGTTAAAACCTGTGCTATCATTAGACACAACTTTAGATAAAAGTTGGTCTGTGTTCATTTTGCTGAAGTAATATGGAATAGTACCTGGTTTCACGCGGCACTTATTATCTTCATCAGTTTGCGTCATATTACAATTATTATATCTACAATGTTCATGATCTGAAGGTTTAAATAGCTCCAAATAGTTTTTTAAGTTCATGAAGACATTTTTTATGGCTGTATTATTTACTTTGCCGGTTAACTTTGAAAACATTTCATACGAATTTATACTCTAGTTGTTTGTTAGTATCAAAAGTATATGTAAAATTAAAAATCTGATTACTTGGTGTAATAGTCGATTAAAAGATTCTATTCTGGTATTAAACAAACTAGTATTCGATTTTAACTTAAAAGTTGGACAACACAGGATAATATTCGTATGCAATATCTTTTCAAGTCTGAATTTTATATAATTAACTAATTCTGCATAATTTTTGGAAACTAAAAAGTCTGTTTCACCAAGGAAGATTATACAGTGGTCATTAAGAGAGTAATTTACAAGTTTTTTGTCTAATGTGTCAAGAAGTTTGAAAATACCTGCCTTCGGCATACAATAGTGGCATATTTTATCATTTGGAAAGGTGTTTTCGGCAATCCCTAATATAGCATTAACATTATTATCACTTATTACACATAACCTCAGCATCATTCAGAGATGTTGGATTTATTTTGTGATGTTACCTTACATGCCATATTAGTGTCCGAAAGTTGGCTTAAACCCGAACTTTCCTCAACTTTTTACTCTCTACCAGGCTTTATCTTACTTCGTAATGATCGTACGGGGAAAAGAGCCGGCGGTGTTGCAATTTACTTGCGTAGTGACATTCCTTACAAAATTCTGACTTCTTCACCCCCCATTTATAATGGCAACCCTGAGTACTTAGTTCTAGAAATTGTTGTCAAAGGGGTTAAGGCCGTTCTAGGAGTTGTGTACTGCCCTCCTACTATAGACTACTTCTCAACTCTTGAATCTGTTTTCGAATCTGTTTTGTCAGAGTACAAACATCACATAGTGATGGGTGACTTCAACACTGACCTTTTAAAGGACAACCCTAGGTCGCGTAGGTTGAGAGCGATCCTGGAGTCGTCGAGTCTGTCCCTCCTCACGCTTAGTCCGACGCATTACAACTCTGACTCAAGCGATTCCTGGCTCGATCTCATACTTACATCTTCTGTAAATCTCGTTGCTAACCATGGCCAGGTCGCTGCCCCGGGGTTATCCAGACACGACTTGATTTATCTTTCTTACAAAATTAAACCCCCTAAGCAGCGGCCTTCTATTGTTTTTATGCGGAATTTTGCGAGGTTAGACAAACTAAAACTCAACACTGATGCACAAGCCCTTGATTGGGACGATCTTGTTGAGTCATCGGCAGTTGAGGAGAAAATGGAGATATTCAATAGGACTGTTCTCCAGCTCTTTGACGCGCATGCACCTCGGAGAGCCGTCCGTGTTAAGCGTCCTCCGGCTCCATGGATAACCCCAGGAGTTAGGATGGCATTGAGACGGCGGGATAGAGCTTTTAGAAGATATAGACGGGATCGCAGCGAGGACAACTGGAACCTGTACAAGTTGGCTAGAAATCGCTGCAACCAGATGGTAAGGGCATCTAAACGCAGGGCACGCCACGATAGTGGCGGTAAGTCCCCTCTTTGAGGAGTGGCTAGAGAGGAGCCACGGCGTCCTCACCTTCCGTCTGACGCAGGTCCTCACCGGACACGGATGTTTCGGGAGGTACCTGCACCGAATCAGGCGGGAGGAAACGCCCGGATGCTTCCATTGCGAGGATCGACCGGAGGACACGGTGGAGCACACTGTGGAGGTGTGCCCTGCTTGGGCGGAGCCCCGCCGTGTTCTCGTAGCGGCGATCGGCGGCGGCGACCTCTCGCGTCCGGCCCTGGTGCAAGCCATGGTCCGGGGCGAGGAGGAATGGGACGCCGTCGCCTCCTTCTGCGAAGCAGTAATGCTAGCGAAGGAGGTGGCAGAACGAGAGAGGGAGAGAACCTCTCAACGTCCCAGCCGCCGCGGAAGGCGCGGAAGGCGCTCCGGGCGTCGGGGGCCACGTGATGGCTTCCGGCCACCGTAGACGCGGGCCTGTGGACGGTGAGTAATGGGCTAGCTCGCCGTCCGGCCGTCGTCATGACGGCAACAGACCGTGTCGGCGGCGCGTTCGTGTTCCACGCGCGTGATAGATTATTCCAATAATTTCAGTTTATTTATTACACTGTTTCTTTAATTGAATACAAATAAAAACATCCCTATGATAATTATAACCTTGTTTACATGTGATACACAACATTTAACAGTTCCTCATCAAAATACTATCAATATTATTATGAAATACTGTTGATTTAATAATCATCGTTAAAACAAAGATTCTAATTTCAAATAAACCTAATTTACATTATTCTAATGATATTTTATATCCCGACGTATTTTATAGAAGTAGTTTTTATTGTGACTTAAAAGCCTTGGTTTCCGAACCACAATTACTATTGGTGGTATTTGAATAGTTAAGTCAAGTTAAATGTTTATTTATTATAAATTGCCAATAAATGATATAGTTATTATTAAACGATACTTATAATGTTTTCTAGATTTTATCTTCCAATTTTAATAAATTAAATAGTTCCAATCAATTCTCTGAACTATCGGTTGATATTCATATTTCGTCCGATAGTCATAAAGATTACAAATAAAAACATATTATATTGTTAAAATTAACTTAAGACGTTTTAAAATAGATTCGCTATATAGGATTTGCTAATTATTATTTATGTTATTAGTTATTTAGCTGTAATGTATAACCATTTGCCATTGGTGTATTATGGCGGTAGTCGTTGAGTTACTTTTTAAGATTGGACGGTTATAAAACTAGAAGGACTGGCAATTCGGGGGCAGTTACGCTGCAGCTATTTTACGAGTTAGCTAGTTAAATACGAGTAATATCTGGATCTGTACCCAGAGTGTTATATTCATAATGTGTCTAATGAATCAAGACTACCAAGTGTAGCAAGCTGTAACCTATGTGTATTGTCCCAAAGACCTACCTACAATGTTCATGTAAGTTAATTGATATTATGCTATGAATATTACTGATAACTATGTGTTAGAAATATGTACTATAATATGGGTTATATTGATTGTTGTTTATGTAAACTGATAAATTGCTGTAACTTGAGACAGTCCAAGACTATGTCAGGTTGTCTTTGTATAATACCTTAAAAGATGTTTCCCGTGGAGTTTCTTGTCCATTCTTCTCCACGAAGACCTAGGGACCTAGTGAATGGAATAGAGTTTCGAGATTCAGTTTGACAAGACCAAAATAAATTCAATTAATGGTCTTGTCTTTTGTGGTTTTATTTCATAACAACCCTGTTCCCTACACACTTGATTAGAGATACTTTCAAACACATTAAATAACGAATAATCATCTTGACACACAGTTTATTGATTGGTGGATATTAATACATATACACATAGATTTACATGTACTTTCTCACACCAATATTAATACATATACACATAGATTTACATGTACTTTCTCACACGCGCCTCAAAGAAATGTCAGCAAGGAGGGGCCCGCAAGGGCCGACGCCCGTCGGGGCCGCGGATTTTTGTACTAGATTACGTGGCCTCGGTGCAAGGGCAAAGAAGGAACATGGGTTCGGTTTTTAGTCAGTAGAAGTCTGACACTCCTCTTCGCTCTACCCAAGAGCGGGGGGGGTCATTCGATGATTTTCCACCCACCAAAAAAAAAAAAAAAAAAAGGGCATCTAAACGCCGATACATTTGCGAAAATGTTCTCCATTCTTCACCGGCTGATATCTGGAAGTTTCTCAAAACGATTGGCATAGCTAAGTCCCCCTCTAGTATTCTACCTTCTAATCTGTCTTTGAATGCTCTAAACAAGCATTTTTCAACGTCCGCTACGCTATCGGTTGATGTTAAGAATAAAACAATTCATGATATTACTTCCAAGCCAATATTACCTCCTGACTCTTTCTCTTTCTCTCCCGTGACTGACCTTGACGTCCTTAAATTGTTTACTTCAATTAAGTCTAGGGCTGTTGGCTGTGATGGGATCAGCAGAACAAGGTTATCCTTTATGACTGAAAACATTATTCCTATTGTTACTCATATTATAATTTTTTTGGGGTGGCTGTCAACGTCGGTAAATGCCAGGCCATCCTCATAGGTAGTTCGTATTACCTGAGAAATTTAGGCACTAGCCAACTGATGCCGCTTATGTTCGACAATAATGTGATTTCTCTCTCACCTCATGTAAAAGACTTGAGCTTGCACATTGACGACACATTTAGTTGGAATAAGCAGGTAGCTCAGGATTGTCAGAAAGTCACATACTCGCTGCAGTCTCTTTATAGATTCAAACATTTTCTACCATCTAGCACTAAATTAACTTTGGTCCAGTCACTTGTGCTTCCCATTATCGACTATGCTGATGTTTGTTACTCTGATCTTTCCAAAGAACTTTTAAACAAATTGGATCGTCTTCTTAATAATTGCATTCGGTTTATTTTTGGCCTTCGTAAATACGATCACATCTCTGCATACCGTTCTCAGCTTAAATGGCTGCCTATCCGACTCAGAAGATCCCTCAGATCTCTTTGCACGCTCTTCACTATTTTAAAGGATCCATGTACTCCCGATTATTTAAAAAAATACTTCAAAGTGTTGGGCAGTTCACACAATCGTAACCTTCGAGCTTCCAAGAACCTTCTGCTCGAAATTCCCTCACACCGTACTGGTTTTATGTCCTCTTCCTACGCTGTCTCAACCATAAAGCTCTGGAATGCGCTACCCCCTTGCATTCAAAAAGCAGAGAGCAAGATGGCTTTCAAAAGAAAAGTCCGGAAATACTTTTTGAAATCGATCTGAATTGTTCTCAATCAAGTCACTAGTAAGTATTCGTTGGTAATTATTATGAGGTTTTCGTATTTTTAGTCTGTTTGTATGTATTTAAATATCTATTAGTTTATTTAATTATATCTATATTGTAGAAGATAGGATGACATGAGGAGGGGGAAGCCTATATAAGGCGGTGCTCGCCTAGCACCGGCCCTTTTTTTACTTCGAGTCGTCGTGGTAACAACATCTCCTAATCGTCACTCTGTCGGTATATTTTTCTATTTGTGTGTAATTTCTGTGTAATTGCTTATTTTGTGTTTTACTCTAATTTGTTAATTCTGTTAGGATTTCTATTTTTGGTTGGTTAAATTGTTATTTGGTTTTAATATTAAATTGTTGTCAGTTTGTTCTTTCTATTTTGAATTATTTCCTGTAGGTAATTTCATATTTGTTTTAAAAAAAAGTCACTTCTGGTCAAATTTCCAAGATCAGAAGTGGGATTCTTCCCATTTCTACCGCCCACTATTTCACAAATTCCCTCATTTTTTATTCTCTGTCTCGATTTATTTTTTTCTGGTGTGCTAATAGTTGCATTTTTTTTTATTTTTGTGTGGGTACTTGTGTTGAATGGTACCGATACACGTCTAATCGTTAGCTAGTCGGTTAGTTTGTTGTTGTGTTTCTTTCAGTTGTTTTGGGATAAGGAGTTAGGATGGCAGACCGCCAACGCGATAATAGTCATAGTCGCAGTCGCTGCGGCAGCCGCGATAATAGCTCGCGTCGTGACTATAGTTCTCGTCGTGATCGTCGCGATTCTTGTCGCAATAGTCAAGAGCGGCAAAATAGTAGGCACCGCGAGCCGTCCCCTATTGAAAACAACACGTTAAGACTCGAGATACAAACGATGATGTCTCGTCTTAAAGCGCTCGAAGACAAAAAGAGTTCTTCACCATTGCCAGTGCGTTCATGTGATCGTGATAAAACTTTAGTGTCTGATAGTGTACGTGATCGACGGGCATTGCGGCGCCAGCGAACACCGTCGCTGGAACGTAATATTATGTTACGATCGCGCGGTCGAATAGAATCTCGTATTGTGCGTCATTCGTCATCACCGAAGTGCCGCCGCCGCCGTTTAGTTTCACCTTTGCCTAGAGAGACTGTGTCTCAACATATCTCACCAACTCGCGAATATAGCTATCGTCGTTATTCGCGTTCTCGCTCTAGAACTCCATCGTTGCGAGTGTCGGGACGTGTATCTAAGCAGAAGTCTGTGCATGTGTCTGACCGTTTAGTTAGGAACGAGAATGAAAATTCGAATTCGGCTACGGTAACCGACCGTATCGTGGATGCTATTCGATCAATTAATAATGCGGGTAGATCTCAGCACTTTTATATTTCAAACTTTGATCCTACCTTACACAATATTGATGATTGGTGTGCGGAGGTTGATCGCGCTAAAGTTTTAAACAATTGGAACGATTTCGAATGCCTGTCGCGTATTGGTAACTGCCTAAAAGGTGACGCTCGATCGTGGCTTAACGAATGGGTAACTAATGACCGTTCGTGGAGCAACTTTAAAAAAGAATTTAAGCCATTGTGCCCTAGAGTACCGGACGTCGCGAATATTTTATATGATGTTATGACTAAGAATTGCGATAGCTATTCCACTTATGCGGATTATGTACGACGGTCGTTACTTCGTTTACGAATAGTGCGTGGACTCAGTGATGAGCTAATTTCGGCAATAATAATTCGCGGTATCACTGATCCCAACATTAGAGCGTCGGCAACTAACGCCAAACTGTTGCCCAATGACTTAGTGGAATATTTTTCGATCTACATTAAGCCAAGTAATACTAGTACGTCAAAAGGTGCCGCTTTCCGTTCGGCAAGGGATAAACAAACTACAGATCTCTCTCGTAAGCGTAATATAAATGACATTAAGTGTTTTTCTTGCGGTGAATTAGGACACAGACAGGCTACGTGTACTAAAAAACCGAGAACTGACCAACAGCCAAGCGGGTTGTCAAATAATTCCTCGACTAACCCTACATCCGTTTTTGTACCGACTAGGTCCGAGACTTGTAGTTTTTGTAGAAAACCGGGTCATAAAGTTGAAAATTGTTTCGCTAAGCAGAGATCGGAAGCTGCAAACAAAAGCAGTGTTAATTTCTGCAATGAGTTTGTAAACACCAACAATAGTGATGTGGTAGTAGCAATTATACAGGACGTAGCGGTTGATATTTTGATTGATAGTGGGTCCACTATATCCTTAATTTCGTCTTCGTTGCTTAGGCATTTTAAGTGTTCACGTAAGCCAGCGTTTCGTACTTTAAAGGGGCTAGGTACTCAAGAGGTTGAGAGTACAAGTTATGTGACGTTACCTATTGAATTTGACGGCTTAACCCTCGAAGTAGATTTGTTTGTAGTGTCTGCCGAATACATGAATACGCCGATTATTGTAGGAACCGATGTTCTTAATAGAGACGGTGTTAGGTACGTTCGAACTAGAGACAGTCAGTCACTTACAAGAAGCGGTAATAACTTTCATAGGATAATGAATGTACGGTCTGAGGCTTCAATTCCCATTAACACACCCCTAGTTGATGATCACATATGTAAGTTGTTGGATATAATTAATAATTTCTCTCAGTATTTTATTTCTGGTACTGCAACATCAACAGTAAATACAGGGTGTATGTCTATTAAACTTAATTCCAACATTCCTGTTTACTATCGGCCGTACCAACTTTCTCACGTTGAGACTCTTCGTGTCCGTGACATAATTAAAGATTTAATGGACAAGGGAATTATAGAAGAATCGGAGTCTGATTACGCGAGCCCGATTCTTTTAGTTAAAAAGAAAGACGGCACAGATAGAATGTGCGTGGACTTTCGCAAATTAAACGAGATTACAATTAAAGATCGTTTTCCGTTGCCACGTATAGATGACTACATAGATCGTTTAGGGCATAACAAATATTTCAGTTCCCTTGACATGGCAACCGGATTTCATCAGATTCCATTAGACCAGGACTCAATTCCGCTTACGGGTTTCGTCACGCCGGAAGGGCATTTTCAATATTTGAAGATGCCTTACGGTTTGGCGAATGCTCCTGTTGTTTATCAACGTATAATCACGAAAACACTTCGCGAACTGATTGAATCCGGTGACATCCTTGTCTACATAGATGACATTTTAATAATGAGCCAAAGCATTGAACAGGGTTTAGTTTTGCTTCAAAGGGTTCTCGAAAAATTGACTAAAGCTGGGTTTTCTATCAATTTAAAAAAGTGTTCGTTCTTGGCCACAGAGATCGAATATTTGGGTAGGTCAATTTGTGAAGGTCAGGTTAGGCCGAGTCATGAAAAAGTAAGGGCTTTAATTGACTCAACTGAACCACAAAATGTTAAGCAGGTTCGCCAGTTCATGGGCTTAGCCAGCTATTTTAGGCGGTATATAGCTGGATTTGCCCAGAAAACTGCGTGTATTGCAGCACTCACTAGAAAGGGAATACGATTTAATTGGGGAGTCGAACAACAGGCTGCTCGTAAGTACATTGTGGAATGTCTAACGAGTGAGCCTGTACTCGCAATTTATGACCCCTCATTACCCATAGAAGTCCACACAGACGCGAGTTCTATTGGGTACGGAGCGGTCTTGATGCAAGTGCATGAAGGAAATCGTAAACGAGTGGTGTCCTACTTTAGTAGGCTGACTCAGGGAGCTGAGAGTAGATATCACTCGTACGAGCTTGAGACCCTTGCAGTGGTAAAGGCTCTTCAGCATTTCAGGCACTATCTTGTAGGTATACGATTCACTGTGGTCACCGACTGTAACGCATTGAAGCTTACACAGCGTAAAAAAGATTTGTTGCCTAGGGTGGCTCGGTGGTGGGTATACCTCCAAGATTTCGACTTTAGCCTGGACTATAGGAAAGGTAGCCTTCTGTCCCATGCCGATTATTTTAGTCGGAATCCGGTCAATGTGTGCACGGTTCAGAAACCCCTGAATTGGGCTCGGATTGCTCAGGCTTCCGACGAGGAGACTCGGTCTCTTATTCAGAAATTGGCGGATGGCCAATTAGACTCCAGTCGCTATGTTTTTAAGAACGACATTCTTTGTGTAAAATTTACACCTACTGGTGAAGACCCCAAGTTCCTTTGCTATATCCCGAAAGGACATAGACTTAGCCTTTTACGAATTTTCCATGACGAACATGATCATCCCGGTATCGATAAGACTGTTGATCTTGTCACAAAACACTTCTGGTTCCCAGGGTTGAGGGCATTTGTCCAGAAGTATGTAACACACTGTTTAGTGTGCCTCTCCCATAAGAAAGTCCCTCGAGCCCCTTTACAGCCCATTCACTCTTGGGAAAAACCAGATACACCTTTTGAAACTATCCATTTAGATACCTTAGGTCCTCTTCCCGAAGCCGACGGTTATCGTCATGTGCTTATAATTGTAGACGCGTTTTCTAAATTTTGTTTGTTATACCCAATGTACCGACAAGACGCTGACGAACTGAAACAACATTTCACCAACATGGTCTCCCTCTTTGGGACCCCCAAGCTAATAGTAGCTGATAGAGGTCGCATGTTTCAAAGCACCGAATTTATGAATTGGGTCAAAGACATGGGTTGCGACACTCACCTTATAACCCCTGAAATGCACCAGTCCAACGGGCAGGTGGAAAGATATTGCCGCACAGTGCTTAACATGGTGCGTATTGAGTGCAACCATAGACAGCAAAAGTGGCCGACTGTTATGTGGAAGCTGCAGTTGATTCTTAATATCACAAAACAAAGAACAACTCAGTATTCAGCTTTGAACCTATTGATAGGTATTGATGCTGCGACGCCACTCATTCGTAGCTTGGTTCGCGATGTGGCATTTGAAGGTTCCAGCCCTAATCGGGAAGCTCTTCGCGAAATGAGTCGTCAAAGAGCATCTGAACGTCTCCGTGCAAATCAAGGACGTCAGGATGACTATGTTAATCAAGGGCGAAAGCCACCCCGTGCTTTTAATTTGAATTCCTTAGTTTTTGTGAGAAAACAGGCACAAGCTACTGGGAAGCTGGATTCGTGCATGCGAGGACCGTATCGTGTGGCGAAGGTACTCCCACACGGCCGCTATGAGTTGCATCTTGTGGCTGGCTCGTATGGAAAGACGACACAAGCAGCCGCTGAGTACATGATCCCGTGGCATGGGGAATGGACTCCCGATGTGTGCTCTGCTTTCTTTAATGGTGAGTTATGTGTTGTTATGAGCTTTGCTTATTTTTATGTGAGTGATACAGTTCACTGAATCTGACTTATTTGATATCATTGTTTGTTGGATTGTTTCTATTAAGTGTGCTTAATAGTGCTTATGAGTGCTTTCTTGTTGGGACTGATAATGATAGACAATGTTAAAGGGAAGTCGAGTCTTGCAATTTGAAATAGGCCTCTGTCTTGGAGTGCATCGGACATGCTATCTCAAGTTGACGGATACACTTCAAGTGAGGTAGGGTTTCATGTTATTGGATGGGCCTCTGTCTTGGAGTGCATCGGACATGCTATCCTAGTATATGGAACATACCTTGGGAACTGCTCTTGAAGGGAAGCTGTCATGGAGTAGCCTGGTCCAGCCTACGGTCTTGGAGGAGATGAATCGGACCTGTATGGTCTTGGAGGAACTGAATCGGACCTATGGTTTGGGCGGGCGTTCTCGGGCATGTTATCCTGGAGCTGTGGTACATGTAGTCAGGCCGGGTTGGTCCCTGATTATCTTGTTTTGTGTGTTAATGTGCTTTGTGATAAGCATATTGATGATGTATATGGGATTGGTTTGAAACATGCTTGTATGTGAACCGATTCACACACGCAAAGTTATGCCTCACGTAGGTCTCTGGCGAGTCGTGAGGTGGCGATCTTCCGACAAGTCTCGCCCCGGGTGGTTGGTTCGGATATTTGTATGTTTCACGCCTATTATGCGTAGGCTATGCTAGTCTAGCTTCAAGCTATTTTGCTGTTGAGATAAGAGTTGTTGAAAAGAGCTTTTTCATAACAGTTCAAACAGCTATTTTGTTAACAGTTGCTGTTTGATCATTTTATCAAATTGATTCCTGTGCTGGTTGTTTCTCTCTTTTGCAGAATCAGACGACGATAACGAGGAGTCTGAACAGGCTGTCAACGAGGAACCAGTACCTTGCACCTCTGGCACGCAGCAGATGGCCACTATCAGCACTTCACCTGCAAACAGTGAAGACTCAGCCGGACCTTCCATGCCAACATTGGACACAGATGTTCAAAGCTAGAAGACGAAGGAGCCCGAGGACGGTCTCCTGTCAAGAAAGGCCGTGTAGAAGATAGGATGACATGAGGAGGGGGAAGCCTATATAAGGCGGTGCTCGCCTAGCACCGGCCCTTTTTTTACTTCGAGTCGTCGTGGTAACAACATCTCCTAATCGTCACTCTGTCGGTATATTTTTCTATTTGTGTGTAATTTCTGTGTAATTGCTTATTTTGTGTTTTACTCTAATTTGTTAATTCTGTTAGGATTTCTATTTTTGGTTGGTTAAATTGTTATTTGGTTTTAATATTAAATTGTTGTCAGTTTGTTCTTTCTATTTTGAATTATTTCCTGTAGGTAATTTCATATTTGTTTTTAAAAAAAGTCACTTCTGGTCAAATTTCCAAGAATATAATATATGTGTATTAGTATGCACCGATATATATAATATGTTTGCAAAATGGTATTATCCTTATTATTATTTATTTTTTTTTGTACTCTACCACAGTACTGTCCTATTTAACCCTAAGGTTGACTGGTAGAGAATGCCTTGTGGCATTAAGTCCGCCTATGTACCACTCTTGTACATGAAGTTTAAATAAATAAATAACTTATTTGAGCGAGTTTTGTTTACAATTATATCTCGTTGTGTACTCGAGCTCGTTGCGTCCAAACGAGTGGTGCCCTCTAGTGTTGCTTGCTGTGGTAAGTCATCATACATCAAATTAGGTCCTATTATTGTATCTTCCAACGGCATTTTATATATTCCAGTTTGTTGAATAGGGCTTTGTTGCGTGTTTATAAAGTCAAGCTAGGTTCGTGTAAGGCATTTTCGCTTTATTTTGACCTCGGATTTTTTTGAGGATGTGTTTGTACACACAGCACAGCTAATAAGTATACATCACGCACACTAGCTAATGAGTTTACACTTTACATTTGTGTGAAATAGTTATGCCACACAAACACTGAGTAAAGCAAGCGAGCTCTGTCTTTATTAGTGTGCGTGCGGCACATCAATAATACCATATACCAATATATAGTAATCATTCATTTGTCACTGAATCAGATATAATATTTCGCTAATGCAACTATAGCAATCTTGGCACTATAGTTAACACCTTTGGTTAACGAACGAGGAGTCGTAAGATCAAACCACGGGTGCTGCTTTTCTTTTTGCAATCATTATTTTGTTAAAACATTATTTAAAGTAGAATCTTTAACGATTCAATCCCGTTCATGGATGAGTTATGAAGTTTGCAACGTTTGAGAACTACGACACTCTCAGTCCATTTTATTTCGGCTGCTTATAAACTAACTACCGACAATATAAAAATAAAATTGTTTTCAAACACCTTCATTTATAAAACTTGCAGTCTTAGTGGTCAATCTACGATTATTTGCATTACTTAGTTTATTGATAACACAGAATTACTCTAGATATATTCGTTTGTAATTTATTTCTGTGGATCCAAACATGCATCATTAAACAACGTTAAAAAGGCAGAAATCGTTCTTTTGCATGAGCATACCTTATTTATTAGTGAAATTGCAAGGCGCTTAATGATATCGGTAAGTAACAGATACTATAACTTTTATGTTTACGTAGGAATTAATAAAATTAACGTAACTTTATTTATTTATTTATTTATTTAACAATTTATGTACACACAGAAGACATCACAGGAAATAACTTTAGTGCATTAACATTGTTATAATAGCCCATTTTTGTTTGCTAATGTATATGTCGCATCATGGGTGGCCGAGATGCGAAACATCGGGTCTTCTTCGTGATCCGACATTGTTTTACTTAGTTGTGGGCACTGTTGTGGGTACTCGAGCGAAACAGAATTTAAATCGAAATAACTTTTTTTATTTAAATAGGCTGACGGTTTTACATTTTACGAGAAACAAACACGTGCGTTGGTATTGCTGAGCGTCTGCCTAGACTGTCGGAGTTCAAGTGAGCGAACACTCCGTCCTTTCGCCAGTCCTCGCTGCATCCCCTCTACCGACGATCGTGTCCAAGCGGTAGGGCGCGCTTGCGTTTCCGGTAAAGATTTATTTAGTTCCAAATTGAATTATTAGATGGCGCTGTCCGTTGCACCATGGCGCCATCAATCCACGACACGGCCATCCCTGACTAGCACCCGTCCTCGGGTGTAGTACCTGTGGACAAAATTCTCAGAGAGTAATCTAGCTCGGCTATCCTGCCAATACACACAAGGGTTTGATTCTCAACTATCATGATTTACAATGCCTTGTTATTAAGGCTACATACAGTGCTTCCTGCACAACATCATTCATTGAAAAAGATCCGATCAACAAGTTAACAAAGTAGTTCTAACAATACTGTCACTCTTTATCATAATTCATAAGCAACGTATACTCAACTCCTGAAACTTTCATTGCAATCTGTGCACCAACACAGGCCAGAATCACACCAACGACTCTTTACATATCTGCCACCACATATGTTACAACACAGGAAGCGCTCTGTGCACCAACACAGACATGAATCGCACCAACGATTCACAAGATCTAACGCAAAATGTGCACCAACACAAAGCGCTCTGTGCACCAACACAGACATGAATCGCACCAACGACTCACAAGATCTATCGCAAAATGTGCACCAACACATAAAGCGCTCTGTGCACCAACACAGACAGAAATCGCACCAACGATTCCTTGTAGACCCATCGCCACATGTTACTCATGAGGTGTGGTCTAGATTTTCGAGTATGAGTGTACAAGCTATTCTTAATCGGATTTGGTCTCACTACCACTGTCATCAACTATGACATCTAATTCTCGAGGAACTTGGTGATCGGGGATCTTCCTCACACGATCATGAGGTATTTGTAAGTTCGCTTAGAGTCAAGAACCTTTAGTAAACTTATCTGTCCTAGACAAGGACACAACAATAATCTTAAAATGACCTTTGAATGTAGGATCTAATTTTGTCTGATTCCTTTCCTCATTTTCAATTAAAACAAACATTAACATCTAACTCAAAAACCTGAGCCTTATTTTGATCAAATCGATTTTTATCATTAACTAGCATTCTTTTGAATGTTCTGTGTCGCGTGCTCTCTTATCTCATCTAAATGAACAACAGTCAAATTAATCATCATCAGCGGTCACTAAACTTAGTGGTCTCGCTACCCTTCCAATCATCAACTCGAGAGAGCTAGATTTAGTCACCCTTATTAATAGTAGAGTTCATAGCCAGCTGAACCTCTCCTAATGCGTCCTGCCAAGAGCGGTCACGACTAGTCTCTACAGCTGTCAAAATACTTTTGACGGTACTCATGAACGGCACAATCAAGAGGCTAGATGCGTATGCCCAGTTAAAATAAACTAAGGTACTCATTACCCTTTTGACCTGACCGTTTGCGCGACTGCTTCCAGTAGCTATCAAGTGCAACTCTATGTTGTTAAAAGTGCAGAAACTAGAAAAATCTTTGCTAGCGAAACAACGACCTTAATCTGCTATAATGCGTTTCGGTGCACTAAACAACGCTATAATAATAATATAATAATATTCCACAACTATCACACAACGCCATCTAGTCCCAAGCTAAGCAGAGCTTGTGTTATGGGTACTAGACAACTGATAAACATACTTATATATTTCTAAATACATACATATTAAAGATAAATTACACTCAGACACAGAACAAATGATCGTGCTCATCACACAAACATTTGTCCTGGGTGGGAATCGAACCCACGACCTCCGGCATAGCAGCTATACAAACTCAATAGCACAAATACTACTGATAGTGTCTATGTTTAAAAGAATGACGAAGCAGCACAAATTTGGTAAACGCATCTATGGTGACGAACACACTACTCCTTGATGTCGTTCTTACCAGACAATTTTCCAGAAGTGTCAATATGAATTGTGTGCCATGGGATATTGAGCTTAGGCATTGGGTGATGTTCTGCTTGAACTTTACCCGAGTGGGTTTTCGCTACTTTGCAAGTGATACCATTGTTGACAAATTTTCTCACGTATTTTGACATGCCTTCAAACCAATTAAATAGTGCTCCGAAAGTTTTTCGAGAGTTTTCTCCCATCTTAAGTGCATGATGGATTCATGAACACTATTAATCACAGACCACCGAAGCGATCAGGTACAATAGGAAGACATCGAGTGAAAGGTACTTTAGAAATAGAGAGGGGTTTTCTAGACAGAAAGTCTACATGGCTCATCCTACTGCCTTCCCGATAAACAATGTCAAACTCAAATGACTGTATTTAGGCTAACCAACGATGAACTCGTTGCTTTAGTGGCTTTAAAACTGCAATCCGTAACAACGGTAAACTTACGACCAGCAAATAGTGTTCGAAATGCTTAATGGCTTTTAAGACAGCTAACGTTTCCAATTCAAACGAGTGATATTTGAATTCGGCTGGGAAAGTACGACGACTGTAATAAGCAACTACATGTTGTTTCCCGTTATTATTTGAATAAAAATGACACCCTATCCTTCAGCACTGGCATCGTTATGGAACTCGATTGCATGCGCAGGGTCAAATATTGTTAGAACTGGCATACTGGTTAAATAAGAAACAATTTTCTTACGAATGACCTCTTGACTCGGTTCCCAACCAAAGGACCGATTCTTGCCACTTGTTAAACAAAACAGAGGAGCCATTGTTTTTTTGAAAACTGGCATTAATTGTCTGAAATAAGTGGCCAGCCCTATGACCTATCTCAACTGACAAAATCTAAATAACCAACCCGTCGCATCAGAAATGAAAACTTTATAAAATTCAAGGAAGAACCAGTTTTTAAAAATTTATCGAGTACAATGCGAAGAAGAACTAAACTCTCCTCCACTGATGACCCTATCACTAAAATGTCAGCAACGTATGTAACAGCATAGCTATAAGCAATATCACCTAATGCTTTCATCACTGCACGCTGATAAACCGAGCTCGTATTCTTCAAATAGATAGGCATGGTCAAGTACTCCCACTGACCATCAGGTGTGACGCTACAGTATGCTCAATTGACACACCACACTAAAATATGATGATAGCCTGATAGCATAAATCAAGACACGTGAACCATGTGGTACCATCTAACCTAGATACAAAATCCTATATCAAAGGCAATGGGAATCTATCCGACACTGTATAGTCATTCAGTTCCCTGTAGTCGACACATCCGATCTGAACCACCCTTCTTTTTCACAAGCAACACTAGACTAGAAAAAGGTGAACATCTTGGCCTAATAATACCTGCTTACAGTATCAACTTCGCTTTAAGCACTAACCCTGTAAGGGCAACGATTAATCGTTCCACTAGGATTTACAAGCCTATTTTGCAACTGTCCTGTTGTAATACGGGATCTAGAAACCACTAGAAACCGAAAATGAATATTCTGTCAATAGATTAATTAATTGGGAACAAAATTCTAACGGAACATCTGTATCAACTGTATTGAAATCAATTTGAAAATTATAAGCATTCTTGGGCTTATTTGAAACATCACATAACCTAACAACCTTTTCACGACACAAAAACAACACTATCACACATCAAACAAACGTTAAATCCTTGTTGTAAAATCTCAAGGCCAATATTAAAATATCATTTTTTTAAAACAACTATCTGGTAGGTACAACATGAAATAAAATCTCTAATCGTAAATCGCTAATCATAACCTCAGAAAATAATTGTGAAGTACAGACTACCATGGCCTATCCCGGGTCAATTTACAATGTTATTTACACGCTTGCCACTGAACTGTGACGAGACATTTCTGATCAGAGAGCATTCGGCACCAGAATCATAGTAAAATGGGTACGACTCACCAGGTTCATCGGCACACTGCTGGGATTGCTCACATGGCAAACTTCAACACGTCGCTCGCTATGTGCCACTGCTGCAGGCACTACCCCGCAGCTGCTTGGTGCGCCTGCCGCGCCGCCGCGCCGCGCTGTTGCTTGCCTCCTTGATATTCTTCCCAGGGCAGTTGGATGCGTAACATTTGGGTCCAGTGTATGGCTCATTAAGGCGGTTCCTCTTCCCATCAGGGTCTTCACGATCATCATCACCCTACGGGGCGCTCCAGACTATAAACAGCTCCTTAAAATCGCTCCATTTAATCCCAGGACAAGATATGGGCGACAGACATGACGAAACTTCTCCCATGAGTCTCGTGACATTCGCTACGTCCCCTGTAAGCGCGCCACAGCGCCGGTTGCACGGTGCTGCTGTCTTCACAGCACCCTGGCGGTCCATCCCCACCAGGTGAGACCAACGGTTACCCGGAGGAGGCCCAGCGGAGGACGACCAGCGACGGAGGTGCCGACTTACGACGCACCTACAGTGGATGTGTGACTCCCGTTCGTCCCGTTTCTCCCATGAGTGCGCGGTTCAAAGTAATCATCAATGATGCACCTTGACTATTCGGATCGATAACACACATGTCGGCTGTTGCCAACCAAGCACGCGGGACAATATTCCGTTTTTCAGAGTCAAAATGCGGTAGGCGAATATCCGTACTCGCAAAAGGTGTTTTCATTGTTTGCACAATAGTCATAAAGTTTTTGTTTAGCTGCTCGAACATAAAACACCACATTTGCGTTTCTATGTCACTTTCAGACGCACGCGCATTGTCTTTACACTTTTCCGGCCTAGCACTGTCACTTACACTATGTAGGCGTTAGAGTTGCATACCACTTCTGATGTCGCATCATGGGTGGCCGAGATGCGAAACATCGGGTCTTCTTCGTGATCCGACATAGTTTTACTTAGTTGTGGGCACTGTTGTGGGTCTCGAGCGAAACAGAATTTAAATCGAAATAACTTTTTTTATTTAAATAGGCTGACGGTTTTACATTTTACGAGAAACAAACACGTGCGTTGGTATTGCTGAGCGTCTGCCTAGACTGTCGGAGTTCAAGTGAGCGACCACTCCGTCCTTTCGCCAGTCCTCGCTGCATCCCCTCTACCGACGATCGTGTTCAAGCGGTAGGGCGCGCTTGCGTTTCCGGTAAAGATTTATTTAGTTCCAAATTGAATTATTAGGTGGCGCTGTCCGTTGCACCATGGCGCCATCAATCCACGACATATATTTAAACCATATCTAAAATTATTTTAACTTGTAGTGTATCTATGCATATGATTATTGAAAATAAATAATATTAATTTGGTGTATATAGAAGTGTGTATGTATTATAGTTTATATATGGTATATATAGTTACATATAAACCAAATTAATATTATTTCATCATTTAATAGATAGGTATACATTAAGTTAACTAAAGTGCATTAACCATTGTTATAATAGCCCATTTTGTTTGCTAATAGAGGTATTTATAAACTCTTTTGCAAAAAAAACGGGCACTTCATATTTTTTTCTCTACTTCAATGAAGAAGGACAAGTAAGAGGTTTTATTAATTTGACGATGTATTTGGCATGTTATTTGAAGAATCCTGGCATGATTCTGTACGTTCCAAATTTAAATTTTGAAATGAACAAAAGGAAAATAATGATTATTGTAGATTATTGTAAAATTGCTTTACTAATGGCGCGAATTGCTTAAACGATTTTATTACTGATTACTAAAATTTTAAAACTTTTTGAATATTTTCTGCAAATTAAACAATTTTATCTTTCTTTTTACATTAAATACCACTTTTTGACATGAGTGATAAAGCGATAAGGGCCGGTAAAATTATAGCCCTACTTGAAGAAGGTTGTTCGCAAACTTACGTGTCTCAGCGGCTAAATGTGAGTCGTTCAACTGTCCAGAGGACTTGGCAACGGTATCAAGAGACCGGTTCGGTCAAAAGAAGACCCGGTTCGGGAAGAAAACGACGCACAGAACCAAGAGATGACCGCTTTTTGGTGAGTCAGGCCTTGCGGAATCGTAAGGCGTCAAGTGTGGACCTGAAGAAGAGCCTTGAAGAAGTAAGAGGAGTAGAAGTTAGCTTGTGGACCGTCAGGCGGAGGCTTTTGGCTGCCAATATCAGGAGTTACCGCCCGGCTCGGGGACCTAAATAACTCCGTGAGCACCGTGTTGCTCGACTTCAGTTTGCTCGAAACTGTGCTTCATGGACTCTGGAGGACTGGAATAAAGTATTGTTTTCTGATGAAGCTAGAATCTCTTTGTGTGGAGAGGACCGACGCCGGCGAGTGCTACGAAGACCACGGGAACGCTATGCGGAAGTGTGTTTCGAAGAAATCACTCCTTATGGCGGAGGCTCCGTTATGTTTTGGGCAGCAATTAATTCGACGGGGCGTACGGAGTTAGTTCTCATAGAAAATGGAACATTAAATGCACACCGGTACATAATGGAAGTCCTAATTCCATATGCACAACCCGCATTGACTGCACTTGGGGAAGATTCCATTTTTATGGACGACAATGCTCGCCCGCACCGTTCTGGCGACGTGGAAGCGTACATGCAAGAAGTTGGGATCCGTCGTTTAGATTGGCCAGCTCGAAGTCCTGACCTCAATCCAATTGAGCATGTCTGGGATGTTCTAAAGAGACGGGTAAGATCAGTGCAACATGCTCCACAAAACATCAGGGAGCTAAAAAGAGTCATTGCAGAAGAGTGGGAACGTATTCCTCAAAACGTCATTAAAAACATCGTGGAAAGCATGCCCAGAAGGATTCAAGCTGTGATTTTGGCAAGAGGAGGTCACACTCGTTATTAGGTTATTACATTTGTAACTTTATTTAATTAAACAAAGTAAAACAATCTTCTTGTCTTTATTGCCGACCACTTCTTATTGTTTGGCCGTGTACATCGGTTTTAAAGAATTCATAGATTTTTTTTTTAAATTGCCACAGTTCACTTCACGCGTATTAATTTACACGATTATAAGTATACAGACTACGTCAAACAATTAAATTTCATTGAATTAACTCAAATCGACCTTAGAACGTAAATTTCCTAAGGTGCCCGTTTTTTTTGCAAAGGAGTGTAGTTTAAGGTATATAATAGGTATATTTTTAAAAGTGTTTTATATAATTATTGTATATAAATAACATTATTTATATATACCTATATGAAAACATAATTTTATTTTTTAAGTATATATAAATATTACTATTTACTATAAAATAACTATTATCATAAGTATTTTAGTAGAAGTAGGTATTTTAAATACTGTTTTGTTTTATATTCACAGAGAAGAACCGAGCAATTATGGGTTTACCGATAAGCGGATTCTGGAGACGTCGAAAATCTTCGACGTGGGCCAAAATCAAAAGCGAATTCATCAGCTCGACACCATGACATCGTGGCAAAGCACAAAGCTAGTTCATTCAGATTGCCAACACGCGTCACACCTACGGCACACAATGTGTGCTTACAAACGGTGAGAAATCACCTGCGTTCTGCTGGTTCACGCTGCAGCAAGCCAGCGCGGAAGATTTTACTGTCCAGTCCACTGCGCATCGACGACGCCGACTACAGTTCGCTTAGAGGTCATAATTATTTTAATTGGAAGAACAATGTGGTGATTTGTAGCGACGAAAAAACTTTTAAGTTGAATAAGGACGGGCTTGAAATATTATGGAGAAAAGGTGGTGAAAGATAATTATAATGAATGTAATAACTAAATTAGTAGAATTTATTTTAAATATTAAACGATTGTGAACCTTCTCGTTATATACATAATGTTCATGTTTGTGTGAACAAATGTAAAACTTAGCATTATTTTTATTTTTTATATAATAATATACAACTTGCTGTATTCCTCTGTTTTAAACAACAATTCGTATTGTTAAAAGTCTGGTGAAGTGATGTTATTGTTATGCAGATAGAAGTTGCCATAATTTCTTACTATCTAACATGTTGATTCACTTCGCAGCTAATTTTACTTTCGATTCAATTTAGATACCACCCTACTTCAATAAATTATTTACGCCCATCCTTAAGCAACAAATAAATTGTCTATTATTATTTTTTTTTTATTATGAGCCCATGTTGTCCCACTGCAGGGCAAAGGCCTCCCTTCCCTCCTTCCACTTTTCGCGATCCAGTGCGATGTTAGACCAATCCCTTGAGAAAGAGTCCAGCTCATCCCGCCATCTCCTTCTGGGCCTGCCGCGTTGTCGTTTCCTGCCTTTTGGTATCCACTGAGTGGTAATTTTTGCCCATTGCTCCTCCGACATGCGACAGATGTGACCAGCCCAGTTCCATTTTAAACTCGCAGCTGTAAGACCAACATCAGCTATTTGGGTTTTAGAGCGAATTATAGTGTTTTTGATGCGGTCCGTAAGTTTGACACCCAGTATACTTCGCTCCATAGCTCGTTGGCAGACCCCAAGTGCGGACTTCTGACGTTTCGTAAGCGACCATGTTTGCGCTCCATAGGTGAGGGTGGGGAGAATGCACACGTCCATGAGCTTTCGCTTGAGTGAAAGAGGGAGAGATCCCTTCATTAAATGTTTCATCGACCAGTAGCTCTTCCAGGCATTCTCGGTGCGTCGAGCAACTTCTTTGTCTTGTCTTGCCTTGAAAGAGACTATCTGGCCGAGATATATGTACTCATGGACATATTCAATCACCACACCCCCAGTTTCTACGTTGCGCTCTGTGTGTCTCAAATTGTCTAACTAATAAATAAAAATAAAACAAATTATTTTATTGTTTTTATTTAATTACCTTTCTACTTTTTTGTTTAAGTGATTTTATTGGTCACAAACTTAATTTTATAAAAAAGTAAAAAAAGGTAAAAAACAGTTAAACTGAACTCCTCAGTGGGGATCGAACTCACGACACCGAGCGTAGACTAATAACTATGTCAAGCGCTTACACCACTCTGCCACGGATGTTCTACTAGACATATCTAAAATATTGGGTCATATTCCTTCACTGTGAGCCCGTTTCTTGAATTTTTACCCGTGTATGTTTAATACGTATACCCACACAATATTAATAAAAGTTACCGATGAGTGCGTGATGTAAAGTCGGCCTGCGGTAGGCCAGTTTTGACATAAACGCACATAACGCACACTATTAGAAACATAGTTCACTCGTTTTACTTAGGGTGTGTGCGTATAACTATGACTTCACTCACACATTGCAAAATGTATACTTATTAACTGGTTCAACTGTACAAATATGGGTCAGTTTGTCAATTCTCAGTTTGTAATTAGTTAATATTTTGGCTTGAGAACTATTTTCCAACAACAGATTCTCTATTTCAGTTTCTGCACTAATTAACTTTTCTTCAAGTTGACATATTCTGCTTTTCAGTTCTTTCACGTCGTCATTTGATTTTAAATATAAGTCAGGATAGCTACGGTTCAACTCGTAAGAGGCCGTCGAAGTGAGTGATCGATATTCTTCCTCCTTTTCTGATAAATCAAATGAACTGTTAGAATTAACTGATTTTTTATTTCGAACAGTAACATTGTTAGTGTGAATCTCACTTAAGTTGTTTTCTGTCATCATTGTAACGATAATGTCGGTATAATTTAAAACGTATCGTAGTCAGTTAATGAAAGTTGAAAATGTTAAAGTAGTAATAAATTGTCTGTGGTTAATTTCATAAACATAGTTCCGCTTTCTGTTCTCTGTTACTCTCTGATATAAATACTGTACTGTGCAATACGAGCTGTGTAATAACAATAAAAAGGCATTAAATAAAGTCTCTTTCACTTAAAATCGTAACAGGTTATGGGCCCAGCTGGCCTGTGTTATTAACAGTTCGTTTAAAATAAAAAAGGCTAGTGAGCTTATTTGTGATTCGGTCCGATTCTAATCTAAAAGCACGTAGGTACGCGACGTGTTTTGTAATAAAAATATGGCGACGACTGAAGAACTTAAAAATATTGAAACGCTCAGCGATGTTGAGACATATCAACTCTGGCGATTCCAGGTAGATATTATCTTCCAAGCCAAAGGGCTGCAAGATATAATTGAAGGAAGTATTAAAACTGAAGATAAAGAGAAAGCTGAATTTTGTAAAAAGGACGCACAAGCTAAATACATTTTATTGCAAACTGTGGACAAAAAGTTAATAACAATGTTGTTCCAATGCACATCTGCAAGTGCTATGTACAAAAAGTTATGTGAAATGTTCGGCGGCACTGAAGAAAGACACAAAAACAAAATCAGATTTCTTTAACTACAAGTTTGACAAAAATAAAGATATGGTGCAAAATTTATCTCATCTGGATAACCTGGTATATAGGCTGCGACAGTTAAACATCTCCTTGGACGATAGCTTAGTGGAATCAAAAATTCTAACATTTTTATCTACTGAGTATGAACATTTTGTAACGGCATGGGACTCGACCTCTAAAGAAGAAAAAACCCTTGCTAATTTAAAATTAAGATTAATAAAGGAACAAGAAAAACATACAAGTTCACAAGATAATGAGGTGGCATTTCGAGCATCTAAGTCATTCAAGAGAGCGGAGAAACAGGATTCACAGTCGTCTAATAAAGTGGGTAACCATTCTGATTATAATAATAAGATACGTTGTTTTGGTTGCAATAAAATAGGCCATGTAAAAAAAGATTGTAAGAAAGTATGCTCTATTTGTAAGAAAAACAATCATAAAGAAAGTAACTGTTTTTTTCGCAACAATAAAAGTTCTGTTTCATTTTTAGGTTACAAAAGTAACAATGCAGTAAATAATTGTTGTTATGACTTTGTTGTAGACTCAGGTTGTACATCACATATGGTAAATAATATAAACTTGTTAAGTAATTTGGAATGCCAAGAGACGTCTATATGTCTGGCAAAGAAAGATGAAAAAATGTTGTCTGTACAAAGTGGCACTTTTGAAGGTGAAAATTGTGTCTTAAATAATACTCTGTGCGTTCCAGATCTATGTAAAAATCTGTTTTCAGTCTCAGCAGCTACAGAAAATGGTGCTGTTGTAACTTTTAGAAATAACAATGTTGAGATTACTGCTGAGTGTGGCACTAAAATATTTGGTAAAAAGGAACAGTCAACAGGACTGTATCATTTAAGATTAAAACAAGGTAGTAGTGAAGTGTCTCTGTTAGCAAATAAAAAGGAGCGTGTCTATGACTGGCACATTAAAATAGGTCACCCAAGTAATGAGGTACTGGGAAAATTGGTGGACGCTGCTACGGGTGCCACATACAGCAAGGCTGATATAAAACAATTGCAGGACATAATATGTGAAATTTGTGTCAAAGCTAAGCAGGTAAGGAAACCGTTTAATAAGACTAGAGAACGTGCTACTAGGATGCTTGAAATAATACATAGTGATGTTTGTGGTCCTGTAGAAACCACAAGTTTTGATGGAAAAAAGTACATACTCACAGTGTTAGATGATTTTAGTCATTATACAAAAATCTATCTGTTATCAAATAAAAGTGAAGTAAGTGACTGCTTAAAACATTACATTAGGGAAACTGAGAGAGAAGTTAATGCAAAAGTTTCTGTGTTGCGTTGTGATAATGGAGGTGAGTACTCTAGCAGTGAATTTAAAGCATGGTGTTATAAAATTGGTATAAAATTAGATTACAGTATTCCGTATAGCCCACAACTTAATGGCAAAGCCGAGCGTCTAAATAGAAGCTTGATGGAGAAAGCTAGGGCATTATTATTAAATTCAAACCTTAGTAAAGAACTATGGGGAGAAGCTATGTACTCAGCTACATATTTACTCAATAGGTTGCCATGTTCAGTGATCGATTTAAAAAGTCCATATGAAGTATGGAATAATAAGAAACCGGATATTTCTAACATAAAAGTATTTGGTTGTGAAGCATTAGCAAAAGATTTAACACCTATAAAAAAGCTAAGTTCAAGGTCACAGAAATTAATATTGGTAGGTTACTCTAAAAATGGGTATAGGTTATATGATGAAAATAAAAAGAAAATTGTACTTGCTCGAGATGTTGTCTTTAATACAATAACTAATAACATAATAAAAGAAGATGGACAGCAGCAGTTACAGAGCATAAAATTGGATGTAAATGTTGGAGATTAAGGTGGACATCTGCTTACAGACTCAATATGTTCTGAAGAAAGCAGCATAGTACCTGAAAAAGAAAAAGAAACATTAGTACAGGAAAACACAGAAATAGAAGAGGATAGAAATAAAAAGGATGAGCAAGTAATAGATAAAAGGACAAGAAGAGCTCCACAAAGATTTAATGATTATGTTCTACTCACATACCAAGAAGCCATGGAGTCACCTGAAAAAGAAAATTGGAAAAAAGCAATAAGTGAAGAAATAAAATCCTTAGAGAAATATCAAGTATGGTATAGTGGATGAAAAAGATGTCAAAGACGCTAAAATTTTGACCAACAAGTGGGTATTTCGAGTTAAAGAAGATGGATCATATAAAGCCAGGATTGTTGTAAGGGGTTTTGAACAAAGAGATATAGACTATGATGAAATCTTCAGCCCCGTTGCATGTCAATCTGCATTATGGATTATACTCTCTATTGCTGTGATTAATAACTACCATCTTATGACATTTGACGTCAAGACCGCATTTCTAAATGGAAATCTTAAAGAAGGGGAAGTAATCTACATGAAAGTACCTCAAGGTTTTGAAGAATGTTATGGGAAAGTATGTAAACTTAAAAAATCCCTATATGGGTTAAAACAGGCTCCAAAAAGATGGAATGAAGAATTTATTAAAATAATGAAGAGTTTAGACTTTGAACAAGTTAAAAATGAGCCATGTGTACTAAGAAACAAAGAAACTACTGTTATTATTGGTATTTATGTTGATGACGGAATAATAATTTCTAAAAATAAAGAAGATGGCTGTAAGGTACTTAATGAGATAAATAAAATAATAGAATTAAAAGTATATGAAAAACCTAAAACATTTTTAGGCTAACAACTTACATATAAAGATGATGGAGTTCTGCTGTCTCAGGAAAACTACACCAGAAATATACTAGAAAAATATAATATGTTGGACTGCAAAGCCACTGACACACCTTGTGTAGTTCAAGAGGGAATAGTCTTGAATGAGGAAGGCAAGAATCTTTTTCCTTATAGAGAGGCTGTTGGGAGCCTGCTGTATCTTTCAACTAGGACAAGACCTGATATAGCTTATGCAGTTGGGTTAGCTAGTCGCAAAGTAGAAAAACCTACTAAGCAGGATGTTGTTTTAATAAAACGGATTTTCAAATATTTAAAAGGTACTATTAGTGATGGTTTGTTCTTTAGGAAAAGAGGTAACATAAAAGATTTAGACTTGTACTGTGATGCTGATTATGCTGGTGATTGTGACACTCGTAGAAGTACCACAGGGTATATTATCATGTTGGCTGGGTGTCCTATTGCCTGGTGCTCAAGAAGGCAATCTATAATTGCACTTTCCTCCACAGAGGCAGAATTCATATCAGCTGCAGAGTGTTGTAAAGATGCAATATTTATAAAATCAGTGTTAAAAGAACTCAATATTAATATTCAGATGCTTCAATTCTATATAGATAATCAAAGTGCTATTCAATTGATTAAAACAGGTATATTTAACAAAAGGTCCAAACATAATAGACGTCAGGTTTCATTACATTCATGAACTATACATGAATAATGAGCTTTGTATTACATATTGTCCAACTGATTTACAACCTGCTGATGTAATGACAAAAGCTTTGAACAAACATATTTAAGTTTGTAATACATAAGAATACTATAATGTGTTAGATATACTGTGTATTTGCTAACATTAGATAACTAGATTTGGGAGCTATGTTTTATTTGTTTTGTTGATAGACATTAGTCTCAACTCTAATGCAACATTGTGTATCTCATAATATGAAGGCTAGATTTTGTTAGTAATACTATTTTGTGATTGTTTTCAGTTTAAAATATGTAGGTATTTACCAAAACCTTTAATATATTATGTTAATAAGACTTAACTGTTGGATGTAATATAATTAAAGTTGATTTAAAAGTTTAAGTAAGCATACCTTCGATCAATAATAGTACATACATATTCCATTTGTATTGTTGATAAATAAAATATGTTGTTAAATATAATTTTGCTTAGAAATTTAAAGACTTAGGTACTAAGTTACCTACATATAAAGATTGTTTGTATAACAATACTTCAAGTACATACTTAAGTGAAATTTTGTTTCTTTCATTAATAGGATTTGTTGTTATGTTTAAAAAAATTTAAGAAATTAAAGGAAGGTGTTAAAGTAGTAATAAATTGTCTGTGGTTAATTTCATAAATAATAGGTTTTAGTCTGTAGCTGTGGTAACACTACTTTAGTTCCGCTTTCTGTTTTCTGTTACTCTCTGATATAAATACTGTACTGTGCAATACGAGCTGTGTAATAACAATAAAAAGGCATTAAATAAAGTCTCTTTCACTTGAAATCGTAACAGAAAAAGACCTCCCAAAAAGTTTTGCACGTCGTGGGGTTTGAACTCGGGCAACTACGTACGAGTCGACGACTGCGAGCGGGCGGCTTACGGTCCTAGACCATCGGAGCTCTTACAATCGGTGCGAAATTGGTGATCCGTTACCAATACTACTGCGGTGCCAAACGTGTATCATTGACCTGTGCAAAGGTCAGTCACACGACACAAAGACAAAGAGATTTTTAACGATCACACTTAAAACTTTGCAAATGTTTTTGTTTATAACTTCGTTAATAGTTTATGCACTGATTTGGTTTTTTCACAGATTGTTTCTTCGTTTATAAGGCACGAATTGGTGTAACGTTGGCACTGTTTACTACACTTTAGACTATTTTTCCGAAGTATATTGTTCGCGAGTACAAAAAGCACGTCCGCTCGATACGCCGTCCGGGCGGGGGGAGTGACTAACATCTACCTTTTTATTCCTCCATTTTTCCTCAGGTACTTGTCCTATTAGAGCCTTAGTTGGTGTCCGGTTTTTGAGATACACAGCAGTATTAACAGCTTTTGCCCAGAATTTGTTGTCCAGGCCAGGTGTATCCCTTAGCATACACCTGGCTTTCTCAACAATGGTCCTGTTCGCTCTCTCTGCCACACCATTTTGTTGTGGAGAATATGGGACCGTTGTGTGATGTTGGATTCCATTCTCTTTCAGATAAGCCTGCAATTTACTGTTAATAAATTCACCACCATTGTCACTACGTATAATCTTAATCTTGTGGTTAGTTTCATTTTCCACTAAGACTTTAAAATTCCTAAAATGTTCAAAAACTTCATCTTTGCTGTGTAGAAAATAAACAAACGTTTTCCTACTAAAATCGTCTATGAATAACAGAAAATATCTAGCACTACCAATAGACTGCATTGGCATTGGTCCACATAAGTCAGTGTGTACTAATCCTAGTAACTGAGTTGCTCGTGTGTATGACCTTTTAGGAAAGGGAGCACGAGTTTGTTTACCTTCAATGCAAGCAACACAAGGGTTAAAAATATCAGAATTATATTTAATACCTGTGACCATACCTTTATTCATCAGTGCCATACTCCTTGAGTTCAAATGGCCAAGTCTACGGTGCCACATTTCCTGCGACTCCTCTTTCACTGTACCTTTTGATGAGCTTGATGAAGAAAACATAACAGTCTCATCACTAGACTGTTTTCCTTCGACAACTGTACTGTAAGAAGCAAAACTGGTATTACCTCCCCCCCCCCCCCACACAAAGGCTGATCAGGCGTCAAGTTGATATATACCATTCCTATGAGTGGCTGTTGCCAAAACTTCATCCTCATCAGATATAATACATTTCTGTTTACTAAAAGTTACTGTATAACCTTTCTTCACTAAAGAACTAACAGAAAGCAGTCTGGGTGTGTTTGTGTATGTGAGTTTAAATGTTTGTGAACGCACCCACGATACAGGAGAAATTCCTAGTGTGGGGCAACGTTTTTAAAAAAAAGAAAGAAGAAAGAAAGCAAGTTTGCTGAAAGATTAGGCACATAATAAACGTCTCTAATTGTTCTCACACAGTCTTGCAATTTGACACGCACATTACCTTGTCCCGCTGTTGGCAATTTTTCACCGTTTGCAACTTGTGAGCTTACTTAACTAAAATCACAAAAAAGTTCTCGGTTGTTGCACATATGGTTTGATGCACCGCTATCCACATACCATACACCACGCTGGAAGCTGACGGAGAGCGCCGTTAAGAGAGCCTTGGATGAATCCTTGGGAGGTTTATCCTTCTCTGTTTTCTTGTCTTTCTCTGGCTTCTTATTATTATTCTTCTTGATAAAGTGTCCAGTCCTTTTACATTTAAAACATTTTGGTGCTTTTCCGGTTGTTGCGAATGCTGTGGTATCTTCAGTTTTATTCCTGCGGTCATATTCTTGTAATAATTTACCTTTGACCATGTCACTTGACAACTTTAAGTTTGAATTTTCAAGTGCCATAATAAGCGGATCATAATTATTTGATAACCCGCTGAGCATGATTACGGCCAAGAATTCATCATCCAGGGGTGAATTAATATCAAACAGTTGTTGTGACAGTTCTTGCAGCTTGCCAAGGTAGCTTTCCATGCTGTCATGCTCCGTCAATTTTGTGCTGAATAGCGTTCTTAACAGACCTAGTCTTCGGCATAGCCCTTTATCCTCAAAGGCTTTGCTCAGGTTGTTCCATGCCTCACGTGCATCCTTTGCGTTCCTGACATAGGGGAATGCACTCGTTTGAACCGACAGGCATATTCTTGCAAGTGCCTTCTGCGATTTTTTCATGTCTGCATTGCTCAGTGTTTCTTTCTGCTCACCATCGATAGTGTCCCACAGGTCCTCATGGATTAGTATCATCTTCATACAAAACTTCCATGCTGAATAGTTATCTATACCTTTGAGTTTCTCGATGCTTTGCAATGGTGAAGCATTTCCGGCCATTTTTTTTTTCTTGTTCACGCGTCGTAGAGGCTAACCACTGAAACGCCAAATTGGCCCATTTGGGACAATCCGTCAAAACGGCCCGAGCGCCACTTTGTGACATTTGTCACAATTGTACATTTTAGTTCCATGGCGTCGTAATATATCTGTTTCCTTCTATCCCATGAAGTTTCAATCCTTTTTCTCTTTTCTACCCGCTACTTTATTAAATTCTTCATGCTAAAAACACGACAACACTATACCACTATGGTCAATTCGATTTAAAAAAAAAAGTTGAATGTCAGTCTTTGAAATCCGATGAATGACGCGCGCGATTGACGGATGCTCTAGTGTATTTTCAAGTAATTTATTGGTTTTGAGTGAGTGTTTTTGAATAAAATAGTGATTTTGTGGATAATTATAATACAGTGTATGTGTGTGCAACCGGATTTTAACCTAAATGTAAGTATATTTTAACTTCTGAGTGATTTTACGGGTGCTTGTAACGGTGTTAGAATTTTGTCAGAATGCTTTCGTAATTTATGAAATTTTAAGACCAATTCCGTATCCAAAGTAATAGTTATCACATTGGATATTTACTAGACAATAGTTTTCAGCAAAAACATATACAAAAGATAGTAAATTAAAGTTAAGATTTTAAGTTTTGTTCAACATAACCTTGCAAAAAAACAAACATGGCGGTCCGCGAAATTCAAAATTATATTTTTTAAAAATTCACTAAAATAAATAAATTTAATTAAAGAGAGTATTTCTTGGTCAGGGGGTCGTCATAGGGGCGGTTCTTGTAGAAAACAATAACATCGTATGTATTGTGTTTACTCAAAATTCACAAAAAAAAAATAAACAAACAATGTCGAGTGCATTTTTTTCATTTAATTCATTAATTAATTAATTCCATATTTTAATTTATTGTATAAACCTATCAGCATAATACTTACAAGTAAGTTACATTATTAAATTATCTTTCAGATAGTAGCAAAATTTTTAATTAACGTGAAACAGTATATTTGTGATAAATTATTTAATTTAAGTGATTAAATTATTCCCCGTCGGCAATAAATACTGGTTAAAAAAAAAATAATAATAATATTTTTCTACCAACAACTATGTTTATTTTTATTTTATCGTACGTAAATAGAACCCTTCCACCAATAAAAGCCATACAATATGTACAGTATCGATTTACTTTTTGAAATAATAATTTTTAAATTTCACATAAAATCACATAAGTTTTTTGCCAACCCTAGTCAATGTTTACGAAATAATATAATAAATTTGAAACGAAATACTAACAAACACTTGACACCACTTGAAAGGGTCTCTCATAAGCTTGAACAAAAACATTACTTGAAGCGTCTATTGTTTATAACACGTCAACAAAAAATTAAGATAAGAGCCCGGCCGGCCGGCGCGCAGCTGCGACCGTTTTTTTTGCCAAGGCCGGGCGGGGTGACGTAAGCGCGCGCGGCGGCCGTCAAAATTGGATAAATTCAAATTAACATTTGCTGTGGTGTCATGATCATCTGGCAACACATCCACAGGCACATTTTCTGTAAAAAAGACACCATTTTAAGCACTTCAAAGAAAATAATATTATTTGCAAGACACTTATTTTTTTTAGTAAGTAGGTGTATCCTTACCCAAAGCATCACTGTCAAATACTGCCGGAAGACCTGATATGGACTCTCCCATGATGGAATTTAACCATTCGGTGGTTTCTGATGGTGGCGGAGGGGCTGGTCCCCCACCAGTTTGCCGCCTTCCATACTTCTCTCCTGACATTTCCTAAATTAAAATAATCAATTGTGAAATATTCTATATTACAGCATCAAACTATAAAATTATTGGGAAAAAGATACTATAGCCAGGTACCTTTCTTGCAGTTTTTTTCATATTATTATATCTCTGCTGCAACTGCTTTGTGCTGCGGTATTTCAACGCATCGGAATTAAATTTTTCTGTAAGCCTTTTCCAAGCAGCTTCTTTTTGCTGGTTGCTGGAGTGATCAGTTTTTTTTGAGGTTATTACTGGGTAATCCTGTAGAAGCAACATTAGTTTTTTTGTTTCTTCTTTACAGAAATTAGAGCTGCGGTCCCTAGAATAAAAAAAAATAGTTACGTACAAGTAAATAAAACAAGTGTAACTCTTGAAGATTTCAGAGCTTTATCTCAATCTAAACACAAAAATACTTACTTGTTTGATTTTTGGCTGTATCCTGACATATTTATGAAGACGGAAGATGCTTGGCAATCACGCACAAATTCAAGAACAATATAACACGGACTGAAAAATTTAACTTGTTAAGTTTTATTTCTCGTGCTAATAAACTGTTTGATTTTTAGCGCAGTCTGAGTTTTGACATTTAAACTGTCAAATAGACGTTTCTTTTGGTTTCATTCAATCATTAAGAGTAGTGTTATCACATAGAAAAACGTTACCCCTAAAAAAACATAGCTATTTTAGGGAAAATATTTCTCATTACACTGGCAATATAATAACCAATGGTCAAGGTTGACTATAGTTAAACTAGACATCGAAAAACGTATTATCCCTTTTACCATTTGTTGACTAGTTGACTATGGTTAATCTAACAAATTGTTATACGGTGTTTAACTACGGATCAAAAAACCGGCCCTTAGTAAAAATATGTTTTTGCCAGGTAAGTCTTTTGTCTAAGTGCAATCCAAGATATCTCACATGATCTGCCTGTGGAACTTCAATGTTATTTAATTTGACTGGAGGACAAGATCCTCTTCTTAAAGTAAACGTTACATTGACTGATTTTGTTTCGTTCGCTTTTATCCGCCATTTTTTGAGCCAGTGGGATATGCTATTTAGCCCTTTTTGGAGAATATGTGAGGCACTTTCCGGGTCACTATGCGCAGCTAATATGGCAGTATCGTCAGCAAAAGTTCCAGTAGTTAAGGATTCAGATGTCGGCAAATCTGCAGTGAACAGTAAGTAGAGCACGGGGCCCAGTACGCTACCCTGTGGAACTCCTGCTTTTATTGGACGCAGTTCAGACAGTGCTTCCCCATTTTGTACTATGAAATGGCGCTGCTGTAGAAATGATTTCAGTATTCCGTATACGTGGTCTGGCAAAGCAATTCTTAATTTAAAAAGCAATCCTTCATGCCACACGCGGTCAAACGCTTGAGATATGTCCAGGAATGCACTAGCACAGTAATATTTTGCCTCCAGTAATTCCATGATCTTTTTAGTTAGTCTGTGCACTTGGTCGATAGTGGCATGTTTACTGCGAAACCCAAACTGGTGTTCAGGAATTAACTCTTTTTCTTTGAGTATAGGTAGGATTCGTTGCAGCAGTAAGGATTCGTATATTTTGGATGGAATAGGTAGCAGGCTTATGGGCCTATATGATTTTGCTTCTTCAGGTTGTTTATCTGGTTTCAGCAGCATTATAATTTGTGCGACTTTCCACTCCGGGGGAAAGAACTGCAGTCTGGTCATGGCGTTGAAAAGTGACGTAAGGAAAGTTATGCCAGATTCTGGTAGTTCTTGTAGTATACGATTTGTTATAAGGTCGTATCCTGGTGACTTTTTTGGATCCGATTTTTTTATAATTCGGGCAACTTCAGCCTTTGTAAATTTAAAGGGCATTTCCTCCATGTTTATAGGAGTAATGTAACTGTGCAGTAATTTCTGCTGCATCTTCTGGAGAGCCTTCATATGGGTGAGGAATAAAGACGTTTGAAAGATGTTCTGAGAACGTTTCGGCTTTCTCTTGGTCTGTCCGTGCCCATGTACCGTCAGATTTTCTTAAGGGGGGAGATACACTAATAGGCCGTTTTAGTTTTCTGGTGGCTTTCCATATAGAATAATCTGAGGAAGCAGTAGCATCCAGGCCATTGATATAACTGTGAAATCCGTCATTACGATCTTTGTCTAGAATGTGCTTCAGCTGTCTGGTGGCATGATTGAGCCGTTTCTTCGCCATAGGGTCTCTGGTTTGTTGCCAGTGTTTCCGAATATTCCTTTTTTGGGTTACTTTGTCTACTATGTGTTTCGCTACATAGTTGTCTATATTTTTATGTGGTACAGGTGGGGTTGAACACCAGGCTGCATCTTGCACCTTTTTATTGAAGTATAGGACCGCTTCTGTTATTTCGTCGTTTGATTTTAGACTAACAGGTTCCTGGAATGCTTTATCTATGAGCTCTCGAAATAGAGCCCAATTAGTTCTTTTGGTATGTAGAACGCATTTTTTGACGCTTTCTTGGGCGGTAGTGTGTAGTTCTACAATGATTATTAATAATTAACATTCTTACATTCATTTAAACTATCTAATAATGCATAGCTTAATCTATCATCAGATACGGCAATATATAACTTAGTGGGATGAATAAGGACATATGTTTGTAAATTATTCTCATCCCGTGGTGTGGGTAGCGGTAAAATTTTATAAATACTATACTTAACTGGATTAATGAGAGGTATTTCAATAACAAATACTATTTTATTATTATAATAGTAAGATGTCAATTTAGATAAGTCCATAATACTGTGAATGTTATGTAACGATAAAGAGACGGGAAAATCTAAATTTCTTTGAGTCATTTTACTTTTTGAAAGTTCTTGAAATAAATTAGTAGGAGTTAATATTAGAGCTGTCTCTGTAAACACAACGTCATACAGTATGAAATAGGTCTCGCACAATGCTCACTGTAACTTGTAAATAGATACTAAGTATTTGGGTCTCTCATAACAACCTAGCTGTCATCTTGCTAATTACTGCGATCGATATTTTTATGTGCTCCGATGTGTCTGATTATAAATCTATACTAATCTTATTTGGTGTTTACATTTCCGCCCATAATCCATCAGGTTATGGGCCCAGTCACCGAAATCTACACGAAAATTGTAATATTACAAGTCTAAATACGAAAGTAGAAGAAAATTTAAAACTTTAGATAAATAGCAACTCACCTTATTTTATCATAGTTCACTAATCTTTCCCGAGATGAGGTGATTCTTTTAATTTGCTTTAAAATATGATTTTTAAGAAGATGGGACCCTAGTCAACTATCTTGGTGCATTGTTATTATGATAATAAATTATAAAATTTATTATATTAATTACAGGTATGCTTAGAACAAGTTTGGCTGAGGCTGATAAAGAGGTTGTCTCCTGCGAGTCCGAGAACCCCCTGAAGGATAATGTACTCAACAATATTGGTAAGTATTATTATTTGAATTTGAATGATGCTTAATATTCCTTAGGTCTAAGAAAATAGTTCTAAAACTTTAAATTTGTTCCAGGACCAACAAAATTTAACGAATTTGATTCGTCTACACCAAAGTCTATGCTGCGAAAACCAGTATCAAAAGAGCTGTGTAAGTTAAATGTACTTAATGCTTCCTAAAAATATTATAAACGTGAAAGTTTGTGAGTATGTATGTTTGTTGCTCTTTCACGCAAAAACTACTGAACGGATCTGGATGAAATTTGGCATATGTATAGTTTATAACCTGGATTAACACATAGGATACTTTTTATCCCAAACCAACGCGGGCGAAGCCGCGGGCATAAGCTAGTTTTAAAATATTTTCACACAGCAATAAAAAAATTACTTTGTTATTTTGAGGAGTCCTATGTCCAGCAGTGGACTGCTAACTGATGATGATGATGTTATTTTATGTTTCAGCTTTCAAAGAAAACAAAAGAAAGACTGCATTTACTCCGTTGGAAACACGGAAGCGCATCATTTTGCATACTGAGAGGAAAATGGATTTTATGAGGTGCAAGGAGCAGCGAGAAAGTGAATTGTCCCAGTATGCCAAGGAAGAACATGAGCAAAACATGAGACACAAACAAGAACTCCATGACCTAGAGCTGCAGTATAAGAATAAAATGTACGAATTAATATTAGAAAAATGTAAATATGAGGCTGAAAAGGCAAAAGTAGATTTTAATAAAGCCAGTAGTTCCTAGACAACTCAAATTTGTTTTATTTATTTTTATCATCATCATCAGCCTAGTAATATTCCCACTGCTGGGACGCAGACCTTCTCTATGAGAGGGGTTTATTTAATTTAGTGTTGATCAATAGAATAGGAAAATTAAATGCAGTTTATGTAACAACAGTTATTATAATATTTATAGTAATTAAGTTCCTTCAGAGTTTAGTAATGAGGAAAAGTATGTACTTATAAGATCTCTTCTGTATTGCTGATCATTTTCTGTCACTGGGAAGACAATATTTTCTTGCTCATTTTCAATTAAAGCACTTCCACCACTGGGCAAATCTTCTCTATTTGTAATGCATAGATTATGCAGTATTGCAGTGCTGACAATAATAGCCTGCACATTATCTAATTTAACTCTTAATTGAGAGCCTATGCATGGAAATCTCCTCTTCCAAACACCAAATGTTCTTTCCACTACATTCCTTGTTCTGATTTGGCTCTCATTGTAGAGCTTTTCAGCAGCGCTTTGAGGATCTGCCATTGGTGTTAATAAATATTTCTTTAATGCATAGCCCCGATCTCCCAAAAGACAGCACCTGCCTAGTTGTTGGGAGTTCATTAGATAATGAACTCTGCTGTTGTTGAAGATAGTGCTGTCATGTACAGAGCCTGGCCATCGTGCAACTATATCCCTTATTTTCAGATCAGCATCTGCTACTACCTGAGTGTTTATAGAAAACACGTCCTTCCTATTTCTGTAAAGCTCCGCATTATCACCGCCTGAAATAAAATCAAGTTTAAAAAAAAATAACAGATGCATGCGGTTACATTTTTTTTAATGACTACATATGTAAGTAGTTACCAACATACCTGGGCTTAAAATACGTATATGAGTGCAGTCTATCGCTCCGATTACACTTGGAAATTTGGCGATTGAGTAGAACTTTGCCACTACTTCTCTTACTTCTTCTGTGGTGTGCGGCATTTCAATGAAGTAATTTAATTTAGTGCAAATAGTTCTCGAGACCGCGTGGATAACTTTACATGCAGATGATTTCGATATCCCAAAGAAATCTCCAGAGCATCGTTGCATGGTGCCTGTAGCGTAGAATCGCAATGTAAGCAATATATTGCTCAAGAGGTGTTATGGCTTGATTCCTAAAACGCAAGAAATAATTATTTGAGGATAGGTTGTTGTGAAAATGGGTTTGCGAATTAAATGCAATCAATGGAACTTTAAATAGGTAGGTGCATTAGGTACCTAATTTACATACCTTGTGGTGGGAGTTTTTAGAAAGGCTCCTATTTCACCAACTAACCACATAACTGTTTCCTTTGATAACCGATACCGTTGGCAAAAGTCTACGTTATCCCAGGTATCCAAGGGTGGGTTACGTTGTCTAAAAATTTTCGGCCTTCTCATTAACACGTACTCCACATAAATATCATCGTCTGATGAACTTTCCGACATTATATCATAATATCTAACTATGTTAGATATGTTTCTCAATCTTTTTTATTCATGATAAAAAAGATTGAGAAATACGACGTTGACAACAACAAAACTTGTAGATAGTACGTACAAAACAGATGTTGTGTTTGAACTAACCATCCGCCATATTGCTTAACTCGCCAACTTTGGGTGGTTAATTTTTTAAACTAATAGTTAGTTATTTGACCATTGGTTAAGCTAACAATTGATCAAAAAACACATTTTGCCAATCTTTAACCATTTGTTACTATTTTTAACCATTAGTTGAGTTAACTACGGATCAAAAAACCGGCCCTTAGAGGAAGCAACTTGGTATCCAAACACGAAAACTCTACTGGCTTATCGGGCGAAAATCTCAACTTTCACTTGAGAACAAAATACTCCTGTACAAGGCAATACTGAAACCCGTCTGGACGTATGGGATCCAATTATGGGGCACCGGATCTAACTCAAACATTGAAATCCTACAAAGGTTTCAAAATAAATCCCTGCGTATGATAACTAACGCTCCCTGGTTTGTTCCCAACGAACTATTACATCGTGATCTAAGAATACCCACTGTAAAGCAAGAAATTGTCCGCCACACTAAATCCTATAAAGAACGCATCAAAATACATCCAAATGCCCTAGCTCGGCCATTAATGGAGAACCACATCAAAGCGCGACGATTAAAGCGAAAAATACCACAAGATAATGTAGCCCAATCACAGTAAAACATACTGTCTAAACAATGAGGTTGTGACACAGGTCACATACTGAGCGCGCCAGCAATAGCACCAACCATCATACTGCTGAATGTCCCACGAGGGAGACAGATTGTAGTAAAAAGAGAAACAAAAAAAAAAAAAAAAAAAAAAAATGTCCTTCGCCCTCCATATTATCCACTATTAATAATCCTTCTTGTGAAATTAAACTTATAACTGAAGTAACACACTCACTTCCCGAAGTGTGCGATTCAAAAATAATTTATGGCAATATAAACTTATGGCAAAAGTCCCGTGTGGTGCCGGGCTTAAAGAATGCCACCACCCCGTCTCATCCAGCGGGTGTCGTAGGAGGCGACAAATGGAATACTTAGCATACTTATATTTAAAAGATATGCACAATAGCATTCCCAAGGAGGGTTGACGTCAGGCAGGCGGCCGGTCATAAAAAGAACTGCCAAAACCCAAAGCAACATGAGTCAAATAAATGAAAGTAATGTTAGAGCTAGGGCGTACCCCTCAGGCGACGCGCAGGGGCAGCACCCGGTCACTGCGGGAAATGGACAAGGGTTGTCGCACCAGAACGGGCGGGTGCGACGTAAGACGCAAGCTCAGAGAGTAAGAGAAGTAAGAATGAGGTGTGCGAGCTGGAATGTAGGTACGATGACTGGAAGAGGAAGAGAGTTAGCAGATGTTTTAAAAAAGCGACGGATAAAAATAGCGTGTCTGCAAGAGACTAAGTGGAAGGGTGAGAAGGCAAGAGAGATAGGAGAAGGATACAAGTTTTATTATTGTGGCAGCGATGGCAAGCGAAATGGTGTGGGAATAGTTCTGGATAGTGAGTTGAAAGAATGTGTTGTGGATGTTAAAAGAGTGAGCGATAGAGTGATAGCTGTAAAAGTGATTGTTGATAGTTTGGTGATGAATATAGTTAGTGTGTATGCACCCCAGTCAGGAAGTGAAGAGAGCGTGAAAGAAAAGTTCTGGGAAGACTTTGATCGAATGATGTTGGATGTGCAGGATAGTGAAGAAGTGTATGTGGGGGGTGATTTCAACGGGCATGTAGGAAGAATGACGGATGGGTATGAGAGAGTGCATGGCGGTTGGGGGTACGGAGACCGTAACACTGACGGCGAGACACTGCTGCAAGCTGCTTCTGCCTTCGACCTGGCAATAACCAATACGTGGTATAAAAAAAGAGATGAACATCTCATTACTTATAAAAGTGGCCACCACGCGACGCAAATAGACTTTTTCCTGGTCAAACGAAATAGCCTTAGGTTCGTCAAAAACTCTAAAGTCTTGCCAGGTGAAGACCTAGTCTCCCAACACAGACTGGTCGTAATGGATTTAAAAGTCTGTGTCTCGTCCAGTAGAAACAAAGAACGGCCTCCACCCAGAACCAGATGGCGTATGATAGAAAATGAAGAATGTTAAGGTATGTTTAGGAGTCAAGTGATCGATAAGATGATTGAAATGAAGGATATGGAAGGAAAATCTGTAAATGAATCATGGGAAGAGATGGCGAATTGTATACGGAAAGTAGCAAAAGATGTGTTTGGAGAATCGAAAGGAAAAGGTGTGATAGATAGGGATACATGGTGGTGGAATGAAGATGTGCAAAAAAGTTTAAAAGAAAAGAAGGTTGCGTTTAAAGAATGGCAGGGTGTAGCAGACGGGAATGGCAGTTTGAAAGATGAGAAGAAAGAGAATTATAACGAATGGAAGAGAAAGGCAAAAAAGGCGGTAGCAGTTTCCAGGGCTAAGGCGCAGGATAAGTTGTATGACTCACTGGACAGTCCTAAAGGCCAGAAGGAGCTCTACCGGATTACAAAAGCGAGAGAAAGGAGAACGAGAGATATAATTCATATTAAATGTATAAAAGACGGCGCTGGTAAGGTTCTAACAAAAGATAATGAAATAAAAGACAGATGGAAGTTTTATTTTAAAAAGTTAATGAATGAAGAGAATGAATGGAATGGTGTGCTTAAAGAGGTACAAGTAAATATGGGATTAGTGAGGAAAATCAGTATAGATGAAGTAAGGAAGGCAGTTCAAAGTATGAAAAGAGGAAAGGCCATGGGCCCCGACGAAATACCAGTAGAAGTATGGAAGTGTTTAAAAGAAGATGGATGTATGTGGCTGACTTTATTCTTCAATAAGTTGTTGCATGAAGGAGCGATCCCAGAAGAATGGTGCAATAGTTCGCTAGTGCCTATTTTCAAGAATAAAGGTGATGTGCAAGACTGCAACAACTATCGGGGAATAAAGCTCATGTCACATAGTATGAAAGTATGGGAGAAAGTGATAGAAAAAAGAATAAGAGAGGAGAGTGAGATTACTCAAAACCAGTTTGGGTTTATGCCAGGTCGAGGAACAATGGACGCCACTTTTGCACTTCGCCAATTATGCGAGAAGTACAGACGTGCACACAAGAACTTGCACATGGTGTTCATTGATCTGGAGAAAGCGTATGACAGGGTACCTCGGAATGTGTTGTGGTGGGCCTTAAAAGAGAAAGGTATACCAGGGAAGTATGTAGAGTTAATTCGTGCTATGTACAGTCAATCTTGTACCTACGTCCGGTCAGCTGCTGGCAACACCGACAAGTTCAGTGTGGCTGTAGGCTTGCACCAAGGGTCGGCTTTAAGCCCTTACCTCTTCTTGTTGATTATGGATGCTCTGACGTCGGACATACAAGAAGAGGCACCCTGGTGCATGCTGTTTGCCGACGACATTGTTCTTGTCAGTGAAGATGGACCTGAGATCCAGAGCAGATTGGAGAAATGGCAACAGAAGCTGGAGAATGTTGGCTTGAAAATCAGCAGAAGTAAAACTGAATACATGTTTTGCGATTTCGGCGGTCTCTCCAGTTCTGGAGCCATAGCGCATCTAGCGTGCTTCTTTCAATTTGCCCTGACTTTCGGTATCTCGGTTCACTCGTGCAAAGCGATGGCGAAATAGATCGTAGTGTGAAGCACAGAATCAGCACTGGATGGATGAAATGGCGGCAGGTCACGGGAACAATATGCGACGTCCGCATTCCCCTTAAACTCAAGGGGAAGATTTATAAGACCATGGTTAGACCTGCTGTCGTGTATGGATCAGAATGTTGGGCCACAAAAGGGATAAATGAAAGGCAATTGCATGTGGCTGAGATGAGAATGCTAAGAGGGATGTGTGGTGTGACGCGAAAGGATAAAATAAGGAATGAGTACATAAGAGGAAGTCTGAAAGTGGCGCCAGTGAATGAAAAGTTGATTGGTAATCGATTGTCGTGGTATGGACATGTGATGCGAAGGAATGAAGGAAATGTTGTGAGGAAAATGTTGAGTATGAATGTAGATGGCTATAAAAGGAGAGGAAGGCCAAAGAAACGATGGATGGACTGTGTGAAGGATGATATGGCTAGAAAGGAGGTGACTGCTGAGATGACGAAAAATAGGGAAGTATGGAAGAAGAAGACATGTTGCGCCGACCCCAAATGAATTGGGATAAGGGCAGGAGAATGATGATAAACTTATGGCAAAAACTTAACGATGGAAGATTCGTTTATGTACAATACACGTTATGTATAACACATGGAACCTACTTCATCCTGATATACTATAGGAAGTTACGTTTGAGGACCTAGTCAAAAAGTTAGATAAGCATTTCACACCGAAACGATGTGTATTTGCGGACCGAGAGAAGTTTTACGAGGCGAGCAGGTCCGATGGCGAGAGCGTCGAACAATGGGCGGCTCGTGTGAGAGGATTAGCAGTAAACTGTGAGTTTGGAGAGGCGTTGGATATGCTGGTGCGAGACCGTTTTATACTAGGGCTTGCACCATGCCGGGAACGTGACCGGCTGTTTGAAGAGGACGCCAGCAAACTCACTTTTGCTAAGGCGTTGGAGGTAGCTCAACAGGCAGCGTATGCAAGATTAGCACGATCCAGTGCTGCAGCGGCAGTTGACGCCAACGCAACCATCAAGGCCACGGACATCAAGGAGGAACCTGTATACCGGCTGAGCGGGCAACGTGGGCAGCGGCAGCGCGCGCGCGGTGAGCCTAGCGACTACTCGACTTGTTTATGGCTTAGCGAACGCACCAGCCATTTTTCAAAGGGCGATGGAATCACTATTGATTGGCATAGAAGGTGTTAGTATATGGTTAGATGACGTTTGTGTAACTGCTCCGACTAGACAACTACATTTCAGTAGGCTGAACGAAGTACTGAACAGATTAAAAGATGCCGGATTAAAATTACACAAAGAAAAATGTTGTTTCCTACAAGATAGTGTCACTTACCTGGGCTACATTATAGATAGACATGGATTACGAACATGTCCTAAAAAAACTGAAGCAATTACAAACGCACCGCGGCCAACAAATGTCACAGAAGTTAAACGATTCATAGGAATAATTAACTATTATCGTAATTTCATACCAAATGCATCTGCTAAGTTGCACCCGTTGCATGAGTTACTGCGTAAAGGAGTGCAGTGGGAGTGGGCTGAACGTCACGAACATGCATTCAATAGTGTAAAGGTCGAGTTATCATCAGAAAGAGTGCTAGCCCATTTTGACCCCGCAGCACAGTTGGTATTGACGGTAGACGCGCCCGGCCGGCCTTGGCGCGGTGCTGGCGCAGCGCGACAAGCTCGCGAACGTCGAGCGACCGCTGGCGTTCGCCTCAAGGTCATTATCCACAAGTGAAAAAAACTACAGTCAGATTCAGAAGGAGGCGACTGCCATTATTTTTGGTGTCAAATATTTTCACCAATATCTGTATGGACGTCAGGAACCGTTTATCCTTAAGACTGACCATCGTCCATTACTCTCGATATTTGGTAAAAAAACAGGTATTTCAGTTATGGCGGCATCAAGGTTACAGCGTTATGCGATAATATTATCTGCATACAATTATAACGTCCAATACATTAAAAGTGAAATTAATGTTGCGGCGGACTATTTATCGCGCTCGCCTCTGCCAGAACCTGACTGTAGAACGGAAGGACAAAATGATTTGTCATTCCTTAATTTCTTAGATGTTAACGTGGCCCCGTTAACATTCACTGATATAAAAACAGAAACGTGCAAGGACGACATTTTAAAAACAGTAATTAAATACGTGAGTTGTGATACCAGCGGTGTACCGAAATAGGTTATTACAAGAACTACATTCGGGTCATTTCGGTGTGGTAAAAACAAAGAGTGCAGCTTGTAGTAGATTTACGTGGCCATCGATTGATAAGGACATTGAGGAATGGGTGGGCGCGTCCCACACGTGCGCGCCCACTCGGGCCGCGCCACCGCGTGCGCCTCCCGCGCCCTGGCCGCGGGACTCGGCTCCGTGGCGACGCTTGCACATCGATTACATGACTATTAATCAACATGTTTATTTGATAGTCGTAGATTCACATAGCAAATGGTTGGAGTGTTTACTTATGAGTTGCGGTACTTCAAGCCGGGCGCTTATAACTGAATTAAAGAAATTGTTTTCAACGTTTGGTCTACCGAGGGTCAAAGTTTCGGATAATGATGCAAAAATTAAGTCGAATGAATTTAAACATTTCTGTGAAATGAACGGTATCCGATACATGACGTCCCCAATTTATCACCCTTCCAGTAACGGACAGGCCGAAAATTCTGTAAAAACATGCAAGAAAATGTTAAAATGTATTATTAGCGATAACAGCCAGCAAAATGTGATTAAAGAAAAACTTTTAGGATTTTTATTTAATTATCGAAATACACCACATTGTACAACGGGTGAATGCCCCGCAAAGATTATGTTTGGCAGAAATATAACAACAAGGTTGGACCTGTTACTGGAGGATAGTCATAACAAAGAATCAAATAATGATAATTTAGATTTTCAAAAAGAACTTTAGTCGTAGTTGATATTGTATGGTTAAAATGGTATGTATCAAGGAAAGAAATATGGACTTTAGGTAAAATAATTAAAATAATAGGTAATCGCATGTACGAAATATTAGTTAAGGACTACAATGTGAACTGTAGAAGGCATATTGACCAGATAAGGAAATATATATACAGGTGCAACCGCAACTGATGGAAGCGAGACGGAAGGCGCACGTGCTGATGTCGTGTGCCCCACGCCCTCAGCGCCTCTGCGCCCGCGCACCCCGCCGACGCCGCGCCGGTGGCACAGACGCCACAGATATTACCTCCTGCTATTGACTTGCAGGCTACAGACCGCCAGGAAAACAATATTGAGGAGGAGGATGAATGGGCTGAGGCTCAAAGTGAAACCGACGCTGACAACCATAATAATATTGAGACTAATCAACAAATAGTCGATGATTGTCGCGATCGTTCCAATGAGCCACAGCCAACAAAACCGGCTCGTACTTGTAGACGTAGGATTAATAATTATTATAAGGTTTAGATAGATTGTTATAAGTGTGCCACCTGAGTAGGTGTGTATTGGGGTACCTGGATCAAGAGATCCAGGTACCCCAATACACAATTCAAAATGAGTGTTGTATTCAGAAATCCTCTATTCAAAATGAGTGCTGTATTCAGAAATCCTCTATTCAAAATGAGTGTTGTATTCAGAAATCCTCTATTCAAAATGAGTGTTGTATTCAGAAATCCTCTATTCAAAATGTAGGTTGTATTCAGAATCCTCTATTCGAAATATCTATTCAAAATGAGTGCTGATATTTGGAATCGAGATTCAAAACGAATGGTTGGTTGTACTCGGAATTCTTTATTCTGAGTGAATGTTGTATTCGAGTTAGTGAAAAGAGACTTGTATTCATTCTGAACTGAACTGAACTGACTTGTTTCTTTTGAATACCTATATCGTTTAGTATTACGATTAAACCAATATTCCACATACCAAATAGATACCTATGATAAATAAATAGGTTTACATAATGAGTACCGACATGAATAATCAGAAGTACATGCGTATAAAATGTGAGTGTTCCCTGTAATAATGAAGTTTTAACTCATTTTAAATAGGTAATTAATTAAGTTCAATATAATTAATTTAATAAATTTGACTCTTGATGTATGCAAAGTTGCATGTTTGGTAAATGTAACTATATGTATTATGTGCAGGACTTTGGAAATAAAACAAGTGAAATGGAATTTCTGGTTTATTCACATCTTTTGCTTAAATTTGCTTACAATATCCTTAACACATTTATAGATATCATCATTAAATACATTCCCCACAACATGTTGGACACAGATATTAGCACCACAATCACATAGCGAATTTGTGAATTCTTCGGCATCAAAAACTTGTATTCGTATTATTTTACTGCGATGACCCGTTGTTGGTTTCTGTATGTATGAGTATACAACGTCATTTCTTCGTCTTTTTTTACTATTTTTACTGTTGTTACTATTGCTGCACGGTGGTGTGTCTTCAAATTGGAATGGTTGAAATGGTCTTTCTCTCGCCGAATAGTTGACCGCATTATGATGTAGGGTTTGTTCAGCAGGAATTGGTGAGTATGAAGAATTAGTGGGGAAATTATCACTGGACATCTGAAACAAAGAAGTACATATTATTAATTAAATAAGACTATAATTACAAGTTGATGAAGACAATGAACTGTCCTAGAATAGATCCTACTGTAAATATTGAAAGTTAAATTATAATATTAAATATTTTTGATAAAATATTTACTTACCGACATCGTAGAGCAGATATGACCACTTGAATGTTTTTTTCTGGTATCTTGGCTGATTTATATAGGTACTAATCCATTTTTTTTCTTTGTCATTAAGGTTCAATTTAATTTCGTTTTATGTATGTAATGTATTTCATAAGTTACGGCTCCCCATATGGCTGAGAATTTGTAACACGTGCAAAGATGATGTAAGGATGTGCAAGATGCACTGCAATCTACAGACAAGCGTTTTAACCGCAGCGTTTGTACCTCTCTTACACATTCAATATTAAAATTGCACTTTAAATTAATTATATGTTTTCATTTAATCTAAAAGGAGTTGCTACACAATTGATATTTCCAGGTATTGTTAGCGGCACCCGCTTTGACAAATAAATTAAGCGTTTAAAACTCGGCGGTTATAACGCTCGTCTACAGATTTTTGTCGATGTATTTAAATGCTGTGCTTGCAATATTTGTGATGAACTTATTTTTGCATGTATGCATTTTTACTGGTTCGTGGGTGATCGTTTTTAGGGTTCCGTACTCAAAGGGTAAAAACGGGACCCTATTACTAAGACTGCACTGTCCGTCTGTCCGTTTGTCTGTCACCAGGCTGTTACTCATGAACCGTGATAGCTAAACAGTTGAAATTTTCACAGATGATGTATTTCTATTGCCTCTATAACAACAAATACTAAAATCAGAACAAAATAAATATTTAAGGGGGGCTTCCATACAACAAAAGTGTTCTTTTTTTATCGTTTTGCCTAATTTTGTGTAGATAATGGTACGGAACCTTTCGTGCACGAGTCCGACTCGTACTTGAGCGGTGTTTGAACCTATATAAACGGGTCGAGGGCAGCAGTTCACCAACAAACCATCAGTGGAAGGACTCGGTGCTCCTGAATTTCTACTTCAAAAACAGAACATAAGTACATCCAGCAAAAATCAGCAGACTTCAAAAATGTAAGTAATTTATTATCTTTTCATTCAGTCCTGAAGAATAATTTCATCTTTTCACAAATTGTATCTATTCAACCGTTTTATTTGTTCCTCGATTCAATGATTTTATCCCTTTACTTATTTCATTTATGCATTTTCTCTCAAATTATTTAATAATTGATTAATCTATTTTGGTCAAATAATTAATCTACCTTTTCTCACGCATTTAATCTATTCTCTCAATTAAAACAATATAATTCAATCATGTACTGAACTGTGCTTTGTGCAATGTTTTTCTTTCGTGTCTAATAAATATATATTGTTGTAGGTCGAAACAAACAGCTACCCAACTTTTCTCTTCCGATGATGAAGCCGAGCATCAGCAGCAGCAGTTTAAACATCCGAAGGAGCCCAGAGCGTCATCGTCGTCACTGACTGCCAAAAGGTTGGTGGAGGAAGAATCGTCGAGCACCGAGATTAAGAAGAAGAAGAAACAGAATAAGACCACAATCAAGCCTATCAGCGCCAGCATGAGAGCCACATCGCACGATCTATTCGGGACCGACAGCGACGATGAGCAGGAAGAGGAGACCGTTGGAAGCACCTTGGGTAAAAAAATAGCACCATTGCATTCGTATTACACCCGTAGAGTAGCCAATGGTGTAAGTAAACAGACTTATGAAAGCAAAAAGGGTAAATTTTTTATAGAAGTAAAGATCTACGATCACAGTGAGATAGAGCGTATATCGCCTATAAATCGATGGAGGCATGCAATCATAAGTGTAAAAAATCGTACTAATGATGATACGCCAGCATGGAAGCATTTAAAAGATTTTTTCAAAGAAACCCATAAAGAGTTCAAGCACTGTCCCTTAGATTATGTCAGCAGTTATTTTTAGCAATACTTACTCACTTACTTGTTTTTAATCATTATATTAATCATTTACCTACCTAATTACTTTAATTTTAGTATCTATTAGAATATTAATATAATAGTTATTTGCATACATAAAATATTCATAAGGACGACAAATTATAATATAATACTTAGAATGTAATGTATAAAATCATAATATAATGTAACTGTTCTATAATATTATCTTTTTATTTTATTTACAGTACAAACCCCGTCTACTCACCGAATGCAATATACAAATAATCCAGAATATAAAGAATGTAAAACATGTCTCATGAAATTACCGATTAATGAATTCAAATATCATTTGAGAACCAATATTCACAAGTCTAATAGTTTATTGCAAAGCGAATTTGAAAATATTTATATGATTGCAAGTGCTTTCAAAAACAGAATCATGACATATCGTTTAAATCCTGCACAAAATGCTGAATACCTCACACCGGAGGCATTCTTGTGTCAGAATAAAAATGATGTCCTGAAACTTATACATGCATCTTTAAAGAAAAATACTTGTCTCAAGATTAATTTCGAATTGTTTGCCCACTTTGTATTACCAAAAACGAGTGAGCAACAACTTAAGTCATTCAATACCAGATATGAAATTATTTGTAATAACACAGATATTGATGAGTTGTATTCGAAAGTAACCGAACTTTTAAAATGTAAAATGTCTGAATTCGAGCACAAAGACTCTGGATGGTCTTATCATTCTGTAAGTCATCTAGAAATCAATGTGAATAAATATTGTCCAATGAGAGGTGGTACATATTTAGATTTGCCAACAAGAATTAAGAATTCTAAAAGTTGTATTAATATACAAAATAATGACAATCATTGCTTTTTATGGAGTGTGGTAGCTGCTTTGTTTCCTGCAAAGATGAACGTAAGCAGGACTCATTCGTACCCGCACTACAGTTCTGTATTAAATATTGATGGCATGTCTTTTCCTGTCTCATATCAAGACATAAAACTATTTGAAATAAATAACAACATAAGTATTAATATTTATGGAGTAGATAATAAGAGCGAAAACGTGACTGGACCTCTGTATTTAACAAATAACAGAAAATCTGTACATGTAAATTTGTTATATTTAGAAAGAAAAGGATTAAGTCATTACTGTCTTATTAAAAATCTGATTCGATTAGTAAGACGACAAGTAACATGTCATAAAGGTATTTCTTTGCTGTGTGAATCATGTTTACAATTCTATAGCAGTGAAAATAAATATAGATCCCATATCTGTTCAAAAGTTTTATCAATTTTACCTGAAAAGAATAGTAAACTCGGCTTTAAGAATTTTGAAAGAAAACAAAAAATTAATTATGTTATTTATGCAGACTTTGAAAGCCTATTGCAGAGTTGTTTCAAAACAAAATCTGAAAAAACACATAATTTCAAAAAACATCAACCCTCATGTTTTGGATACTATATATGTTGTTCACACGATCCAAGCCAGAATAAATATGTCTTATGGATCAGAAGGGTATTTAATTTTTTTAAAGAAACGACAAAGTAACCTCGAACTATTTATTTATAAGTAGCACACCACAAAACCAACAGAGTTATGAAAACATTAAGAAACCGCCATAACTATAACCACCGGTCCCAGTAGACGTCTGTCGCAGTCGAGCGCCCGAGCAAAAGTGAGCGCGCTCTGAGCGTGCGCCGGTTGATATGCTCTGTCGCCCGTTCCATTCACTGCGTCGTCACGAACATGCGATATTTCTACCCTCCGGCTGAGGAATTCTCTAACACGGCCGTTCCTGACAGCTGAACGACCTCGTCAGCTTGGCTCACTGGCACCGAATGCTGATCCTCGCTCGCTTCGTCCATCCTGCACAGATACGCTGTTCAGCGTCTGATCATCACTTGTTTGGACCTCATTGATAGACTCGTCATCTAAAACATATCAAAACCAAAACTTGAATGAGGTATTCTGAAAGTTTGAACTTTTAACTGCCCATTGTAATGAAATTACTAGCAATCGCACCAAAATAGGCAGCAGTTTGTAAATTGTATCACCAATGAAAGAGTTCGCGACCTCAATCATTACCGAAACAACCACAACATCACCTGGTAACCATCTATCGGGTTTCCAGATAGCCAAATATCGATGCCAAAACAAACAAAATTGCCACAATGTAGGGGCAAACAGATACCTATAGCTGTTGATGAAAAAGCTCTTTTTAACAAAATTCATCTCAAAAGCTAATAACTTTAAGCGACTAGCTTCGCTTAGCATAGTCTACGCGTAATAGGTGTGAAACATACAAATATCCAAACCAACCACCCGGGGCGGGACTTGTCGGAAGATCGCCACCTCACGACTCGCTAGAGACCTACGTGAGGCATAACTTTGCGTGTGTGAATTGGTCCACATACAAGTACGTTTCAAACCAATCTCATATACATCACCCATTAACATGATACCAGTCACCAGATGTAGAGGTGAGGTGCGGTTGCAGCCCGCCTTGCCATGTTTAGGGCAACTTGTATCTTCCATGATGCATCGGACCAACATTGGTCACCTCGACACGCAACATATCGAGTACCATCCGGCAGCATCGTTCACATCAGATCCATCTCTCACAACCTGACCATCATCATTTTCTTGTGTCATCACTAGGTTCACCATCACCAGACTGGTCGTCATCCTCAGACTGGCCATAATCATCTGCAAAGTAACAACAACACATACTGTACATTTGTTTTCTTTCGTCACTTATGTGTCTGAAGCCAATGAATAGTAAGCACTCGAAGTGATGTTGTTAAGTACGCGATAGTGAGCGTGCACTCCCACCATCAGGTACCCAAACTACCCAACTAACTAACAGGAAGGTTTTTTTTGTTTTTTTTTTTTAGGTAATTGAAATGTAAATTTAAAAGCCTCAGACTAATAAATATTTCAAAATCAGTGATAAGCATTAAAAAATAAATGGAACTAAATAGCATTCCAAGCAATGGAATTCCGGACTCCCATTGGGTGGAATACTAGTCAAGATAAATAGATAGTAGTGAAGCAGTAATATACTTAACTAGAACAGAAGCCATGAACCGAAGGTCCGGCCAAACAGAAGTCTTATGCCAGAGGCTCAGACCAAACAGAAGCCATGAACCAGAGGTCCAGGCCAAACAGAAGTCATACACCAGAGGCTCAGACCAAACAGAAGCCATGAACCGGAGGTCCAGGCCAATCGGAAGTCATACACCAGAGGCTCAGACCAAACAGAAGCCATGAAACAGAGGTCCAGGCCAAACAGAAGTCATAAACCAGAGGCTCAGACCAAACAGAAGCCATGAAACGGATGTCTAGGCCAATCAGAAGTCATACATCAGAGGCTCAGACCAAACAGAAGCCATGAACCAGAGGTCCAGGCCAATCAGAAGTCATACACCAGAGGCTCAGACCAAACAGAAGCCATGAACCGGAGGTCCAGGCCAATCAGAAGTCATACACCAGAGGCTCAGACCAAACAGAAGCCATGAACCAGAGGTCCAGGCCAAACAGAAGTCATAAACCAGAGGCTCAGACCAAACAGAAGCCATGAAACGGAGGTCCAGGCCAATCAGAAGTCATACACCAGAGGCTCAGACCAAACAGAAGCCATGAACCAGAGGTCCAGGCCAATCAGAAGTCATAAGCCGGCAACGCGCTCAACACGCAAGTAGCGCGCCGGCAGCTCGGAGAGACGCGCTCAACACGCAAGTAGCGCGCTGGCAGCCCGGAGTGACGCGCTCAACACGCAAGTAGCGCGCTGGCAGCCCGGAGTGACGCGCTCAACACACAAGTAGCGCGCTGGCAGCCCGGAGAGACGCGCTCAACACGCAAGTAGCGCGCTGGCAGCCCGGAGTGACGCGCTCAACACGCAAGTAGGGCGCGCTAGCACCGTGGAGTGCCACGCGCAACCGCGCCAGTGGGGCGAGCTGGCACCGTGGAGTGCCACGCGCAACCGCGCCAGTGGGGCGCGCTGGCACCGTGGGTGGAGTGCCACGCGCAACCGCGCCAGTAGGGCGCGCTGGCACCGTGGAGTGCCACACGCAACCGCGCTAGTGGGGCGCGCTGGCACCGTCCGCACCGATAGGGCGCGCTGGCACCGTGGTGTGCCACGCGCAACCGCGCCAGTAGGGTGCGCTGGCACCGTGGTGTGCCACGCACAACTGCGCCAGTAGGGCGCGCTGGTACCGTGGAGTGCCACGCGCAACCGCGCCAGTGGGGCGCGCTGGCACCGTGGTGTGCCACGCACAACTGCGCTAGTAGGGCGCGCTGGCACCGTGGAGTGCCACGCGCAACTGCGCCAGTAGGGCGCGCTGGCACCTTGGAGTGCCACGCGCAACCGCGCCAGTGGGGCGCGCTGGCACCGTGAGTGGAGTGCCAAGCGCAACCGCGCCAGTTGGGCGCGCTGGCACCGTGTTGTGCCACGCACAACTGCGCTAGTAGGGCGCGCTGGCACCGTGGAGTGCCACGCGCAACCGCGCCAGTGGGGCGCGCTGGCACCGTGGAGTGCCTCACGCAATCGCGCCAGTGGGGCGCTCTGGCAGCTTGCGGCCACGTGCGCGTTCACGGCGTCACTGTAGCGCAGCCCTGGCAACCACTGCTGCGAGACCAGGCAGCAGCGTAGCGTTGCGTAACACAGACTATTCGTCCACGTGTAAGGATTATTCTGCAAACAAACAAATCTACAACAGAATTTTGTTCCACTCGGTCACTCCTGACTAAACTTTAGTTTCGTTGATTTCGATTAAATCAAACGTGGTTTCAACTACCCTTGGTCATGTACCATAGTCGCTCAAATCAATCTTGAAAACTGTATTGCGACTAAAACTACCAGGTTTTCAGAAACCATCGAGTAAAACCTTTTAACGCCACTGCTCTTTAATCAGAAAATAAGGTGCACAAACAACGTTGCCCCACACTAGGAATTCCTCCTATATCGTTGGTGTGTACATAAACATTTAAACTCACATACACAAATACCAAGGCCCGGAAAAACTATCTGTACGCCATACAAAAATTTGCACCGCGCGAGAATCGAACCCACGACAGCTCCTTGACGATATTCAACCGCAACAAGGACTTTCGGGCATAGCCTGCATACGTGGTAATTTTATTTGAAATCGTACTCATAACGTCACATTAACTTGACACGGACACAATGACCAAAATTCGGGTTAAAAATTAGTCCACGTTCTGTTATTGGTCACCCAATCTCTAAGCCACGTCTTAGCACCACCATGTAAACAGCCACCAATGCGTCCGAGGCATTGTCAATTGCCCCTGTGACTTCATAAACACACACACACAACATAACATCACGCCTGCAATACCCGAAGGGTTAGGCAGAGGTACTCAGTATACCCACATTTCGCCAGTTATGTTAAGTCCCATGTAATAAGGGCATGCCTATTGCCACCAACCGGGCACAAATTCAGACAATAAAATTTTGTCCGATCTGAGAATCGAACCCAGAACCTTCATGTTCACGCGGTGTGCACTCGCGATCCGTTAACTGACCACAATATAACTAACACGTGGGGCGTTAACCCAAAAACGCATAAGAACACTGACACTTCGATTAATACGTGGTTAGAGGTTACTTTGAAACGAAACGCTTTACTGCAAAATAGATGGCAAACGGTCAAAGACGCGTGTAAGCGAATCCCACTTCTGATCTTATGGATCAGAAGGGTATTTAATTTTTTTAAAGAAACGACAAAGTAACCTCGAACTATTTATTTATAAGTAGCACACCACAAAACCAACAGAGTTATGAAAGCATTAAGAAACCGCCATAACTATAACCACCGGTCCCAGTAGACGTCTGTCGCAGTCGAGCGCCCGAGCAAAAGTGAGCGCGCTCTGAGCGTGCGCCGGTTGATATGCTCTGTCGCCCGTTCCATTCACTGCGTCGTCACGAACATGCGATATTTCTACCCTCCGGCTGAGGAATTCTCTAACATATGTTACATATAGAGGTCCCGACTGTGTTGAAGTATTTGTTACTAGATTAATAGAAGATGTTAAGAAAATAAATGAAATATTATCGATAAGAAAACCAATGATACCTTTAACAAAAAAAGAACAAATCGGTTATAACAATGATAGTATTTGTCATATTTGTGATCAGTTATTATTTCATGACAAGGTGCGTGACCACGATCATGTGACAGGAAAGTATAGAGGACCTGCACATGTTCAATGTAACTTAATGTTTAGAGTATGTCCATTCATACCAGTATTTTTTCATAATTTAACGAATTACGACTCCCATCTCTTTATACGAGAATTAGTGAGACATGAAGGTGACATAAAAATTATACCTAAAACTAAGGAAAAGTATTTAACTATTACCAAATATATATATAGCGAGAGTGGAGACCGTTCTATTCAAATAAAATTCATAGATTCGTTTCAATTTTTAAGCTCTAGTTTAGATGCACTTAGTAAAAGTTTATCAGATCACGACTTTATTCATTTATCAGCAGAATTCAATGATGAAAACTTAAATTTGTTAAAAAAGAAAGGTATTTATCCATATGATTATATTAACACATGGGACAAGTACGAAGAAACAACACTCCCTCAAAAAAAATACTTTTATAACACTTTGAAAATGGAACACATCAGCGATAAAGAATATGAACACGCGAAAACTGTGTGGAATGCATTTAATATCAATACTATCGGCGAGTATACTGATTTATATTTAAAACGTGATGTTTTATTACTGTGTGATATATTTGAAAAATTTCGTAAAATAAGCTTAAAATATTATAAGTTAGACCCGGGGTACTATGTAACGGCGCCTAGTTTAAGCTGGGATGCTATGTTGCTTTATACACGTGTTGAGCTAGACTTGATTGATGACTTAGAAATTTATCAAATGTTAGAAAAGGGCATACGTGGTGGTCTGGCTCAGTGCTCACTACGTCATGCAAAAGCAAATAATCCTTATCTATCAGAATACAATGATCTACAACCATGTAGCTATTTGATTTATCTCGATTGCAACAATTTGTACGGATATGCAATGACAAAAAAAAACCCAATTTCAGAATTTAGACTTTTAAATCAGAAGGAAATTAACTGTTTCGATATAATGAGTGTATCTGATGACAGCGAATATGGCTTCATTTTAGAGGTAGATCTCGAATATCCTGAATCAGTTCATGATTATCATAGTGATTTGCCTTTTGCTCCAGAGAAATTCATACCCCCTGGAGGAAAGACGGCTAAACTCATAGCCAATTTATATGATAAATTCAACTATGTAATTCATTATATGCACTTAAAGCAGTGTTTAAAATCCGGGCTTGTTCTAAGAAAAATTCACCGAATTCTTTCTTTCAAACAAGAAGAATATTTAAAAAAATATATTGATTTGAATACTACCCTGCGCCAAGCATCTGCCACTGCGTTTGAGAAAGACTTTTTCAAGCTTTTAAATAATTCCATTTTTGGTAAAACGATAGAAAACAAACGTAAACAGGTAGATATTAAACTAGCTACAAAATGGATGGACAAAGAAAATGTGACAAATAAGCAACTCTGTGCTGAAAAACTAATTTGTAAACCTAATTTAAAATGTGTATCGATATTTTCAGAAAACTTTGTAGCTGTGCAACTAAAACCCGAGAGAATTGTTTTAGACAGACCGATTTATATAGGTTTTACTGTTTTAGAAAATGCTAAGTTACACCTGTATCAATATCATTATAATATAAAAAAAAAATATAAGAATAATGTAAGGCTATGTTACACAGACACCGACAGTCTTCTTTATTTATTTTACACGGAAGATATATACCATGATATAAAAAATAATTTAAATAAATTTGATACAAGTAATTTTGATTTAGATAACCCATATTTAATACCTCGAGTAAATGCCAAAGTACCTGGTCTATTTAAAGATGAACTATGTGGAGACGTGATCAAAGAATTTACCGGTTTAAGAGCAAAACTTTACTGTTTATCGGCTTCTAAAACTGAAATAAAAAAAGCGAAAGGTATTTCAAACTCTGTTACTAACAGGCTAGAGATGATGCATTACAATAAATCATTATTTGATGATGAAAGTAGATCATGCAAGATGAATATGATTAAGTCAATCAAACATGTTTTGTATTCGCAACAAGTAAATAAACTGGTGATGAATAGAAATGACGATAAAAGATATATACTTCCAAATCAGATCGAAACATTACCTTGGGGTCACTATAACGGTGTATTATAGTTTATATCTTATATTTACCTTAAGCTATTAATTTATAGCATTAAGTAGTACTATGATATTTGTTAATAAACGGATATTATGTGATGACATCGAACGTTGTTTTATTTATTGATCCCTATATAAACACAGGTCATTTACATTTATCTTACATTTCACAATAAAGTTCATCAAGCAACCACACACTTTAGAAGTTAATAATATAAAATTAGAAAATCAATCATGTAAAGTGAAACATAGTGCACTCTTACCTAATACTATTAGATGTATAATATGTGGTCCATCTAACTGTGGAAAAACTAACATAATGCTTAATTTAATATTACATGAAAATGGTCTCAAGTTTAAGCATATATACTTATACTCGAAGACGGCTTTCCAGTCAAAATATTGTTTTTTAAATCAAGTTATGAGCTACATACCAGGTGCTAACTTCTTTGTCTTCAGTGATAATAAAGAAGTCATACATCCTAATGATGCTTTAACTAATGCAGTAATGATTTTTGACGATGTAGCATGCGAAAATCAAATCAATATCCGTAATTACTTTGCGATGGGGAGACATAAGCAGATAGATTGTTTTTACTTATCACAAACCTATTCTAAAATACCTAAACAACTTATACGAGATAATGTCAATCTTTTGATTATCTTCAAACAAGACGAAGTAAACTTAAAACATATATATAATGAGCATGTGAATACAGATATCGAATGAATTGAATTTAAAAAACTTTGCTCTGCTATTTGGAAAGACCGCTTTGACTTTTTATTAATTAATAAAGATTGTCCTCTAAACGAAGGTAGATACAGACAAGGCTTTGACATATTTATATACTTCTAAAAAGTACATATATCACCTCATCACCGAAAATATATCAATCGAAATCTGATATCTGTAAATAACGGATGGGTCATAATTAAAAAAACATTATGCAGGTCAATATTAAAGAACAAATGATAAAGTCAGTCGATAGTATAAAAAATAAAATTAAAACAATACAAAATGAAGAAGATACAGCTCATTTAAAATTTAAAAAGGTCTTCAAACCAATAACAGATCCACTAGAAACATTAATTAAAGCGAATGATAAAATTAAACCAAAATTGAACATTTCAAGAGATGACGCGCTTAGTAGATTCAGCTCATCAACAGATTATGCTCCAGATTATGAAAGTTTTAAAGAATGTATAAAAGCAGATTCAAATGAAGATTCAGAGTGTTATAGAGACGTTCTTACAAGAAATCCTTTTAAAGATTCTGATGAAGATACAAATGAAGATTCTGAGTGTTATAAAGACGTTCTTACAAGAAATCCTTTTAAAGATTCTAATGACACACTGATTTCATTAAATAAAGAAGATATGATGGAAATCTATGATAATATGAATGTCCCCTTTGGGATACGTAGTGAAGATAAAAAACTGATGATGGGGAATAGCAAGGTATCGTTTTCTATTACAAATAAGAGCAGTAATTCACCCAACATCAATATAGTCACTATTGATAAAAAGCCATATGAATTAACACCAGACCTAAAGGAACTTTTGGTACGCAGTAAACCTGACCTTAATTTGGTTACCGAACAAGATAAAATTGTTTATAAAGATATGCTTCATAATACACACGCACACAAAAGAGACTTTCATCGTAATGGTCAGATAAAAGGTGATAAAAGTTTGAAATATCGTCAAATTATTAAACCTTTGTTTTCGCAAAATAGTTATGTTCAAGAAGAAGGACAGATAATGGGAACAAAAAGCGGTGGTTTTTTACCTAAATTAAAAAAAATATAGAAGTAATACAGATTATGTTTACTGGGATGACCCTAATGAACTAATTGAAAGGTTGAAACTTCTAATTGCATCAAAAAATGCTGGTAATACTAATCATGACAATGAAATTCTATCAATTATAGAAGAGTTAAAAGAAGCTGATATTATAAAAGACTAAAAAGCTTTGAAATGCTCTCAGTTATCAAAGCATTTTACAACATGAATGAACATAAAAATGTTAATGGCGTTTGTACAAATAAAACATCAGTCATAACTGAAAGTAACATAAGAGTAGAAGGTGTTGAGATAAAAAATACAATAAAAGAAACTGGATCTGTTAAAAATATTACTGAAGAGCAAATCGAAAAACTTAAAGTTAATATTTGCATGCAAATAGAGCAACTGAATAAACTGATTTCAATTTTAAATGAAAAAGTAAGAAATCTTGAAAAAAATATTGTGTTGAAAGAAATTGCAGGAAAATTGAATAAGCATTATGAGCAAAGTAGATGTCATAAATGAAATTCATAAATGTGCTAGAGTTAACTTTCCAAGAAGACAGGTCATACTTAAAGATATCGACGATCTCTGGCAAGCAGATTTAATGGATATGCAAGCAATTTCGAAAGTGAATGGTGGTTACAAATATATACTAACAATCATAGACACTTTTTCGAAATATGCTTGGACAGTTCCTCTAAAACAAAAAAATAAGCAACAGGTGTCAAAAGCATTTGAAAGTCTATTGCTTAAAGGACGTGTTCCAAGAAATTTGCAAACTGATCTGGGAAAAGAGTTTTATAATGAGAAAATAAAAAATATTGTTGCAAAGTATAAAATTAATCATTATTCAACGTATTCTACTAAAAAAGCCTCTATTGTAGAAAGATTAATAAGGACATTAAAAAATAAATTATACAAAGAGTTTAGTCTTAACGGTAATTACAAGTGGATGAATGGAACGCTCAACAAAATTGTAAATGAATACAATAATACTACTCATAGAACTGTGGGACAACCTCCTGCTTCTATAAATCATAGCAATAAAACAAACATAATGCAAAGATATATTCGAATGGGTAAATGTAAGAAAAGCGCTAAGCGTAGGAAGCTTAGTGTTGGTGATTTTGTAAGAATAAGTAAATACAAAGGATGTTTTGATAAAGGCTATTATCCTAATTGGTCAACAAAAATATTTAAGATAAAAACAATACAAGAAACTAATCCATTAACTTACTTGATAGAAGATGCAAGATGTCGACCAATACTAGGAGCGTTTTATGCACAAGAACTTCAAAAAACCATCCATCCTGATTTGTACTTAGTTGAAAAGGTATTGAAAAGAAAAGGGAATCAAGTATATGTAAAATGGCTCGGACTTCCTACTAGCGAGAACAGCTGGATAGATAAAACAAATGCATTTTAAGTGGGCCAAACAAAAATTAGATCTAATATGTATTTAAACAAATACACATATTTTTCTATTCATTTCGCATTTGTTCTTAAAACAAAAAAGACTTGTATTTGTATCTATTAAATACGTTTCTATTACTCTGAAGAAAAATAAAGGAATAGCAATGAAAACCATACGAGGTATTCCAGACAACAAAAAACCAGTTTCATCTGCATTCAACAAAAATATCAATAAAGTAAAAACAGGAGCTGGTTTTAAGAAAACTCTTAGAAAGATTCTGTGGTGTCAAGGTAAAAGGGGATGAGTCAGAAATTTTGAAAAATGAGTTAATTACACAGTCGGATAAAATATATTACTAAGTATTACGGTAAAAAAGAGATGAGTCAATATAATGAATTTTTACTTAGTGAATCTTAAATAACAAATAGAGTTTAGTCAGAAATAGCAAAACCTAAAAAGTAAAAAGGAGTTATGTGTAGTCATCTTCTTATTACATACGTAATTCGTAACTTATAAAATTAAGCATAGTGAGATAAGTCGACTCGTGCCTAAATTCGTATTTGTCGTTCCACGTTAGTTGCATTTCGCGCGCGAAGTTGACGTGTTTTGACCTGTGTGAAACACCCAAAATTTTGGTTTACTTATGTATTTGAGTGTTGAAACTAGGGCTTTCAAATACCGGATGTTTTCAATACCGGTATCGATTCCGGTATTGGACGTCAATACCGTGATCACGGTATTAATACCGGTATTACATACCAACATTTAAAGTATGTGTTTTTATTTGTAAAACAGTCTTTTTTGTTCTATTTTATTTTAAATAACTTTTATAAATAGCGCTCTATATAACAATTTGGTATTGGTTGATTTTTTAATTAGATAGGACTTAGTAGGAACATAATCAAAACTTAACTCAAGTCTTTTTGTAGGAAGGCATTCCACATAGCGTTTGAAAAGAATAAATATCAAAAAACGAAGATTTTTATTATTATTGAAATGTATCATGTAATCAACATAGCTACCTAACCTATCAATATTTGTAGAAACGTAAGTATAGCTTAATTAGCTATTAGCTATCATTCACAATAGCCTACTGAAAAAAAAGCACGCTCTGCATCAATATTCGTAGGTATCACGGACAGTAAATATCTCTAAGCTGCCGTAGGAATGGACGTGTCTTCATTTTCACACATCATCATTAATGATCATTTCAACCAAGACGTCCACTGCTGGACGTATAGGCCTCCCCCAGGTGTAGCCGCAGTGGCCTGTCCTATGGGCGCATTCAGCGTGACCCCGCAACCTTCAGGTCCTCGTTCCACCTTGTTGGACGCCTTCCAACACAACGTCTTTCTGTTCGCGGTTGCCACTCCAAAACTTTTAGGACCCATTGGCCATCTGTTCTGCGAGCAATGTGCCCTGCCCACCACGACGATTTCTACTCTTTCTCGAAGTTCGAACTGACTGACTGGTCGAACTGGACCTATTTAACATCATTAGATCCAGGTAGACTTCGACCACAACTTCGAGTGTAGAGTCTCCGAATTTGATAGGTGAGGGTGTTACGTGGACAGTCAACATGACCTTGGTTTTGTCCATGTTTATTTTAAGACCCACTCTTTCGGAAGCTCTACTGCGGTCATCGAGCATTTCACTGAGGCCTCTTCAATCCAGAACCTTAAAGGCATCCTCTAGTGGCTCTAGTGCAAGGGTGAACACTTTCGGAGATATGACGTCTCCCTGTCACACAAAAAAAGGTTCCGAGGTCTGGTCCTGAAGTCGGACTGACATGGTGGCGTTTTTGCCACCGTTGGAGACACTGCAGTACGGCCCAAGTCTCGATCGAATTAAAGGGTTTCTCGTAGTCCACAACCGCTAAACAGAGAGGCAGGTTATACTCTTCGGTCTCTTGACACAATTATGACATCCAGCCACATAACCACGCAGCGTATGTAGGTATGCTGTCTACGGTACTAAAGCCTTTTCGGAATCTGGTTCGTTCGGGAGGCTGGAAATCGTCAAACCTGCGCGCGATATCATTTCCACTGCTCGAATTTAATGAAGTAGAAGGTTCTTCTATGGTCATAACTTGTTCAATATCAGTCATTGTCTCACTGTCTCTTTGTATGTTTCGTAGGTCATTATTATATTTTAAAAATGGAATTTAATTTACGATAATACATGTAATGTTTGCAATACCGTGATCACGGTATTGAGGGCTTCAATACCGGTATTGAAAATGGCCCATATTTGTCCGGGATCACGGTATTACGGGATCCCGTAATACCGGTTTAATTTGTTTAATTATGTTTGGTATTTTGCATTTATGGTACTTTAATTTTATTTATTTTTTATTTTCATTATGAGGTTGATGAATGATGAAGCAAAAGAGCTTTGCTTGGAACGAAGCAAACCTCAATGGGAGTCGGGTGTGATGATTTATAATTACAAACTGTCAATATTTAATACATAAATAAATAACACATAAAGAGACGAGTCAATAGAAAGATTTTTTAATTTTTTTTCTTGTTATGGAAAAAGGAGATATGTCAATTATTATAATAATTAATAAATAAAAATATTTTTCTGATACATATAAAAGACCACTAAATTGTTAAATGAAAATTAAAACCAATTTGTGTTAAGTATTTCTATATATTTTTGATTAAACTGCATTTATCATAAAAAACAAATAAGCGTTTTCTTTATTAGCCCCTGGTGAAAAGTTGTGTTTTTAGACTCATCCCCCTTTACCTTGACACCACAGGATTGTTAGCCATACTAAAAAGCGCATTACAACATTAAAACCAGCATGTAAGAAAGCATTGATGGAATTAGCATACGCAGCAGCAAAAGAATTTGTATCAGATACACCAATCAAATTATCTAGGATTATACCAGTACCAAAAACTGGTGGATTTCTTCCTTTAGTACCAATATTTGCTGGATTATCTGCTGCTGGCAGTTTAGCAGGAGGTGCTGCTGGTATTGCAAAAGCAATTAACGCATATAAAACAGCTAAGAAGCAATTGTGTGAAGCAGAACGACACAACAAGGAAATGGAGGCGTTATTCATTGGAAAAGGATTACATCTCAAGCATTACAAGGATGGTTTAGGCATTTACTTAACGGAGAAAAAAAACTGAAATCTCGGCTACCCAATAGAGCTTTAACCAATATTGACATAATCAAACACTCGAATAATGTGCCATTCTTCCGAGGCGTGTTTATGAGAGATAAATTACCAGATAAAGTTTTACCGATAGAATGTGGAGTGATCAATCTTGACTCTTCTGAAAACTCTGGTACTCATTGGGTAGCCTATGGCAAAATAAATGAATACATTGAATATTTTGACAGTTATGGTAACTTAAAACCTCCAAAAGAATTTATGAAATATGTAGGAAATAATATTCAGTATAATTATGAAAACGTGCAGCGTGATCATTTGTATAATTGCGGACACTTGTGTTTAAAATTTCTTAAGTCGTTTTGGAAAGATAATAAAGTAGCATAACATAATGTTTTTTTTTATTTTTATTTTTTATTAATACAGATTGATGTCCTTGTAACGTAAAAGGAACTAGTTATAAAAGTTTATACCCTGATACACTACTCACATTCTTTGATTGCATGTGATGATAAACACTACTCACATTGTAACGAATAATTGAGCTAAATTTAATAATAATACTACCCATTTTGTTTATACCTAGAAACAACATGCTAGTTTTTAATAAAACGCTTAACGTGAGAAGAAAATGTAATATTTCACTACCTGTTTCCAAAGAAGTCAGACGTATCAACACTACAAACATTAGAAGACAAATTAAAATTACTAAAGAGAATAAAAGATTTCTCAGAGATATCGGATTGAAATTAAAATAATAACAACATGCTTCAAATAATAGATTTAGCACAACATGACAACTCTATCGAAAGTTATGAGATTCATAGCTACAATCCGTATAATTCTAGTTTTAAAGAAAACGATGAAATCAGGATACCCATTCATCATCAAGATTTGTATGTATTGCCCTGCAGCAGTTCCATTTTTATAGAAGGGTATGCAAGTGTATCTACTAAAGATCCGACAGGAAAAATAATAAAAAAAGATGTTGATTTCATAAACAACCCAATCTTATATTTGTTTCAAGATATTAGATACGAAATCAGTCGTATTACTACTTGATTGGTGTAGAAACTATCTCAATGACAGAAAATACATAGTTAAAGTTAGTGACGCGATTAGTGAACCAGTCATCGTGACGGAAGGAACGGCGCAAGGCTCGGTCCTTGGGCCACTGCACTACCTCACTTATGTTAATAGTCTCGTTAATGTCATAAAAATGTGCGAGATTTATCAATTCGCTGACGACACCTGCCTTATAGCGGTTGGACAGAGTGTTAGTGAGGCTCAAAAGAAACTACAAGGAGATTTTGATCTGCTGACTAAATGGTCCCATGACGCTGGTTTAGTACTAAATGCTAATAAGACCAAATTAATGTACATAAGTTCTAGTCAAAACAGAAGCTCTTTCTTGCCTAAACTAACAGCTCACTGCCATGAGTGTTTGCATGACAACTGCAATAGTCAGGTAGCCAAGCCTTGTAGCTGTGACTCCATAGAGCTCGTAGATAGCCAAACATATTTAGGACTTACTATTGATAGCCGACTTAATTGGAAGGAGCACATTAACGGGGTGTGTGACAAATTGAGATGTATATTAGCTAAATTCTCTATTATAAAATGCAAAATTCCATTTCAAACCCTGTTAATGCTGTACAAAAGCCTGGCCGAATCTATAATATCCTATGGCCTCTCCAGCTATGGTAGGACGTACAAGACTCACCTTGATTTAATTTACACACTTCAACTACGTATATTAAAAGCAATTGTCCCGCATAATATTAAGAAGAAATACAAAAACGACTACCGCAAACTATTTGAATTTTGTAAAATAATACCAATACATGAAAAAGTAAAATATACGCTATTAAAAGAAGAATTTTTTAATGAAAATTTGAAGGTAAGGAAAACTTTAAATAATACGGGAATTAATACTCGTAGTGTCATCAATCTTAAATTGTTACTTCCTAAGTACAGAAACTTACACGGCAAGAGATCGTTAAAGTATATAATACCTTATCTTATTAACCAACTACCTATATCATTGAGGGACAAAATAACTTGTAAAAACATAAAACACAAATTAAAACAACATTACTTACAAATTAGTGATAACTAATTAGTAGGTGTATAATACTTTCTGCAACAACCTGTATCGAGCTGAGCCTCATTCCTACGTTCACGATGGTCACCGATGTTCGTTACTTGAAGTTTGTAAGGTAACAGAAAATATTTCGGTGCGTACCCACCCTCGCTGCTGTTTTGTTGCTGTTACTTAAATATTGTGGAACTTAAGATTGTTTAATCTGTTTGAATTATGTCGTCGTTGATTTTGGTGCACGGTTAATCTCGAATGAGTTTATGTTTGCACCAACTTTATTATTTATGTGTAATTGTAAAACTGTTGAATAAATAAATAATAATAATAATAATAATAAATAAATGGTGTTGAAATCGATCGCATTAAAAATGCTGGTATCACAACAACTTTAAAATCATTTGTCTCCATGAATGAAGGTGAAAGTAAAGCTGCAGCAATTTGGGGGTGGAACTTAAATGGTACCAAAATAGAGAAAGGACATTTCAGCGTTATTGTACCATTGAATAGAATATTAGGATTTGCAGAAGATTATAACAAAATAATAATTAATTGTAAACATGAACTAATTTTACAAAGAAGCTGCTCGGCATTGAACAGTGTGCTTATGGAGAAAAATGATATCCTAGAAATAGATATACAAAAAATACAATGGCGTGTGCCGCATAACAAAGTCTCTGATCGTAACAAATTATTATTGCTTAAAAGTTTGGAGAGAGACCGGTCCATACAGTTGGCGTTTAGGAATTGGGATTTGTATGAATATCCGCTATTACCAAAAACAACAAAGCATTCATGGTCGATAAAGACAACTTCACAATTAGAGAAACCAAGGTTTGTTATATTTGGTTTGCAAACTAACCGAAAAACTAATCAATCTAAAAGTTCTTCCTTATTCGATCATTGTAATGTAAGCAATATTAAGTTATTTTTAAATTCGCAATATTATCCATATGACTCACTTAATCTGAAATTTGATGAAAACAAATACAGTATATTATACGAAATGTATGCTTACTTTCGTCAGTCGTATTACAACTTGGGCATAGATCCGTTGCTTAGCTTAAAACAATTTAAAGAAATTGCTCCGCTTTTTGTGATTGATTGTTCAAGACAAAACGAAACGCTTAAAACTGGACCGGTCGATGTGCGATTAGAAATCGAATGTTCAGAAGATATTCCAAATAATACATCTGCTTATTGTTTAATAATAAACGATCGACTTTTCGAATACAAACCTTTGAGTAATATTGTCAGAAAATTATCATGAATGTTATTGTGGATGTCCAAGGGTTTAAGGATGAAGAAAACAAATTTATTCCAAAAGAAATAGCTATGATGTATGAAGGACGCATACAAGTACTTTTGATAAAACCACCACGACCATTTTATGACTTAACGAAAAAAGAACGGTTACAAGTAGCTTGGATTGAAAAAAACAGAGGAATACGTTGGAATGAAGGTTTTGTACCATATTTTAGCTATAAAGCTAACTTTGATATATATTTTTTAAATAAGACTATATTAACGAAAGGTAACGAAAAAGTGTTATGGTTAAAAGATATATTCCAAATTGATAATGTATATAATTTAGAAAGTAAGCAGTGTCCAAGTATAGTAACATTGTATAAAAAATATTCTACTTCACCAGATATTATAAGTTGTATCAATCATACTAATATTTGTGCCTTAAAAAATGTATTTTGTTTAAATAAGTGGTGTGTTGAAAATAATGTTCTTTTAAAATAAGCATCAATATAAATATTGAGATAACCAACATTTTAGTTTTATTTTTAACACCTGTATTCGTTACATAATAAGTGCATAAATATAAAAAAGGCAACGGCTCACCTAAATGGAACAGCTTGTAAATTGTACCATGAACAGCATATAATATTTAATGAAACGAATGCTGTTTGTGAGCTCGCTCTATTCACCTATACACACACACACACACACACACACACGCATGCGCATTGTTTTATATAGTAAAGGGAAAGATAATGTAAATACATCAAGACTTCTATTTATTAAAGAAACAAGTCAGTTCAGTTCAGTTCAGAGTGAATACAGGTCTCTTTTCACTAACTCAAATACAACATTCGATTTCTGAATACAACACTCATTTTGAATAGAGGATTTCTGAATACAACACTCATTTTGAATAGAGGATTTCTGAATACAGCACTCATTTTGAATAGAGGATTTCTGAATACAACACTCATTTTGAATTGTGTATTGGGGTACCTGGATCTCTTGATCCAGGTACCCCAATACACACCTACTCACCTGCCGATAGTGACGGCCTTTTGTTATTTTATAGTTAAGTTAAGCAGCTATAGTTTATAAGTTAGTATAAGCAAAAGTAAAAAACTAAAACCCGACTACGACAAAAAAAACGACTCTGAAAAAGTATGAAACAAGATTTTCAGGATAGAACAAAAAGAAAAGCCGTAGTCACACGGTATTAAAGTGTTTAGGTTGGTACCTATAACGTGTGACTACGGCTTTTCTTTTTGTTCTATCCTGAAAATCTTGTTTCATACTTTTTCAGAGTCGTTTTTTTTGTCGTAGTCGGGTTTTAGTTTTTTACTTTTTTTTATTTAAACAATTTTGGTGTTAAATATTTTTTTTTACTCTTGACTTTTTGTCCGCTAGAGGGCGTGATTTTAAATTTGAGCAATATTTTGGAAATGTACAAGTGAGACCCTTTCAAATGATACCAAACACGGCGTATTTATCTCCATTTTTATTTTTTAAGCCTTACTTTGTGTCCGCTAGAGGGCGCCAAATCGCTTTTTGTGACACGTCACGTAGCCTATGTTCAGCGGAAAATTAAGACGGTTCTAACGATACCTCATACGTCGAGTTCCGATAAGTAGATTAGAAGCTATGAGGGAACAGATGAAGATACACACATACATACATACAAACATACATACAAACATACATACATACATAGCCAGTCAAAATCATAACCCTCCTTTGGCTTTGCCGTAGTCGGGTAAAAAGGTAGAAATATGTATACGTGCCTTACCTTATCTTTTGTTATTCAGTTGTTAAGTTAAAAAGTTAAGCAGTTGTATAGTTAATTAATAAGTTAGTTTAAGTAAGTTTTATTAGTAATCCTACCAGTGTTATTTAATATGTCTGTATTTACCTTTGAAAATAGTGTTGGAGGAGTGAGGTGTATGTATGTATGTGTGTGTGCGTGCCTGCACCATTACGAATGGCCACTGTGCCAGTATTAAACTAACATCCAATAGCAACGGTAGTTTCATTCGGTAGCTGACAGAATACAAAGCCTAACAAACTAACTATTAAATGTGCTAACAAAATGAGATCAAAGACTATACCGTAAAAAGGTACTGGCATTTTGTCATTGGAAAAGGATTGTGTTGCATTTTTCCAAACTCTGCAATTTAATCCATCACATGCTTATAAATCCACTTTGCCAAGCCAATGAAAAATCGACTTTAATATTATTGATGATGATTGCTGTAAAATTAAACTTGTAAATATGTAGTAGTGCTCATATGCTTTCTCCTATAACTTTAACTGACGTTGATTTAGAGTCCTTAAATTTAGCGTCACATAAACTAGACCATCTAGAAAATCAAATTCATGAAGCTGAAAATCAGTCTCACATAGTCAAATATGGGCAATACTATTCAACACTCACGATTATTGTTATTGTTGTTATTTTTTGCCATATTACATACAAAGTTTATTCAACATGTTTTTATACTGGTAAATATACATTTTGTTGCAATCCTTTACATAATCAATGTTTTTAAAAAAAACACTTGAGAACCCGAAAACTACCAAAATGACCTCAATCGAGATGACAGATTTCCAAAATGAATCTGAAGAATGCGACAAGAAGTCTATTAGAAGTCTACCTGAAATGGAACTTAATAAAAATAAAAATAGAGTCGCTTTTAGAAATGTCGACGGAGCTTCATCTAGTCGAAACTTAAGTCTTCTTCAGTCGCTCACGAGTCACGCGTGACAACCAAGAGCAGTCGCATACGCAGCGATCGCTAACTGTTATTAATCTACCCTACGTACTAAATAATAAAAATGGTGAAATGCGCAAAATGTGTAAAACTTATAACCAAAAAGTCTCCTGGACTGCAGTGCAGCAAATGTAATAAGTGGCATCATTCTTCCTGTGCGTCAATAACACCCGAACAACTCAGTGTATTGCACGATACAGACTCAGTGGACTGGAAATGCAAATCTTGTACCGGAGGTGGGAAGCCAAAAAGACTATCATGCATCATCCCCGATATCGACGGAGACGAAAATACAGATACAGAGTCTGCAACCCCACAGCCACCCACTAGCGCCCATGGTGATAACATGATGCAGCAAATATTACGAGACCTGCGCAGAGAAGTGAGGCAAGTTATTAAGGAAGAACTACAACGTACCCTGCAATTCTACTCTGATAAAATTGACGAGTATGACACCAAGATACAAAAATACGAGAAATCGATGAAGGAATTGGAAAACCGTTGCACTGACTTACAAAATCATGCTAAAAACACAAACACCAAATATGAAGTTCTGGAAAACAAATTAAATCAAATAGAGCAAGCACAATTATGTAATCAACTCGAAATATGTGGCATCAACCCATCAGAGAAAGACAATCCCGAAGAAATTGCCAAGAAAGTTGCCGTAACCATAACGCAAAACCCGGATGACGTCGTAAAAGCATATAGAAAAAAAACGAGAAACTCTTCAAATGTGGCGAGAAATAAAGACCAGACTCCGATCACTGTAATACTTCGAGAGGGAAACCGAGATCTATGGATAGATGCTGCCAAAAACACGACGATATCTGCTGCCAGCATAGGACAAGACGGTGCTGATAAAGTCTACCTACGGGAGTGTCTGACTCTGTCGACGGCCTACCTGCTATGGAAAACAAAAGATGAACTCAAGGGAGTCTTTGAGTTTATATGGTGTAAACACGGAAATATATTAGTGCGTAAAAGTTCTCAAGAAAATAAAATAACCACAATCCGGTCGATTTCCGATATCGAAAAGGTAAAGTCATCGCATGATAGACAATAGGTAACACGCTTATATTGTCATTTTATTTACATAAATATAATATTTCTCATGCTTGATACTGTTATATAGGTGGACACGGGAACGAGTGATACACAAGGCTGCTTGTAACGCACTGACGTTTATTCGTCTAAGTACATATCGCGTGGCGCAGCACGCACACATATATAACAATTCCTCCCCTTATAGTTAAGAGTCACAACATTGAAACTAATGATCAACTGTGGGATGATTCTAAGGTTTCGCTTTGACTGAGGATAGAAGGGTCATCCCCATCAGAGGTTTCGTAGAACTCGTCATTATCGTCTGAAGAAGCGGGACGTCGAACTCCTCTGCTAGTCGTCACCCAGGATGGCGGCGACTCCATCATCTCCTCCCGCGCCCTTGCAGAGCTAGTCTCGTTAGTAGAGAGCGTCACCGTCGGCGGGGGTGTTGACGTTATGTCTCGTGACGTTTCATTTTCTTCTGGAGCTGTCATTAATTCCGTAACATCCCACAGTTGTGTATTGTCTTTTTGATATTTGCAATGAATAATTTGATTATTATGTTTTTTTATTACCACTGAAGTTACACTGTCTTTAATAAGATACAAACGTTTACCTATATTTTTTATAATTATTCCCTTACACCAAGTGAATTTATCTTTATTACTGTAACGTTTATACAATACATTTTGTCCAGGTATAAACATTACCTCTTTTCCTGCTTTAACTTGCGAGCACTGTTTGTTACTGACAGAGTTAGCCAATGAGGTAGACGAGTGCGATGTGGTTGACGGGTGCATTATGTCTAGTCGGGATCTTAGTTTTCGCCCAAATACTAATTGAGCCGGTGACGTGTTTGTTGTTGAATGTACGGAGTTGCGGTAGTCGAATAAATATTTTTGTAGGTTTAATTTACTATCCCGTATATTTTTTGTATTTATAATACTCGCCTTAATACCCTTTTTTACGACCTTTACAATTATTTCAGCTTGGCCATTGCTAGCTGGGTGATATGGCGGTGACGTCACGTGAGAAATGCCATTCAAAACACAAAAGTGTTTAAATTCTTGTGAACTAAAAGCCGTGCCATTATCAGTTACTAATAATTTTGGTAATCCGAACCTTGACATAAACTCGTACATTTTTTCGATAAGCGCCGCTGACGTGCAAGATTTCATTTCGTACGCTTCAATCCACTTCGAGTATGCGTCCACAATAACTAAAAACATGCGCCCGTTTAGTGGGCCAAGAAAATCGAGGTGAATTCTGTGAAAGGGATGTTTGGGATATGGCCAGGGCGACAACGATACCCGCGGCGGCGAGGGTCGCAACTGTATACACGTTTCACATGAACTTATCATTTTTTCAAGTGCTTCGTCAATTCCCGTGAACCACAACCGGGAGCGGGCCTCTGCTTTGGTTTTCACTATGCCTAAATGTGACGTGTGTAGCTCACTGAGAACTCGTTGTCGCAATGATTCCGGTATTACTGCCTTATGGCCCCTCATTAAACACCCATTTTCATAAGCTAGCTGCGATTTACATAAAAAAAATGGTTTCACTTTTTCATTGTCATTTTTCGTAGGCCTACCATTTAATACGTAGTTAATAACTCTCTTTAGTATTGTATCTATTGACGTCTCGTTCCTTAAATCTTGCACTGTTATCGGTAACGCTCCGTGTGTAACAAAATTTATATAAGCTGCGCGATCACTCGGTGGCTCGTCGTCGTCGACCGCTTTGCGCCCGCTCGCGCTCGCGCACGGCAATGGCTCGCTAGCCCGCGATAAATAGTCCGCACAGTTATCTTTACTTTTTACATATTCTATGACATAATTGTAAGCACTTAGAAATAAGGCATACCTTTGTAATCGGTTCGCCGATATTTCAGGGACACCTTTGTTTGGTCCAAAAATAGATAGTAATGGTTTGTGGTCTGTACGCAATATAAATGGTGTGGACCTTCCATACAAATACTGGTGGAAACGGCGAACGCCAAATATTATCGCCGTTGCCTCTTTTTGTATTTGTGAGTATCTTTTTTCCGCGCTCGTTAGTGTCCGCGATGCATAAGAAACCGGTTTCTCCAGCTGATCGCTATCGATTTGTGACAATATCGCCCCGAGCCCGGTAGGAGAAGCATCTACCGTTAAAATGATTTTTTTATCTGGATTGAAATGAGTTAATATTTGATCAGATGTTAATCTTCTTTTTATTTCCAGAAATGCATCGTTTTCATTTTTCGACCAGTGCCAGTTCGATCCCTTTTTTAATAATTCATACAAAGGTGATAGATCAGTCGACGCGTCTGCCACAAAACATCTATAGTAATTGACCCAAAAAAGATTGCAACTGCATTACGTTCGTTGGAATTGGCGCTTTTTCGATGGCTTTAATTTTTTCTGGGGATTTTTTCAATCTAACTAATAACTAATAGGTAACTAATTTCTTCTTTAAAATATTCACATTTATCTTTCCTTAATATGAGCCCTGCATCTTGAATACGCTGTAATACCTGATGCAGCCTAGCCATATGTTCAGACCTAGTACCCGCCGTTATTAACACGTCATCCAACAGGCACAGCACGCCGCTAATGCCTGCCAGCAGCCCCTCCATGACTCGCTGGAATATAGCTGGCGCGGGGGCGAGACCGAATACTAGTCTTGTATACGCAAATAGGCCGCGGTGTGTATTAATGCATGTATACATTTGTGACGCCTGATTTAGAACTAATTGGTTGTATGCCATAGATAAATCCAGTTTCGTGAAGTGCTGCCCACCATGAAGTTTTGCAAATAACTCATTTATTGTGGGCAGCGGGTACTTGTCAACCACTAACTGTTTATTAATAGTGACTGAATAATCTACGCACAGACGTACTGACCCGTCACGTTTCAGTACAGGTACAATTGGTGACGCATACTCGGAATGTTCCACTGGTCTTAAAACTCCTAGCTCGACCAGTCGATCGATTTCTTTATCTACTTTATCTTTAAGTGCGAACGGCATGGCTCTTGCCTTCACAAATATCGGCTTAGCATTGTCTTTTAGTATAAGGTTTACTTCAAATTTTTTAAACCGGCCTAATTTCCCTGAAAAAATTTCTGGATATTGTGTATCCAAAGAATCAATGTCGTCAGCGGACTGAACATTGCAATTATATATTGGTGACAATTGTAACTTAAATGTAGCTATAAAATCGCGGCCTAGAAGCGGTGGGCCGCCATTGTATGGTTTTTTTCCAAATTTTTTGCCTTAAAAACTGGTTTTTTAGGGAAAACCCAAAATTTTTCTTCCCGACAACATACTTTTTATTCGTTATTCGGCTAGCCCGCGCGGAGCCCGTTCTCTGGACGTGCGACACGTGCGTCTAGCTCGCAAAAAATTTTACTACGTATAGCTGTATTATATGCGTGCGGCCCCTCCACGCCAGAGGCAACCGTACGCATCCCGCGCATTTTAATACCTCTCCTGCATAACCTATCAACCGTTTATTAGTATTTGATAGTGGCACGCTATTGAAATTTATTCTATACATTTTTTCAGATATTACTGACACCGCTGATCCGCTATCAATTTCGAATCGCAATTTCTTACCGTTTATACACACCGTTTCGACTAAAGGCTCACCGTTCATTGATCGAATGTTATAATTTGTATGTATTAACAACTCACCGTCGTCATCATCGCCCTCGCTTACCTCGTCTTTTTGTACGTATTTTACCGATTTACACATTCGCCGTAAATGGCCTTTCACGTTACATTTTTTACAGGTGTAATTAGCGAAACGACACTCCCGAGCTTCGTGATTAGAGTACCCGCACACAGAACACTTCACTTTTTTTCTTTCGATTTTGTATAATTCTTGTTCGGCGGCGACACCAACGGCGCTCGTGGCCGCGGCCGCGCCCGCGGTCGCAGCGGCGCGGGCGCTCCGGAGATTCTCCACCAGTTCCACAGCCTTGGCCAAAGTTAGCCCGGCTAAATTTTGCACATACAGTTTCTCTTTCTCGACTCCCGGCTGCATACCCATAATAAAACGGTCTCGCAGCGCCTCCTCGACGTTATAAAAATTACATCGCGCCGTAAGCCCGCGCAATCTGGCCGCCCATTGTGACGCCGTTTCGGTCGGCCATTGTGCTGCTGCATAAAAGTTGTGTCGTTTTCCAAACCCAACTTGTTTTGGCGTAAAATGTGTATCCAAAAGCTGTACTATGTCTTCGTAAGGCACTGCTTCCAACGTCTTTGGCTGCGCGAGGTCGGCGGCAAGCCTGTATGTACCTTCTGTGAGTGCGCTCAACAATATCGCCCGCCGTTTCACTCCCTCTGGATCTTTCGCCGTATCTATCTCGTTTGCAATAAACCATTGCGTGATCCTGCCCTTGAATGTCCTCCAAGTCTGCCGAGTGTGGTCAAAAGTTGTAATAATGCCGAACGTTAACGACATTTTTATATTTTACTAGAGTGGGTACTCGTCGCCAATGTTATATAGGTGGACACGGGAACGAGTGATACACAAGGCTGCTTGTAACGCACTGACGTTTATTCGTCTAAGTACATATCGCGTGGCGCAGCACGCACACATATATAACAGAACATAACAGAACATAACATAGTTGAAACCAACTGTCAGACATGGGATGATTTTACTTCTTATATACCGACACCCATAAATTGTTTGTACTTTTTGAACATACGATCTATCAAGCAAAACTTTGCTCAAATTGAGTATTTAGTGTTAAATAGTAAACATACAATCCACATTCTGATTATTTCTGATATTGACTAAAGTAAACATAAAAAATGATTTGGGACAAATGTTTGTACTCCCGGACTACAACCTGTACTCAGAATTAAGAACTAATAAGAGAGGTGGGGGCGTGCTATTGTATATTCATAAGTCTGCATCTTTTACTAGATATAGTAACTTGTGTACACAGGAGTTTGAATGTGTGGCCGGCGAGTTAAATATTAATAGTCTTAAATTCGGATTATGTGCCGTGTACAGACCGCCCGATACATCCAAACTCCGATTTATCAAGGAATTGTCGTCCTTAATAGCGAAATATCCTATAAAACAGGATTATGTATTGATGGGAGATATGAACATAGATCTTAAAGTAAGTAACCCCGTGGTAATACAATATCTAGATTCGCTGTGCACTTTGGGATTTATTAGTGGCGTTAATTGTTATACACGCATCGAAAAATATGGTGACAGAATCTCAAAGTCTTGTATAGATCACGTGCTTGTTCGCAACGCTAAGTAGCATAACATTTATACATCTGTTGTAAACACTTCACCGGCCGACCACTACATAACCGGTTGTGCGATAATGAACGCGCTAAACAAGAATGACTCACATGCGTCTAGTAACTTAATAACTAAGATAGATAATCGCCGAGTGCACGGCGAATTAAATAACATCGACTGGAGTATACCCCTTCAATACGGGTGCCCAAATGAAATAGTTAAGTACATACATGATGGCTTTAATAATGTATATGATAAATGTAAATTCACAATTAATACAAATAGTGTCAGCAAACGTAATACATGTCCTTGGGCCAATAAAAAACTCAAAAAGATGTGTAGGAAGAGGGATTTGTTGTTTAATATCTGGCGCAAAAATGAAAATAACTCAAAAAAAAGATTGTTATAAATAGATATAGAAATAAAACAAACAAAATATACACAAATTACATTATAATAACAATAATAGCCTTTATTTAACAATCTTATAAAACACGTTGTTCTTATATACTAAAGTAGAATATTTAACCTAGACACTGGTTTCACAAAGACTGTCTTGCTAACTCAGCATAGGCCTCCCCTAAAGCCTGCCATAAAGTGCGGTCGTGTGTCTTCCTTCTCCATGTGACACCTGCTATTCGTTTTATATCGTCTTCCCATCTCCGACGCTGTCTTCCTCTCCTTCGTCTGTGTTCTCTTGGACACCATTCGGTCACCTCCTTAGCCCACTTGTCTTTCTCGCTCCTCATCATATGGCCTGCCCACCTCCACTTTAGTTTCTTAACACAATACGTCACATCAGTAACCCTAGTTTGCTTCCGGATGGCTACAAGATTTATTTTATTTCTTAGCTTATTATTGAGCATACTTCTTTCCATCCCATGTTGGCAGGTCTCTAATGTGCGTATATCGTGTTGTGTTAGACTCCATGTTTGACAACCATAAGTCATAACGGGCAGAATACATGAATCGAATACTTTTTTATTATATTTTAGTGGTATCTCTGGGTTTTTGAAGATTTCTTTCAAAGACCAGTATCTTTTCCAGGATAGATTAATTCTGTTGTTTATTTCTTTTTTTGTCAGGTCTTTTGGAGATATTATTTGTCCAAGATATGTGTATTCATTCACATATTCCATCTGCGTACTATCGATTCTAATAGGAACTTGTTCTACATTTGTCATTAGTTTTGTTTTCGAGGTGTTCATTGACAGACCAACATTTCTACTTTCGGATGTAAGTTGTTCGAGCATTTCATGTAGGCTTCTCGCGTCACCTGTAATAAGTATCAGATCGTCTGCGAATCTTAGGTGGTTCAGTTTTATTCCGTTAATAGTTAGTCCATAGCTGTCCCATTCGAGGCGTCTAAATACAAATTCCAAAACTGCAGAGAAAAGTTTAGGTCACAGCGGGTTGCCTTGTCTAACTCCTCTTTGTATAGGAAAAGTTTCCCCTATTCTTTCTGTTTTTACTTTTGCTGTCATATTCTGGTAGATATTGCTAATAAGCCGTATATATTTTTTGTCTACTCCCTGTGTTTCTAGGGCCTCCCATATTTTCGCGTGTTTGAGTGAATCGAACGCTTTGTTGTAATCTACGAATGCTATGTAGTAGTCGATACCGTATTCGTTACTTTTTTGGATGACCTGTTTTATGGTGTGAATGTGATCAAGCGTTGAGAAGTCACTCCGAAATCCTGCCTGTTCCCTTGGTTGATTTTCGTCCAGTATCTTTGTTACGCGGTTTAGCAGAATTTTAGAGAAAATTTTATACACGTTAGACATGAGGCTAAGTCTATAATTTGTTATGTCGTTTTTCTTTCCTTTTTTGTGTATAAGAATTATGGTTGACGATTTCCACTGCCGGGGTATGTATTCGGTATCTAAAATTTCATTGAATAAGTCTGTGATAAATTGATAATGTTTAGTGTTTTGTCCGATGTTCCTATAAGGAGTTCGTTAGACATGGCATCTTCTCCTGGTGCTTTCCCTCTTTTCTGCGACATTATTGCTTTGTTGACTTCTTTTCGCAATATCCTTGGGGTGTAGTCCTTTTTTTCGCCTTTTTGGGTAATTGGTTGCTTTGTTTCAGACAGCATTTCCTTTTCACTGTATAGCTCTCGGTAATAGTCAGTTGCGATTTTCATTATTTCTAGTCTATTTGTGTTGTTTCTTTTGGTTCTTCGGTGTGTAACGTTTTCGATCCAATCTAAACTATCTCTTAGTTCCTGCCAAGCTTTTTTCGCACCACCTGTTTTTTCTGAGTTAATTTCTTTGCTTAGCTTTGCTATTTCCTGTCTGTTGTTCTTCCTATCTTGAAACAAGATCTTTCTTTGACCGATTAGGTTTCTAGCCTTCCATCCTATTTTGTCCTTTGTTGGTTTATTTTGTATAACAATGTTTTCTATTTGTTTTAGTTCTTTTTCTAAAGCATCGTATTTCTCTTGTATTTTTTCGACGTTTTGTAATTTTACTAAGTTGGCTTCTAGAGAGTCTAAGATCTTATCAGGAATTGGTAATATTATACGGTTTTCGGTTTTATGAATATTTTTTCTTGATGGTTTTGGTTCTATTGTGTATAGTTGACTTCTAAGCATTCTATGATCGGTATTTGTATAATACAAACGACAATTTGTAATTGAAAAAAACTGAATTTATTGAAATCCACGTTTTAACATAAAATAGAAAAATTGCAGTTGTTACAGACGGAAGCTTAGCGAGAGTGTTGCTATTGCAGAAAAAACATTTTTAACATATTTAGAAGAAAAAAAGGAAATAAATGTTGCTAGTTAAATACAGATAAAAAATATATGTTTCATTGTACTAAACATAGTTGGGCGGGCCAGCAACAACAATTTTTAAGAAATATCCAAATACAAAAGGTAAAACTAATTTTCATGAATATTCAGATAGACAGAGAAAAAATAAAAGGTTTTACAATCTGAACAAAGTATTCATCAATAAAGAATTTGGTAAAAAAAAAATTACCTGCCCTTAAGCTTACAACCTGATATTCAGACACAAAACAACTGAATGTGAAAAAAAACCAAACAAATCAAGTTTATGTTTAAAACAGTGAGTTGATTGAGTACATGTACGTACCTGACTTAAAATAACATAGGTAGGTAAAGCTAGACACAACTAGTAAGTATTTGAATACAACTCGTCACTCTACTCTGAGAGGACTATCTAACTAAAGCAAAATAAGCAATTTTTTATACCGTTTTGCCTACAGCATAATGTCTTGGTATTTAAATAAAATACCTGAATTATAAATTACATTGCAAATACAGCATTTTGTATTTGTTTTTCACAACGTAAAAGAAAATTAGTGTAAGTATTACAATTTAATTAAAGTACTAGGTATTACAACTTGTCACTCTATTGGAAGAGGACATAACTTAGGTAAAGACCTTAAGTAAATTTTATTATTATATTTAACCTCAGCCACCCTCACTCTCCCATCCTTACCGGGACATATTTTAATAATTTTGGCCATCGGCCACTCCAATGGAGGTGTATTTAAGTTCTTAACAAGCACAAGATCTCCGTCCTTTAAATTAGGGGAGGTGTATTTCCATTTGGGACGACTTTGGAGTTGTGTAAGGTAGTCAGCTGACCACGCCTTCCAAAAATGTTGTTTAACTTAGATACAACTTTCCAAAATTTTAAACGGTTTAATGGAATTTCCAATAAATCCACCTCAGGATAAGTACACAGAGCTGTTCCAATTAGGAAATGACCTGGCGTTAAATAACTATTTTCGTTAGGGTTGGAAAGCAGTGGTCTAGAGTTCAATACACCCTCTACTTGTACTACTATGGTGTTAAATTCTTCGTAAGTCAGAGAAAGATTACCAACAACTCGCTTGAGATGGTGTTTTACACTTTTGACCCCTGCTTCCCAGAGCCCGCTAAATTCAGGAGAGTAGCTGGGAATAAACATGAATTTTATGTGTTTTGTTTTACAATAATTATAAACTGAGTCTCTATGAGCCTTTGAGGATTGCAAATCATACAATTCCTTTAACTTATTTTCGGCACCTTTAAAGGTTTTGCCATTATCACAAAAAACCTTGGAAGGCATTCCACGCCTTGATATAAATCGATCAAAACATGCCAAAAAGGTTTCAGTTTTAAGGTCTGACACGACTTCTGCATGTCTTTGCATGCCTTTGTTGAGAAACATACAAATAATGCTACATATCCCTTGGTTACGAGTGGTTTTCGAATTCTGGCAACCTTAATGTGAAATGGACCGCAAAAATCGATATCTACATGCTGAAATGGTCTAGTAGCAGTGACATGTTCCTCCGGAAGTGAGCCCATGAGCTGCCTCGCACACTGCGCCTTTAGGCGGAAGCATTTTAAACATTTGTGCACCACCTTCTTGACCTCCCGAATACTATTGATAATCCAGAATCTCTGGGACAACGAACTGAGTACCAACCTGTGACCTGCATGCAGTAATCGTAGATGTTCCCTTTCAATAATTAATGTAGTAAGGTAACAATTTTTTGGTAATATGATGGGGTGCATTTTATCATGTGATCCCACATTGCACCTGCATTTTGCAGCCTTCCCCCCACGCAAGTAAACCACTTTTGTCAATAAATGGATGTAAGGCAGCTAGACCTGATGTTATTTTTGTATTATTTTGAATAGCTACTATTTCTTTTGAAAAAAGGTTCTTTTGTATGCAACGTATGATAGTAAGTAACGCTGAATCTAATTCTTTTGGACTTAAATTGATATCATTAATTACTTGTTTTTTTATGAATTATTATAGAATCTATAAATATATGCTACCACGCTTTGTAATTTATTCAAACTTGAAAATCTATTGAATAAATCAAATACATAATTTAAGTCCAATGTGTTGTGAACAAGGCAAGAAGCTTCCTCTAGTGAAACTTCTGGTTCACACATGTGTAGTAATGTATGCGAGAAATCAGGTTGTATTAAAAAATCAGGACCAGACCACCATAGCTGACTGTCTTTTAATAATTGTGGCTCACTACCCCTTGAGATAATGTCTGCAGGGTTGTTGCAAGATCTGACATAGTACCAGCCTGCTTTGTTTGTGAGATTATTTATTTGATGTACCCTATTGTTTACATAAGTGTTACTTTTTACATTACCAGCTTGTATCCATGCAAGTGCAATTTGGGAATCACTATGTAGATAAATTAAATGTGGAAAACTAGAGGAAAGTATTTTACTAACTCTACTTATTAACTGTGCAAGCAACAGAGCGCCATTCAATTCCAGCTGAGGTATAGTAAGTGCCTTAGCTAGCGGTGCCACTCGCGACTTCGAACACAGAAGGTTGATTTCAACTGTCCCATCCGCTTTTAAAACTCTTACATACAGACAGCACCCATATGCCTTCTGAGAAGCATCAGAGAAACCAACTAATTCTATACGGATAAAGTTATGACATTGAATGTAGCGTGGGATTGTAATTTTGCCTATCAGTTTTAAGTTGTCAATAAACTTTTCCCATTTCTTTAAGTAACCTACAGGCAGGACATCGTCCCAACCTACCTTTATAGACCACAGTTCCTGCATGAACATCTTAGCAACCACTGTAACAGGGCCAATAATACCTAGTGGATCAAAGATTTTTCCTATGTAGCTGAGAACTTTTCTTTTTGTTATCATCTTCTCATCACATTGTGATGGAGTTTCAAAACAAAACTTATCATCTACAACATTATATTTTAAACCTAAAGCTTTTATAAAACTATCTTTATTTAGGTCAACTTCTTCAAAATACCTGTGTTCAATTAGAACATTGTCCAACACAGGCGGATAATTAGAGCACCATTTGTGCAGAGCAAAGCTACCCAATTGGAGTAGTTCGACTAATTGGTTTTTTAATGAAGAGAGTTCCTCTGCATTATTACAACCACAAAGAACATCATCAACATAGGTATTAGAATACATGGCTTCTGCAGCAAGAGGAAACTTCTCTTTGTTTTTATTAGCTAGTTCAATTAAACATCGGGTAGCCAAGAAGGTGGAGGACTTTAGACCATATGTGACTGTCTGCAGTTGCAGACAGACCACGGGCTCACCTGGATCGCCACGCCAGAGAATATTCTGGAGACTAGTATGCTGACTGTTGACTAAAATACATCTAAACATTTTCTCTATGTCACATATTAGAGTAAATATGTAAGTACGAAACCTCAGAAGTATGTCAAACAGCTCGCTTTGTACTACAGGTCCATTCAGCAAGACATCATTTATTGAAGTTTTGTTTCTTGACTTCATGCTGCCATCGAAAACCACTCGTAACTTCGTGGTCTTGCTGTCTTCCTTCAAGACTGCATGGTGAGCTAGAAAATAAGTAAAGCCACTATTAATGTCATAGGTATTAATATCAATCTCCTTGGCATGCCCTAATGCAATATATTGTTTTATAAAATAACTATATTTTTCTAATAATGAAGGATCCTGTTTAAACTTTCTTTCTAATGCTAAAAATCTTTGAAATGCAACAGAAAAGGAGTCACCAAGTTGCAGCTCCTCTTTGAGACAAATGAGTGGCAAGTCAACATGAAACTTGTCATCTTTAAGTTCTACAGACTTTTGAAAAATAGCCTCGGCTTTCTGACATTCATCTGTCACCGGAGCAGCTTCAGAAATTTTTTCTGACTGCCAAAATCTTTCTATCACTGACTCTAATTTAGTTTCATTTGTTATAGCAAAATTAGTTACTCGGTTTGTACATACCTCTTGGTATGTGATACAGTGTTTTGGAGCACAGGCCCATTTGATAGCTTACAGGTTCCATCTAGAATTGAATTAAAGTATATGTCAGCCCCTAACAACATAGAAATATCAGAAGGAACATTAAAATCATTGTCTGACAAGATTACATTTTCTGGCAATAACAATTTAGATATGTCATTATGATACTGTGGCTGTGGTGTAGTAATGACGTCGACTACAAAACAAGTAACATTATATTGAATTTCTTTATGCAAACATGAATTAATAAGTAAGTTAACAGTTTGATTTATTTTTGTAGACTTATGTCCTATTCCAATTATGTTGGTTGGCTGAGAAACTGGAGTAATACCTAACTTTTTAGTTAAGGAACCTGTAATAAAGGAAACCTGACTTCCACTATCAAGCAAAGCTCTAATAAAAATATCACGACCATATCTGTCGGTGACATGAACTTTCACAGTAGGAACAAAACATTAACACTTGAGGTGACATTATTAGTACATAAATTCACAGAATCCTTCTCCTTTTCTTTGTCATCTTTATCACTATGTAAAAGAGTATTATGTGCCGTGTCTTTGCAAACTTTACACTTAAATTTGAATTTACAAACCTTGTCTATATGAAGCTTTAAACAAATAGAACACAATTTGTGATCTTTTACAAAACATAAGCGAGTCTCTACTGGCACCATTTTAAATTTAGGACACCGAAACAAAGCATGATCTTTGTCACAATACTTACAAGTTAGCTTTGTATTTGCGGCTACATTAGCAGACCGCACTGCATTTGCATTTGGTTTGCTAGCCCCGGACTGCACCTTTTGGGTTACAGTGTCTTCTAGCGCCATTGCGCGTTTTTCTAGAAAATCAAAAAGTTCTTTGATAGTCGGCTTGTCCTCTGGATTACGATCTAAATTGAATGCGTTATGTGTGTAAGTATCTAATTTTCTAAACAAAATAGATAATAATAAGCTATCCCAATGGTCTACAGACTCTTCTAGATTTTTGAGCGCGTGCAAGTGCTGCTCAACCTGTGAGACAAAGCTCCTAATTGCAGCTGGTGCACCTTTTTGAATGATAGGTAAATCCAATATTATATTCAAATGATTGAAAATGAGCCGTGTAGCATTACCATATCGCTTTTCCAATAGATGTACAGCTTCTTTATAAGATTTAGAGACTAACGGCAAGTTCACAATAGTTGACAATGCCTCGTCTTGGAGGTATTTACGTAAATAAAATAATTTTTTAACATCTGTCAGCGTGTTATTACTATGAATGACCGCATTAAACAAGTCATAGAACGGCTTGAATTTTGTAAAATCTTTGCCATCGAATGATTGTATGTCAATGTTAGGCAATTTGGAAGAGGGAGGGTCAGCGGCAGCAGTGCCAGAGGAAACTGAGGTTCAAGTTCTCTTATTTTTGTTTTTAACTTTGACAGAACTAGGAAATATTTTTCTTCACATATGTTTACATCCTCAGAATCCTCCGCATCTAAGGCTAGTATTTCAATTTGAAGTGACTCATATTTCTTCATTGATGCAACTAACTTTTCCATTTGAAGTTCCAACGCGTCGACGGTGAACTTACTGTTTGGGTCACATAAAAACTTTTCAACTCGTGTTATGCATCCTTTGCATGCTGCTCTTGATAGTTTTAACCTTTTTAATTCCTGCTCCATTTTTCGTAATATTATTTGTTAATTAAACACTTTTTACGCGCACTTACACTTTTTACTTTGATCAAATTATACACTCGTGATTGTGACGCACTGCACTGTAATGGCGGCCGGTGCCGGCCGGCGTCCAATGGCGGCGCGCCGGCGACAAACACACCAAAATGACGAATATGATGACTGCAGCATAAGTACATGCAGATGATGATTCGATGCACTCGGTATTATTATAGAAACCGGGTGAAGTTAACACCATGCGATGTAGATTCGATGCACTCGGTATTTTATAGAAACCGGGTGAACGTGGGGGCATGCATGGGCATGGGCCACGCTCGAACACGCCGCGCCGAAATCAAACACGCTGGATTACTGGAGTGATCTAATTCACCAAAATATCGAAGGACCACTTCGTTTGTATAATACAAACGACAATTTGTAATTGAAAAAACTGAATTTATTGAAATCCACGTTTTAACATAAAATAGAAAAATTGCAGTTGTTACAGACGGAAGCTTAGCGAGAGTGTTGCTATTGCAGAAAAAACATTTTTAACATATTTAGAAGAAAAAAAGGAAATAAATGTTGCTAGTTAAATACAGATAAAAAATATATGTTTCATTGTACTAAACAGTATTAAAGTTCAGTTGATTGACAATATCTACTTTTGAGAATAGCTTTGGTTTGTTTGTAATGATATAATCGATTTCGTTTTTTGTCTTCCCGTCCGGTGATATCCATGTCCATTTTCTGGTTTTCTTTCTTTTGAAGTAAGTATTCATAATGAGGAAGTTATTTCTAGGACAAAGTTAACCAGTTTTTGTCCATTATCATTCCTTTTTCCAGTACTATGAGGTCCAATTATTTTGTCTTCATTTGTTTTCCTCTTTCCGATTTGACTGTTAAAGTCGCCCATTATGATTATTGTGTTATTGGGATTCAAATATGTTAACGTATTATTAAGTTGGTCGTAGAATTCATTCTTTGTTTCTTCTTTGGCATCTTCGGTTGGAGCATATACCTGAACAATTGAAGTTGTTTGTTTGTGACCGGGGAGCTTAATGGTCATAACGGCAAGTCTGTCTGATACTCCTTTGAATTCTATAATGTTATTTTTGAGATATTTCTTCACGATAAACCCTACACCATATAATCCCGCAGTTTCATTTTTGTAGTATAAAATATAGTTTTCATGTTCTTTAATTTTCTCATCTGCTCTCCGTATCTCACTCAATCCTATGATATCCCAGTTTATTTTTCCTAAGGCGTATTCTAGTTCCAATAGAGATTCATTGGACTTTAATGTTCTAGTACTAAGTGTTGCTATATTTAGTTTGGATCTCGGTGTTTTCTTCGCGTTGGCTTCTATAGGCTTTTGGGGGATGTGGTCTATCTCTTCGCGGTGACCAGCCGAATTGGGGATCTGGTTGTTTTTAGTTGGTACGTTTCTTTTTTTAGTTATAATCTTTGCGATTCCGGTGTCTGTTAATTCCTATGCCTTGTTTTGTTGTATCTGTTTATCCGACAGTGAAAGAGATCGAGCCCTCATATAAGCGAATGCGTCAGTTTTATGCATTTTAGAAGGGGCTATAATAGTCTTTTCCTCTGCATTGCGTTGTGGGGTATAGACATTATTGGGTGACATGGAAGATTCCCTTTTCCTTTTTTCAGCTTCTGTTTTTTCTTTTATTATGACCTTGTTGTTCTTAATGAATGCTATATTTCCACGTTCCTTTTCTTGCTTCAATTGAAGCTGCAGGTTTTTACGCGTTTCTATGGTTTCCCTTGAGAAATCTTCGGATTTATAAGTATTTTTTGGCTTAAGTTTCCTATTCTTCAAAATTTCTGCTCTCTTATACTGTGACGTGAAAGTGATTGGAATAGGCCTAGTTTTGCCGTCTTGTTTCTGGCCGAGTCTATAATATTTGTTTATTTCGAATTTTTCGATGTTGATTTTTATATTCTCAAACATAATATTTTTTATTTTGATATATAATTCTTCATAAGATTGTTCTGTTTCCTTGACTCCATGTAGCAGTAAGTTGTTTTTCCTATTCATGTCTTCAAAGTGCTTTAATTTTCTATTTAAACTTTCCACTTCCGCTTTTAGGATTTTGTTTTCTTCCACGATTGGTTGAATTTTTTCGTCCAAAGAACGCATTAAAGTGTCAGTTACGTTCCGAGTTATTATATTTGTTTGTTTCTCTAATTCTATTTTCATCATATGAAAAAGTTTTAACATATCTTCCGACATTCCCGTGGTATCCATAATGTTGATATTAAAGGCGTTCGGATGCGTGAAACGGAACGTTTTTGGTAGCTAGTGGTAGTAAATGTTCGTTAAGTTGGTAGCACTTCAGATGTGTCAAGTCTCCGACGTTCTTTAATATGCTTTTTTCCTCTAAGATCCGATCCAATCCATGTGCTGTTTGTTTCCTGGTACTGATTTACAACAGGTTTGGTTTATTTTAGTTGTTATTTGCTTCGATTCCGATTAAATTTCGGGAGCTCGTTTGACACGCTGTTACTCGTTTGACAACCGGAACCGAAAAAACAAATTACATTAGAAATAAACAAATAATGAGGGAAGTTTCTCAAATTTTCAAAAATAGCAAAGAGATTTGGAGCATTGTGAATAGTTTAACGGGCAAAATTATGCAATGTATTGAACACGTTTTACTTATAACTTTTCGAACAAATCCATCAACATTGGCCAACACTTTTATGACTGAATTTAATTCTAATATTAAGAACCTAAACAATCCTTGCAACATGCCTCTTCTAGACAAATGTACGTACGAGATAATTCCTGATAGGTCGATAAGAGTGAAACCTGCTCGAGAAGATACGGTTGAACGAATTATCAAACAAATGAACGATAGGAAAAGCCCGGGTTACGACGGGATACGTGCTAAAGATGTCAAGTATATATCAGCTAAACTAATTCCAGTTATTACACATCTAATTAATTGCTGCTTGCAGACTGGTACGTATCCCGACATTTTAAAGATAGGGGTCATACGTCCAATACACAAAAAGGGCCCTCGTGATGACGTCAATAATTATCGACCTATCACTATTTTGTCTTGTATAGATAAGATCCTAGAACGTTATATAGGTAATGAAATAAATAACTTCTTACGTACACATGCAATACATAGATAAGCTTGGTAGATTGTCAGATACCCACACGTTCTATAGTGATGCACATCATTGTAAGCGCTGGTTGGATCATTGTTTAGTCACGGAATCAGCCTGGCAAACCGTAACTAGCATTCATGTTGACTATGGAACGTATTGGTCGGACCATTTGCCATTAATTGTTAATTGTAATCTTGACGTAATTAAAACTAAGTGTATAATGGATAATTGGGTTTCTAATAATATTATGTGGGGTGACAGGGAAAGTAGTGAGATAAGAAGTTTTTCTGACATTTGTAATAATAAGCTTAAAAACCTTGACTTTCCGATTGAATTTTGTGTTTGTGCTGACAGTATGTGTATTAACTTTGGACATAGATATATTATTGACAATTTATATGATGACATTGTAAACATTTTATCTGAGGCTTCTGTGCAAAGTAAAAGAGAAAGAAAGCTCAAAAAGGGTAAAACGGTGGTGGGGTGGAATAAACACGTTAAGGAGGCGCATAGGCAAGCTAGGGAGGCTTATCAAACGTTTTTAGTACATGGTAAGCCGGACAGCGGGCCTGTACATGACGCGATGTATCTTACTCGTAAAACATTCAAATCTAGACTGAAGTTCTGTCAAAATCACCAAGACCAACTTAAAATGGATGTATTAGCCTCCCACGTTTCGGATAAAGATTTTAGAGCTTTCTGGAAAAGTACTAAGAGGATGGGTGGTAGGGTTAGCTTACCAGTGAGTGTAGACGGTTGTAGTGAGCCTAAGGGTATAGCTAACATTTTTAAAAACCATTTTAAAGTTGAGGCTCCTCTTACCAGCGATGTTGTGGGGCCCAGGGTTGGGGCCGTGACTGCCGGTGAGAACCCGATTGGTTTTTCTGCTCAGGATATTAAGAGCATTATCGATAAGATGAAACGTGGTAAATCTCCGGGCAGTGACGGTCTCAGCATTGAGCACTTGCAGCATGCAGGTACACATCTGTGTAGAGTATTGGCTATGCTGTTTACTTTCTGCATACGTCACTCGTACTTACCACCGAAGATGACGGAAACTATTGTTGTGCCTATAGCAAAGAATCGTACTGGTGATGTGACTGATAAGTGTAATTATAGGCCTATCTCCCTGGCGACTGTGATGGCGAAGGTTTTCGATGGTCCTCTGGATGCTCAGCTTAGCAAGTATGTTAAGCTTAATGATGCGCAGTTCGGATTTCGAGAGAATTTGTCAACGGAAAGTGCAATTTTGACTTTGAAACATACAGTAGCTTATTATGTTGACAGAAAGACACCCATCTATGCTTGCTTTCTTGATCTATCGAAGGCCTTCGACCTAGTCGATTATAATAAACTCTGGTCTAAGCTTGGGGAGGTCGGGGCCCCTGCTGAACTCATAAATATATGCTCTTTCTGGTATAACCAACAGAAAAACTTTGTCAAGTGGGGGAACGCATATTCTGATGAATATTTACTTGATTGCGGTGTGAGGCAGGGGGGGGGCTGACCTCTCCAAGACTTTTTAATCTGTATGTCAATCAGCTGATTGATGAGCTCAGCAACAGCCATGTCGGGTGTCATATAGATAACGTGTGCGTAAATAATATCAGTTACGCGGATGATATGGTATTGCTGAGTCCATCTGTCGGTGGCCTACGGAAACTGCTCGGTATATGTAAAGCCTATGCTGAGGGTCACGGTTTAAAATACAACGATAGAAAGAGTGAGTATATGCTTATCAGAGGTAAGATTAAACAACCTGAACATATACCACCAGTGTATCTCAACGGAGTATCTTTGAGTCGTGTCTCTCAGTTTAGGTATCTAGGGCATGTTGTGACCGAAACCCTACACGATGACGCGGATATTGAGAGAGAACGGAGAGCATTGTCGGTGCGAGCTAATATGTTGGTGCATAGGTTTGCGCGGTGTACAGCACAGGTAAAGGTTACATTGTTTAGAGCCTACTGCCAAAGCTTTTACACCAGCGCCCTATGGACCAACTACACGCAACGGGCCTACAATGCTCTCAGAGTTCAATATAACAACGCCTTTAGGATTTTGGTGCGGCTACCTCGTTTCTGTAGTGCTTCGGGCATGTTTGCCGACGCGAGGGTGGATGACTTTTATGCTATAATGCGGAAAAAGTCAGCCTCACTAATTCTCAGAATTCGAGGTGGTGGCAACGGAATCCTAAGGATGATTGCGGATCGACCAGTATCGCCAGTGGTGGGAAGGCTCATTAGGCTGCACGTCTCCTGATGAATTAATGTTTTAATTTTTAATTTTTTTATTCTTCGTTTTATTTCAATTAATTTATATTTTGTTTGTGTAACTTGACATATTTTATTTTAATTCAATTTATTATTTATTTGCATATAATTGTCTATTTCAATTTAGTCTTTATCAAGTTATTTTAATTCTTATTTGAGATTCATCGGGACTATTAATATTAATACAGAAATTGCACTAACTTCTAATCTTAAGATAATTTGTTACTAACAAAAATATGGATCATGAGTCTGAAAAAAAATAAATATAATAATAATCAACAGTAAACAATATGTATTTCAGAAAGATAAGAGTACAACACAATTATTACTAGAATTTACTGATGAAGTCAATAAACAGTTAAATGATAAAAAACATGATGTGTTGGCACTTTTTATAGATTTTAGCAAAGCATTTGATATGCTTCGTTGTGATACACTTTTTAACAAGTTGTCGCAAAATGGAATACAAGGGCCATTATTGGAACTATTAAAAAACTATCACACCAACAGATATAACACGGTTAAAATACAAAATGAGGTTAGTACAAAGCTTCCATCCACGCAAGGAACGGCCCAGGGCTCAATTATAGGTCCGACAGAATACTTACTTTATGTTAATGATATGAACAATGTTGTAAATTCGGGTTCTGCATACCAATTCGCAGACGTCACGTGTATATTAGTCGCTAATAAGAACATTCATGACACTGAGGAATCCCTACATAGTAACTTCGACCTAATGTGTAAATAGGCTCATGACGTAGGATTAGTAATAAATGCATCAAAAACAAAAATTGTCCACATTCACTCATCACACAACAAATGCTCCACAACACCTACAATTATAGCACACGAACACACTTGCCTACATACCTCGCCACATACTTGTAAATGTCCGTCAGTGGAAGTAGTTGATAAACACATGTATATCGGTCTAATGGTCGATAGCCGATTCTGTTGGGGACCGCATAAAGATTATGTATGTAACAAATTGAGATCTATTCTAGGTAAGCTTAGCATACTTAAATATAAACTGCCTTACAAAACGCTTAGAATGTTATATTTGGCACTAGCAGACTCGGTTATCAACTACGGGCTAAGTAGTTACGGGAGAACATATCATACATACCTAGCGGATATTTACAAGTTACAACTTAGAATACTTAAAGTAATTACGCCAAAACATATCAGGAAAAAATACAAAAACAACGACAGCGACCTCTTTAAATATTGTCAAGTTATGAATGTGTTCAATAAAGTTGAATTCTTTACGCTTGCGGAAGTCAATAAACCGGAGCTGCTAACCGAAAGAACAAGACCTGACTTTTTAAGAACGCTTGCACAGAAAAATAAATACATCTTACCCACATTCAATAATGTGTACGGGATGAGGGTTTCAGAATATTTAGTACCTGTTTTTCTCAATAAACTTCCGGAAGACTTGTAAACGTTATACAAAACAAGTTCGAAAAGTTATAAATATAAATCAAAGCGTTTCCTTACACAAAACTTTTCCTAAAAAAATAAAAAATTATAATAAATAATAATAATAAAAGTTTTATTCACAACCCTTATTACAATTTTGGTCTTATTCTAAGGTGTACATATAGTGACTTAACAGGAAGATTGGACATCGGATCAACAATTTCTGGTTTAATTACGTACTAGTGCTAGGGCTTAAATTTAAACAAATATGTATAAGTATCCCTGACTCCGAAACTAGGCAAAGCCTGTATCTTCAGAGCCAGTGGTTCCTTCTTGGGCTCTTATCAGCTTTTACGATGTTAGGCAGTTAGGTAAACAAAAAAATAAAATATATAGGAAAGTTAAACAAATCATAAAAATGTTAAAGGGTTATCCACTAGGTACTGAATAGTTTAATAATTATAAATCAAAAGATGTATGAAAAAGAGGTGTTGCCATGAGTGTGTGTGAGTACTCGTGTATGTAAGTGCGTGTGTGTGTGTGTGTGTTTGTGTGTGCGTGTGTGTGTTTGTTTTACTGGGTGTGTATGTGTGTGGGGGTGGAGGGGGATAAAATCGTGAGAATGTATGTACAGGTATTATGTGATGCTGTAATAGAAGGTGATGTGTTATGTTATGCGCCTTTGTAATTTTTCCGTTTCGTCGTATGTCAAATTTAGCAAGTGATTGATAACTTTTTTTTAAGGTTAAATTGGTTTAATGTGTGTATATTTATTGATTTGTTCAAGCTGTTATATAGTTTGGATGCTAAGAAAGCGTATTGGCGTGTCGCGAAGCCTGTTTTAGTTTGGGTATAGTTACAAATGGGTTTCGCGCTACGCGCTGTTCTATTTTTAGCGAGTGGAAGAGAGGCATGTTTTCTGACTATTGTTCGTAAGATGAAGAGTTTCCTTACAGTGAGACAATTGCAGTCTTTATACAGCGTCAGAGTTGGGTATCGTCGAGGTTTGTGGGTCATGACTTTTAATAAAGCCCTTTGCGCTCTTTCGAGGCCCAACACCGCGGTTTTGTCAGTGCCACCCCAAACGGGGATGCAATAGGAGAGAAAAGACTGGCACAGGGCGAGATATACTAGTCTCATCGTGCCCATATCGGCCACATCGCGGAGGTTTTTGAAAATGTAAATGAGTCGCCTTAGTCGGGTTTTTAATATTCCTAAATGCGTGTGCCAGTCCAGTCTCTCATCTATATGAACACCCAGGTATTTGGTGTTGGATACCAACGCGAGAGGGAGACATGTACAAGGGAAGGAGGAATCCTGGCATACGTGTGGAGTTAAAGTAGAATCCACAGCCCGGGGTGCGGATTTAGCAGTGATTCTGAAGGCAATCGCTTTAGTCTTGGATAAATTGAGGGTCAACAAGTTAACAGAAAGCCAGGCCATTACTGTTCTAAGTGAGGCCTCAGCGTTGAGTTTGGCTGCTTCCCAGTCGGCACCGCAAGCCAGTAGTACCGTATCGTTGGCATACATAAATGTGTCACAGTATTGTAGTTTCAGATTGCATAGATCGTTAACATATAACAGGAAAAGTGATGGCGAAATAATACTACCCTGCGGGACGCCATAACTTATATTTTCCTCGCTGCTGATGACCGAATCAATTTTGACGCACTGTCTACGATCTGTAAGGAAATCACGAAATATGTTCAGTGCATTTCCACGTATGCCGGCGGCTTCCATTTTGCGTATAAGGATGGGAATAGAGACGGTATCGAAGGCCTTGGAAAGGTCCAGAAAGATGGCAAAACTTTTCATCCCGGAGTCCATTTTTTTTGTGACTTGATCGTTAAAGCTGGCAACGGCATCCTCTGTGGAAATTCCAGGCCAAAAACCGTATTGGTTTGCTGCTAATATGTTGTATTTGCGAAAAAAATTAACTAAATTGTTGTTTAAGATGCGTTCTAAAATTTTGGAAAGAGTTGTGAGTACAGATATGGGCCTGTAGTTTGTTACGACGTCTCTATTCCCGTCCTTATGGATAGGGTGAACGAGGGCCTTCTTAAATGCACGTGGGAAGATGCCTGTATTTATCGCGAGGTTGCATATGTGCGTGATTGGCGGTATCAATGTGTTTTTACACATTTTTATGATTTTTGAGGAGATGCCGTCCCATCCGACTGCACACTCCCCTTTAAGAGACATAATAATACGGTCTACTTCTTCGTGGTTGACTTCTACGATGACTAGAGAATTGGGTTGCGATTTGGGATGTTCAGATAACGGAATGTTGTAGTTCGGTGTGATTTGCGAAGCCAGTTTTTTGCCTATATTGACGAAGAAGCTATTGACCTCATTGGCGGATGCAGAGGGATCATCTTTGAGTTTCAAGAGCTGGCGAGCGGGTTGTCTGTCATTTCGGGTATGCGTGATTGTTTTTATGACGTTCCACGTTGCTTTTGGGTTGCCTTTAGCCTTTATAAATTCGTGTTTCTCGTATTCCCTTTTCAATTTGCGAAGCAGTAGGTTGCAAAAATTTCTGTAACGTTGGCAGGTGATTTTGAGGATTGTATTGTCGGGGGATTTTGTCAGATTATTGTGCATTTTGTCCCGGTTCCTTATGCATCGTAATAGGCCCGGTGTTATCCAGGGCTTAATGGTCCTTTGTCTTTTTGGGACACAAATAAGCCTTGTGTGCTGTCCAATTACCAGATGAAACAGTTGAAATAAACATGTCTGTAGCCCTATTTGTATCCGAACATTGCAGTACTGGTGTAAAATCCGTTTTTTGGAAGGTGTCAAGAATAGCTGGATAGTCAATTTTGTTACTGGACCTTGGGGGGTCGTGTTTGGGTTTCCCCATGTCGAGGCATAATATTACCGGAAGATGGTCCGTCACAGGGGAGTCGATTACCATTGTTACAGTCGTTTGTTTCGCTCTTAAGAGAATATGGTCAAGGCAGTTATTTTGTCTGGTAGGTATGTTGTGCGTCGGTAGTAAACCGAGAGACGCTGTGAGAGTAAGGTATATCTCCAATTAAAGCTACGTCGGTGTTAAGAGGTAGAGGATGCACTAAATTAAATAAGCTGTCAAGGAAGTTGTCGATATTTTTATGGGATGGGGAGCGGTAGAGGGAAATAAGGCATAGCTCATTGCCAACGTGACATACCAAACAATTGGCATCAAGAAATTGTGGTTCAGAAACCTTAACATTCAGAAGGCTTTTGGCGTAAATCACTACTCCGTCATTTTGTGAAATGTTATTTGTTGTGGCGAAGGTAATGTATCCATCTATTTTTGGTAACGGACCAGCGACCTTTAACCAGCATTCTGTTGGTACGAGGATATCGAATTCAAGGTTCGTAAGTGCAAGTGTAGATATAAACAGGTTAAGGTTTTTCTTGATATTTCGTATGTTTTGGTGAATGATTTTTATGTATAAATTTGGGTTTTTGAGTAAAATAGTACACTGATCGGGAGGAATAAGAGAAGATTTGGCTATACTGAAGGAGTCTATTTCGGATATTATATCAATTGTATCAGTCATTCAAATGTTTTGGACAATAAACATGGGTCAATTTGTAACGAGGCGAAGAAAGGGGGATTCGGATTACGTTGAGGACTTTTAAACAAGTTAGGAGTTTTGTACGATGGCGCTTGGTTTTATTTATTTTGGTGATGTGAGTGGGAGTTGTGAGTGTTGTGATGTTTATGTGTTTTGTGTACAGTTCTAGAAGGGAGTGTGTAAATTGTGTATGTTTGATTGAGTGAAAATGTGTCTTTGAGTGAAAGGAATGATTTGGCAACGTTAAATTAAAGATTAAAAGGGTTACATGGACTAGTCATTGATTATCTTTTATGTCGAATAGGTTTTGTTCGGAGTTGATAAGGAATTGCTTCATACCCTTTTCCTTACGTAAGTAGATTTTAGAGTTATTAACCCAGCAGAATTTAAATCCGTTCTGTTTGGCGAACTCGCGGGTCTGGAAGAAGAGTTTCTTTCCTGATGGTGGGAGGCGTTCGTCTACATAGAACGCTTGTTTATTTCCGGGCAGGCCAATGAGGTGGGTGTTAAGTTTCTCACCAAGATCGCGCACCCTATTATAATTCCTAACTGCGGATAGAACGTCATATTTCCTGTTTACGCTGGAGAATTCCACGACGATATTTCTGGTGGTGCCGGGTTTTGCGGGGGCTCGGTATATATCCCGAAGATCGCCAGACTGCAGCGGTGTTTCGAGAAGGTTTCCAATCTTTGTCACAATGGCGGTAAGGTCTTTCACATTTTCATTGTCTTTCTGCGGAACAGTTCGTATCTCGATGTTTGCGCTACGGGTTGTGTATTGTAGTTCTTTTAGCTTCATATCCAGGGTGAGTAGGTAGTTTTTATTTTCGGTTTCGAGCAATTCAACACGGTTTTTTATAGTTTCATACGATTTGTTGATGAAGTCCATTGATCGCTCGATTTCCAGGTTCGATTTTTGAATGTCTTTGCACTGTGATTTTAGGTCGGTTATGTCTTGAGCCAGCTTTGATAAAAATGAGTCGTGTTCGGCTTTCCATGAATGGAGCATGTCCATTATTTCTTTTCTAAAATCGTCCAGGAAAAACTTAGGAGAACCATCGACACGGGCTCGTTTGTGCTGTCTGGTTATATAAGGCGTTGAGACACTTTCCTTTTGAATAGATGGAATATCCGAATCGGAAAGAGTTTCCGTCGGCGGGTTTGTTTTGCAAGAAGGGGGAGAACGTTGAACTCGGGGCATCGTAGTACAGTGGTTTAAAACTGGTTTGGGGTATTAGTGAGGAGCGAAGGCGATGCGTGCACGTAGCAGACGTAGCAGATGGGTGCCTCGTAGCAGTTCGTAGGCGCGGGCGTAACACTCGTAGCACTGACTGGATCTGTTGATGACGTCAACGCGCGGCAGCTTGCGCTTGAACTGGTTCGTAAGTCGTCGCTCGGTGAGTAACGTAGCTGGCTTGGTGGCGGAACGCGCGATTGAATTTAATACGGCTGTAGTTGTTGCGCAACTACAGCCGATGATCGAGCTTGTCGCAAAGTACGTCGACAGTCCTCGCACTTGTACCGGTCGTAGCAGACGTAGCGGTCGTAAATAATAAATTGCAGCGATAAGTAATAGCAATAAGTTGCAGGGATAAGTATCCCAGAACGCCTGTCTGATAACAATTTGCCTACGCAATTTCTGCAGGCGTTTCGGAGTGATTGTTCGATTTGGTGTGGGTAATTGAAAAATTTAAGGCAAATTCCAATCACTCGGTAATTGTTTTGGGTGATTTATCCTTGATTTCACAGCATCCACGATACAACCAATATTGCCACAGTTCGCACAACACTTGATTTGTCCAGTCACACAAAAAGTTATGAGTTTCAGCGAGTTTTTACACTAAAAAGTTATTATTTAATGCGAGCACTTTGAAACATGTATTTACTGTCAACAACCCAAGGTGGAACTGCAAAATGTATGTATCTACCTACTACCTATAAAATTTCACCTTCATTTAAAAGTTGTTGAATGTATATTGTTGTTATTATAGATTATGTATTTAGTATATTAAGTAAAATTTTGTTAAAGTTTAAACGAACGGCTCGCCAGCACTCAGATATGCCCTGAGAGGCTTTCGATGTGTGGCTTAAACATAATTGCGATAGAATAAGTTTTTTAGACAATAAATAAAATAAATAAATAAGTAATTATCAAATAAATAAAAAATCCTATTATTGATTTTCATTTCGGGACTTCCTTAAAAGTTTTCTTTATTTATACTTATTTAAATGTGTTTTTGTTCTGTAAGTTAATAATAAGCTTTGAATGTTTAGTTTTACAGTTAAATTAATTATCCTTGTTTAAGTAACATAATTATTTAAATGTATTTTTACTTTGTACTTATGTAACTTAATTTAAGATAAGATAAGAATTTAATTATTTTTCTATTATTTTGTAATGTTAAAATTTACTGTTACCTTTATTTGTCTTTATTTATCCAATATCTCAATGTGTTTTTGCATTGTTCTTTTGTAATTTAATTATTTTTAAAACTGTTAAATTTAGTTACCTTTGTTTATACATATTTAAATGTATTTTTCCCTTGCACTTGTGTAATTTGAATATTTTGTTATGTCTACATTTTCTCTTAATTTTAATTACTCTTTTCTTATTTGAATTTGTTTTCATTTATACTAATTTGTGTAATTTTAACTATTTTTCCATTTTGTAATGTTTTAATTTACCCTGGTTATACTTTTATTTTTTGTCAAAATATTCACTCTACCATTCCCTTCCCGTTTAGAGCAATTTTATTCTTGTATTCAAATTTTATCCTCCGCTTAATTTTTTAATTATTTAAAGCTCCGTCTTAAGGGGGGAGATGTTATAAATAAATTCTAAAGTCCAAATAGCAAATTAGCTGATTTGGGAATTTGTGTATTATATAAAACTGCTCGCCATGCAAGCAGCGGCAGTCAACCTACAAAATTCATTCTTACCACATATTTTTCCGACTCATGTAATTTTGGTGTGTAATTAAAAATAAATTCAGTGTAGTAGTAAATACAGTGTTTCAATTAAAAGGACCCATGGAGCGCCATCCTAACAGAACGAAACGACTTTTATTAATTTTTTGTTGTTTTTTGGAGAATTGTTTTCATTTATTAACGGGATGATATGGCGGGAGTTTACATTTAATATCCTTGGGTTCTAAAACAATGAAAGCACGATTACTATTATCCTGAGTTCTTGACTTATTAACGAAGATAGCTCAACTATTTCGGGTTCATCGTTGTCAGAGTCCAAGTTGGGCATGGCGGAGGTACGAAATAATAGTCTCAACACTGATTACAACCGCCTATTTATTCACTTCCGATAACAAATTAACAAAATCTCAAACGATCAAGTCGATGGAAATGGATTAAAGTACGGAAACGCGGTAAGTTCGATACAGGCGGGCAGAACAACCGTTCGCGCTCGTGTCTCACCCAAAAGTCCCATGCCTCAAGTCAAATGCCTCTAATGTCAACGACAACCGACCAGTGACTGTCAACTGACAGCTGTCATCTGTCAACCAAAAACTGTCAAACCAGACCTACCACGCTCTGTATCGACCTCACCCAAGCTCGCTGCTTGACGTTTCCGACAAACGATGATAGATGACGTTATTCTAATTTGTCAACTCTAAATATTGTGCCTCGGTGTTGAATCTGCGACACGGCTATCTTGACATTTCACACGTCCTCGTGTGAGGTATCTGCAACAAGAAATCACGAAAAGTAAATCGTCCCTTACTCGGCCTCCCTGACCAAGACGTCGGAGTATTAACACGCACACATAATTCAAAACAAAATTTTGTTCTGATCCATATTCTCATCAAATCTCATAAAGAAAATCTCAACATTGAAATCAACATTCTTCAAGAATCATCAACTTTCGACCAAATCTAGTATCCGATCAAATCCAGTATGCAATGCTCTGCTCGGTACCCAGCTTCGTCACATACAACACACACAGCTTCCAACAGGCAACCATGGGACCTCCATTCGGTACCCAACCTCACCACATCTCATTGCCTCCATCCGGCAACCATGGGACCTCTATCCGGTACCCAACATCAACTCAACTCAACACATTGCCTTTATTTAACATCTTTAGCTACATTGCCATGCTGGACGTTGGTCACAGCCCTCAAGTAAACACTTTCACGCGTGCAGCAACGAACAGCATTGCAATGTATGCAATCTAAGTCACTTGCATACTACATTTGCATCTTTTACCTCTCACTTAAGGTCTGACCCCTTCATGATCACCCGATCTCGTTTTGTCAGTGTCTATCGTGTCAAAGTCAAATTTACAGTCAGCAATTGCGTCACATGTCGCAATTGACCGTATTTTCTCAAATCGTATCTCATTTGATGACATTATGAACCGAAACTAATCGCAAATAATTGTCGGGTAAAACGTGAAATAGAATTTCTAAAACAATTCCATCGGTCTCAACAGAAGTCAAAATTTGTACAGTTGACCTTACAGAAGTCTGCCCAATACCAGTCGTTCGGCCATTCCTGGCCCAAGTGGGTGGGGAATAAAAGGTATTCTGATCAAAATCATTACAGGTTCTAATAAAATCAAAACAAACTATTTATCTTAAAGCTGACATGTCGAACAACACCCATACTCATTTAAATAATAGGAAACTCATTAAAATATTGCAGTGCTCATACTCTGACTTCCATCCGGTCTTCATCATCACACATCAACATCATCACACTTATAACCTCCATCCGGTTATAAGCATCAAACCAATCGACCTCCATCCGGTCATCAACACGTAACCTCCATCCGGTTACTAACACAACAGGCAACCTCTATCCAGTCACCTACACATGTAACCTCCATCCGATAACATACACAACAGGCAACCTCCCTCCAGTCACCTCCACATGTAATCTCCATCCGGTTACATGCACAACACCGTAAAGATAATCATTTCGAGCCTTTATCAAAATAATCCTTAAAGTAGGGTTGTTCAACATGTTACTTTATTTTTCCTATAACGTTACAGGTTATAAGAAAACTCTTACTATGCTAGGTACTTTAAATGTTAAGTTGGCCACTTAGTATTCAACTAGTCTTGTTAAGTAATATGGGATCTAGAAATCATAGAAAACAAAGATGAATATGCTGTCAATAGATTAATTAATTGGGAACGAAATTCTAACGAAACATCTGTAACAACACTATCAACTGTTTTGAAATCAATTTGAAAATTAGAAGCATATTTGAGCTTATTTGAAACATCACAACATAACCTAACGACCTTTTCAAGACACAAAGAACACTATCGCACCTCTTAATAACGTTAAATCCTTGTTGTAAAATCTCGAGGCCAATTAAAATATCATTTTTAAAACAACTATCTGGTACAACATAAAACAAAATTTTTAATCGTAAATCACAACCTCAGAAAATAACCGCGGACTTTTGTACTAGATGACGTGGCCTCGGCGCAAGGGCAAATTTTTAGTCAGTAGAAGTCTGACACTCCCCTTCGCTCTGCCCAAGAGCGGGGGGGGGTCATTTGATGATTTTCCACCCACCAAAACAAAAAAAAAAGGTACAGACTATCATGACCCATCCCGGGTGAATTTACAATGTTGTTTACACGGCCACTGAACTGTGACGAAACATTATTTTTGATCAGAGAGCATTCGGCACCAGAAACATAATAAAATGGGTACGACTCACCAGATTCATCGGCACACTGCTGGGATTGCTCACATAGCAAACTTCAACGCGTCGCTCTTTATGTCATGTGCCACTGCTGCAGGCACTACCCCGCAGCTGCTTGGTCCACCTGCCGCGCCGCCGCGCCGCGCTGTTGCTTGCCTCCTTGATATTCTTCCCAGGGCAGGGATGCGTAACATTTGGGTCCAGTGTGTGGCTCATTAAGGCGGTTCCTCTTCGCATCAGGGTCTTCACGATCGTCATCACCCTACAAGGCGCTCCAGACTATAAACAGCTCCTTAAAATTGCTCCATTCCATCCCAGGACAAGATATGGACGACAGCCATGACGAAACTTCTCCCATGAGTCTCGTGGAATTCGCTGCGTCCCCTGTAAGCGCGCCACAGCGCCGGTTGCACGGCGCTGCTATCTTCACAGCACCCGGCGGCCCATCCTTACCAGGTGAGACCAACGGTTACCCGGAGGAGGCCCAGCGGAGGACGACCAGCGACGGAGGTGTCGACTTACGACGCACCTACAGTGGATGCGTGACTCCCGTCCGTCCCGTTTCTCCCATGAGTGCGCGGTTCAAGGCAATCATCAACGATGCACCTTGACTATTCGGATCGATAACACACATGTCGGCTGTTGCCAACCAGACACGCAGGACAATATTCCGTTTTTCAGGGTCAAAATGCGGTAGGCGAATATCCGTACTCGCAAAAGGTGATTTCATTGCTTGCACAATAGTCATAAAGTTTTTGTTTAGCTGCTCGAACAGAAAACACCACATTTTCGTTTCTTTTTCACCTTCAGACGCACGCGCATTGTCTTTACACTTTTCCGGCCTAGCACTGTCACTTACACTATGTAGGCGTTAGAGTTACATACCACTTCTGATAACGAAGGTAGCTCAACTATTTCGGGTTCATCGTTGTCAGAGTCCAAGTTCGGCATGGCGGAGGTACGAAATAATAGTCTCCAGTGTTGAGACTACAACCGCCTATTTATTCACTTCCAATAACAAATTAACAAAATCTCAAACGATCAAGTCGATGGAAATGGATTAAAGTACGGAAACGCGGTAAGTTCGATACAGGCGGGCAGAACAACCGTTTGCGCTCGTGTCTCACCCAAAAGTCCCATGCCTCAAGTCAAATGCCTCTAATGTCAACGACAACCGACCACTGTCAACTGACAGCTGTCATCTGTCAACCGAAAACTGTCAAACCAGACCTACCACGCTCTGTATCGACCTCACCCAAGCTCGCTGCTTGACGTTTCCGACAAACGATGATAGATGACGTTATTCTAAATTGTCAACTCTAAATATTGTGCCTCGGTGTTGAATCTGCGACATATATATGGCAAGATGAGACGATTTGAATGGATATGTAAAAACGTCTTCTGTGTTATTTATTCTAATACCTCTCATTGAAATCTTATTCTGGTCATTTGCTATGTAGATAATTTTAACAACCTCTATAATTCTTCTTGTTAGTACATAACTGTCTTTTTTTTGGTAGAAATTTTGAAATCTTCATAATGTATTATATTTATTTTGTTGGTTCTGGTAACAAACGGATACTTATTGCCTGTATATTGTGGAGAAACGTTTAATCAAGACTACTAGACACGCTGCCTTCGTAATTGCTTTTCCGGAGAGCTTGAATGAGAGCATAAACACGCCAGCGGCGTGGCCCGCAGGAGTAAAGTTGTATGACTGGTTTCCGAGGCGTCCCCGTGGGCAGCGGGGGGACACGAGCTCCGAGCTTCACACCGGCGACAGTGCACGCGCAGTCGTTAGATGTTCCCAGTGAACAACGTACTGATCGACGAAATAGGAATGATTCACAGTGTCGGTATGCTAATATTAGTGGTCTAAATAGTGCCCAATCGCAAACGGTAGGACTGGTGTGCTCGAATGGTGTGAATGTGGTCCAAGCTAGTGGCAAGAAACCCAAGTGCTCGTTAGATCTATTCTACCAGAACGTAAGAGGCTTAAGGACGAAGTTAAAATCATTTTATAATAATATTGTAGCCGTATGGCGGCTCTTTGAACATCGGAATTCCCCGACCCTCCGCTGCTCACCCGATTACGTCACGCCGCGCGCCAGGTGGCCGCACTTATGTAAACATTTTTTGCTTACGCGTCGCCGGCCGGCCTTATCTCAAGTTATGTTTTTGTTAGAGCATATTAATGGTCCTTTCGGTTCGTGTTAAGTGTTTGTTGACATTTCGTCGCAAATTTATTATCTAAATTGATAAACATTGAATAGGGTTGACAAAAACCATTTTGTGAACTTTAAAAATTATTATTTCGAAAAGTAAATCGATATCATATATATTTTATGGCTTTTATTGGTGGAAAGGTTCTATTTTCATACGAAAAAAAAATACAAACACACCTCATAGGAAAATAATATTTATTTAATATTATTTTACTATGCGGGGGGCTTGTATTTATTTACGGTTAATTTAAAAAAAAAAATTAAAAAAATTATTACGACTATACAGTTTCACGAAACTTAAAAATATAGTTACTATCTGAAAGCTACATTCATAGAGGAACTTATGAGATATGTGTAGGGGCGTGTGTCGGGAAACTCTTCAAGAATAGTCCTCTTTTTGGTTACAGGATATATTTGAAAGTTCACAAATCTAACTTAAAATTACTAAAAATAGACTTTATAAGATATTTTAACATATTATTAGTGTCCGTTCCCACCGAAGTTAGGTAGATGAAAGGCGATGACAATAGCCGGTGACGACTGAAGCGCGGTGTCGTAATACGATCGTCTTTGTCCGTGGGATACGCTGAGTTTGCAGTACTTTGCAGGTTGGCTTCGTAACATATGCGTAAATATTACGAAACATAAAACAAACACAACAAACACACAATATAAAACAAAACACTACGAAATCATTCCGACAACGGTCACGTGCCACAAGTACACGGCACCGAAAATCACACAGAATTTGAAATATACTTACCTCTGGGTAAAACCCCGTTGCACACACGTTACCTATATTATAATTAACCAAATAAATCCGTAATTTACTCAAAAATACTCACAAAAATAGCAAAATTTAGCAAAAATACAATTCAGCCATTATTGTTAAAATTAATACTGATGTTGCTATGGTATGTATTTATCGCTCACCCTCAAATGACAACATTAGTAAGTTTCTCTTAGCCCTTAATGCTATGCTTCCATCACTATCCAGTTTTAAATCAGTTGTCATTACAGGTGATATCAACTTAATATAAAGCCTTCCACGCTTGATGCACGTTCACATGAATATTTAAATTGCATGGCCTTCCACGGCTTTCTACCTACCCATTCACTACCAACCAGAGGCAATAATTGCCTGGACCATGTATTCTTGAAAACGCAATCATCGGCAATCACATTTGTTTATGACACTACAGTTACTGACCATAGCTCATTATTGCTATGTCTGGACGGCAAGCGAGGTGCGGTCAACAGTACATCAACCATAAATAAAATTGATTACGAGGCCCTTGACAAAACAATTGCAAGTTTAGACTTTGCCCCTCTTCTCTCATTAACAGATGCCAATACGGCTACGGACAAGCTTATTGAAATTCTGACACTGGCTATATCAAAGAACACTGTAGTTAAAAAAGTGACAGCAAAAAAGAAAATCTTAAAGCCTTGGATCACTCCGGGCTTACTACGGTGTTTGAGACATAGAGACGAGTTGCACAGAAAGCTGAGACAATCTCCGGAAAATGATATTTTAAAACTTACCTACAAGCGATACAGAAATTTTTGCTCAAAAGTTATTAAAAAAGTTAAGAGGGCGTTTGATACAGACGAACTAAATAAAGCAAGTCAAAATCCAAAAAAACTTTGGGACACATTAAAGCGAGTAACGAATACTGTTAAAACAAATAACACTTCTACGCAACTATTAACTTGTTCATCTTCTCCCACTGAGTCCTGTAATTTCGTAAATTCTTTCTTCGTAAATGTCGGCAAGAAACTTGCCGATAATATTATAAAAACGCAAGAGTCACAATCCCAGCAAACTCCAGTAAAACAGCCGACCCGTAAATTTTCTTCGAAATCTTCATTTGTCCTTGATGACACTGACTTCGATGAAGTCGTGTCTGTGATAAAGTCACTACGATCTAATGCCTCAACTGGTTGGGATGGTACTCTGTCACCCATCCTGTGCCACATATTTAATCTTTGCTTCAAGACTGCCATCTTTCCCACTGCTTTCAAAAAGGCTATAGTTTACCCGATATTCAAGGGAGGTGATGGGAATATATCGAACAACTATCGCCCTATTGCAGTCTTGAGTGCTTTATCCAAAGTCCTAGAACGCTTAATTAGTAAAAGGCTGATACATTTTCTGGAACATTATAATTTACTCTCAAAACACCAATATGGCTTTCGCAAAAATAGGTCAACAAATAACGCTGTCATTGACTTATTAAATTATGTAGTGGAACATCTTAACAAGAAGAATAAGGTACTAACAATCTTCTTAGATCTAGCGAAAGCGTTTGATACCGTCCCGGTATCCGCACTCTTACTCAAGCTAGAGGGCATGGGAGTCAGGGGTTTACAGTTGGAGCTCTTCAAAAGTTATCTCTCAAATCGCAAGCAGATCGTCAAGATTGAAAATCACAAAAGTGAAGAATTTCCTATCAGTTACGGTGTGCCGCAGGGCAGCATATTGGGATCAATCCTTTTCTTAGTCTTTATAAATGATTTGTGTAACTTAAATATAGCCAATGCCAAAATCATTTCATTTGCGGATGACACCGCTATAACATTTGTCGGTAATGAATGGTCAGATCTAGAGCATAATGCTCAGCTTGGCTTTAACACATCACTAGAATGGCTTAACGCTAATATGCTGACTCTAAATGCCTCTAAAACAAATTTCATGTCCTATTCCATTTCTTCAACCTCTCAGCCAAAAAGACCTATAATATTGAAAGCTCATTCATGTCGCCAACCAACACTGGTCCCTTGTCAATGTCCATTATTGAAGTCAACGGAGCAAATTAAATACTTAGGTATAATCCTGGACAGGAATCTGAACTTTAAGTCACACATAAACCACCTGACTGGCAGAGTGCGCAAGCTCATTTATTTATTTAAAACTCTTCGTGACATAACAAATCCAACTATAATACGTAGTGTATATTTTGCGTTATGTTTGTCAATAATTACATATTGTATCTCGTGTTGGGGTGGTGCTGCTAAAACCACCTTAAAACCATTAGAAATTGCACATAGGGCCATACTGAAGGTATCATATACATATCGTCCAATATTGTTCCCGACCAATCAATTATATAAGGACTGTCAAGTTCTCAACGTTCGACAAAACTTTATTTTACAAACAGTCGTTTCACAGCACCACAATATCCCATACCGGGAAATCACTGTTGATATTTAGTCGATTTTATTATGCAAAAATTAATCTTTGATTTTCTTTATACTGGCAACACAGTCACTAACGTCACGTAACGTCAAACTCAACGTTTCTTATAAAAAGAACGGTTGCCTTTAGTCGTATGCCCACTTCTATCTAAACTGTGCTAGGAGGCAGTTACTATAACCTTCCTTGTGGGTATTTTTATATTTGAATAATAAACGAGTCCAAGTATTTAAATTCAAAATCAAATTGCTGCTGTTTTCTTGACACCCATTTCCTATAGGTTATGGGCCCAGGACTGCTTTGATATACTGTTGCGCTTACTGTGTGCTGGTTAAATACGTGTGTATAGTTGAGTGCTTGTAAAAACATGTGTGTATAGTGAGTGCAAGTAAAAACACGTGTGTATAATTGAGTGTTTGTAAAAAACACGTGTTTATAATTGAGTGTTTGTGAAAAAAAAAAACACGTGGCACATCATAGACAATCTGAAGACCAAGTGAAATATTAAACCTTTCGATGGTGAGAGGTACAGTGTGTGGAAATTCTGTATTCGAGCGTTGTTAGCCGAGACGATGTCATCAAAGTTATCGACGATGAACCCATAATACGGTCAAAGGCTTGAGTAAAAAATAAGTGTATTGTGAAGAATGTAAATAGTGTAATCGTCGAGTATTTGGCAGAATCTTTCCTTAGTTTTGCTAAAAGACGATCTCAGTGCAAGATTCTTCACGTCGAACCTAAAACTCAAAACTTCAACTAAAGAAACACAAGGACACAAAGCCTTAAACTAATAACCAACAAAAGTTTTAAGGCCAAGAAGAAATCTTTCAAGAAGTGTCACCATTATGGAGTCACATCAAATACAAATGCAATTTTGATGCTTCAATCCAATCAACAAAAACCTGCAGACAGATTCCGCAGAGTTCAAGCTGTGGAAATAACTCAGGGTGCTTCAAGTTCCAGTGAGGTTTCCGGTTTCGCATTTTTGTCGGGAAATTATGAAGGTGGCGCAGAAGAAAACCAAGTAACCTTCCTGCTAAATTACGAGGCATCGGACCACATCATTAACAGGGAAGTCCTATCCTTTAACTTTAGAAATTTTATTAAACCGTTTAAAAAAATGTTAGTTGCTAAACACGGTGATTTTTTTTTACAGCTACTGATGACATTACAAGTTGTCAGCAATCCATGGTACTCTCATACAAGCTGCTGTCAGTAACCAAGATGCAGCGTCCCGGGTTGACCTTCGACCAGCATGGAACCAATATCTGTAAGGACGGTAAAATACTGACGCGAGGTATGGCAATTAATTATTTAATTTGTTTGAATTTTGTGGTTAAAGTTAATCAACCTGTTTCTCAAACATGCAACAGTGATGGTGCTAATTACATTATTTATGGCATCAACGATTAGGCCATATTAGTAAACAAAAGTTTTAGAGCTGAAAAATAACTGTATGATTCACAAACATAAGTTCAATTGAGGTGACACGGAACACCCAATGATAAATTATGCGAAGCTTACATAAACGGGAAACAGGCATGATTACCCATTATTCATCATTACCCATATTTCACACTTCTTAAGTGAAAAACAATAAAATACCTTTATTTGTTGTGTATGGGCCAATCACTCCTTCTACAGTCGATAATAGAAATTATTTTGTTTCATAATTATGACGACCATTTCACTCATTATTGTGTTGTGTATTTATTGACAAAGAAATCTCACGTGTTCAGTTTCACTGCTTTAACAGATTTTATGGCAAAAACTGAGACTAAATTTAATTTAAAACTAGTTACTTTGTACTGTGAAAATTGTCGAGAATATTTTGTCCAATGAAATGAAAGATTACTGTGTTTCTAAAGGAATGTCATACCATTTTACTATTCCAAGAACACCACAGAAAAATGACGTTTCCAAACGAAATAGTAAAAAGCCCGCGCTATGATAAGCGGTGCTAAATTACAAAAGTGTTTTTGGGGTGATGTAGTCTTAACTGCTGGCAGTATATTTAATACACCTTGCCCCTTAAAACAAAATCAAACACCATTTGAATGGTGGCAGAAAAAAATTAATAATAACCTGCAATTAAGTAGTTGAAGGTTTTTGATTCTACCGCATAGTGAATAATAAAAATAAGTAACACTTTTGATGAAAAATCATGGAATCATTCTCGTCGGATATATACCAAATGGCTATAAAGTATGAAATAAAATATGAAATGGTCGGATGTCATAGTAATGAGGTTAATTTTTGTAATGAAGGGAATGAAATCGAACATTTCCGTGACAAAACTGATGATAGTTATGACGTGTTGTCAAGAAAAAAATCAGTGTCAATAAAATATCCTCAAGACAGTGACAGGCCATAAATCTGATATTAATTCCAAAACTGATTGTTCAAAGTTGAACGGTTTAAAATCAGATGGATCAAAATCAGATAATTTAATATAAGTAAGACCATAATGATTCCAACGTACTAAAGCCAAATGTTAATCACAAACCATGATGTCGCAGTTCTTGTGATACAAATATCGACGATTCTTGTCAATAATGGGAAGGAGTGTTAGGCTTACCTAAGGGTCATCCCCCTGTTTCATATTGTGAAATCGGGGATATTTTGTTGTGTTGATTCAATTAGTTGCAAAGTACCTAGTTCATTTAACGAAATTAAAAATCAGGATGAAAGGAGTTTATGGGAAGGTGCAATTAAAGATGAATTAGATTTTTTTTAACTAATGATACCTGGACATTAGAACCGAAACCGATTTAAAGAAATATAGTCGGGTTTAAGTGGTTATTTCGGTTTATACACATTTATTTTCTTAAAGAGAAACTTAACTAAATTAACAATAGGTAGGTTTACATTACAATAGATTTATCTATATGAAATAAAATACAAAACAGTTGACACAAAACTTATGTTAACAAAACTAAACCATAATTCTTAGACCTTTTTAATGTTTATATCCTAGAAACTGAACACCATAGATTTATCCAACTAAATAAAATAAAGTATTTTAAATATAAGAATCATGAGATGATGACAATCCATTATGAGATAAGGCACGTCTTGTTGCCAAAGTTTTTATAGTCAAAAGTATATATCAGATTAAACTGAAACTTTTAGATGTATGATTAGTTTTGCAAATCAATATAATTTATGAATACATCATACGGATCTAAAAACCGTATCTTTAAATGGCATTTAAAAAAAAAAACATGAAAGTGCCAGAGGGTGTAATCAGTAAAGACGAATAAAGCTCTGTACAGATTAAAACAAGCTGCTAGGTGTTGGTTCAAATTAATACATCAGTGTCTTAACAAACAGGGTTTGTAAATTCATCAGTTGATAAATAAATATTAAGTAAAGAGCAAAATTGAAAATGGTAGTTCTAAATAATTGTTCCTAGGAATTAAAATTACTCAAAGTAATGATACAATAACTTTAGATCAAAGTTCTTCTATAAAAATCCATTTTGTAATGTAAAAATTTGGTATGTCTGACTGTGCTCCCATTAGGTACACCTATAAATAATAAACCAAATTATGAAGTTCTAAATGCAAATAGTGAAATTACACCTTGCCGCAACCTTATTGGGTGTTTAATGTACGTTATGTAATGTACACGCCCTGATTTAAGTGCTAGTATTAATATTTTGAGCAGATTATACACAAACAAAAAGAACAAAGAGTTGTAATTATTTGTCTCAAAAGAGTGCTTAGGTATTTGAAGGGCACTATGGAATTAAAGTTGAGTCACAAAATAAAATGTGATGATGTTAGATAATCATAAATTATGTGGATAAGTAGATTCCTATTGGGGTGGTAATGATGTCAATAATAAAAAAAAAAATACCACAGGTTATTTATTTAAATTATTCAACAACTGTACAATAACTTTGAATACAACGAGGCAAATGTCTGTTGCGGGTTTGTAAACTGAGGCTGAATACATGGCATTATTTAAAACTGTAAAATAATCATTACGGTTAAAGTCTCTAGTCACTAGTATTAAAATGAATATTGTCATTCCAGTTGCTATTTTAAAAGACAATAATGGTTATGTTAGTACCTACAGCAAATAATCCTTTTTAGTTATAAAAGGTCAAAACATATTGACATCAAGTATCATTTCTCCAGGGAACAAGTTGAAAATAATATAATAAAATTATTTTATGTAATCACAGGTAAACAAATAGCGGATGTGCTAACAAAGCTGCTACAAACTGTTGTATTTTAGCAGTTCAGAGATCAGATGGGCTTGCAATGAAGTAACATAATATGTAAACAAATAGCGGATGTGCTAACAAAGCCGCTACAAGCTGTTGTCAACTGCTTAAAAAGCAGATCAGTCAGAGATAAGTTTGCAACTATGTTACATAAGTATGTGTATACTTTTTAAGTATTGATTTATTTGTGGTAATTTACTTATTGTAAATTAATTGATGTAATGAATTGTTCTATTATAACTAACTATTAATTATAAATTGTTGTAATTGATAATCATTTATGAATTATAAAATTAGATATAATTATTCATTTTGATGAGATGGTCTGGCTAGGTTTTCCTGGGTTTTCCTAGTCCTTGCAACAAATGTTGGGCCATAAATATTGTAGTTTCCCCAGAAATCACTTGGAAGGTTTATAGTATTCTGGTTATATAGGTGATTATGATTGTATAAAAATTAATTTGTATTTGGATAATTGATGATTAATTTTTGAGGGGGAATGTTGATATTTAGTCGATTTTATTATGCAAAAATTAATCTTTGATTTTCTTTATACTGGCAACACAGTCACTAACGTCACGTAACGTCAAACTCAACGTTTCTTATAAAAAGAACGGTTGCCTTTAGTCGTATGCCCACTTCTATCTAAACTGTGCTAGGAGGCAGTTACTATAACCTTCCTTGTGGGTATTTTTATATTTGAATAATAAACGAGTCCAAGTATTTAAATTCAAAATCAAATTGCTGCTGTTTTCTTGACACCCATTTCCTATAATCACTAAACGGCGAAAAGATAGTGTTTGCATAGTTCCGCAAGTACACTCCGCGTTTGCAGGAAGATTCTTCTATTACTTGGGTCCGTATCTTTACAATAAAATAAGTAAGAGCATGCATATTTACGGTTTATCATATCACAATTGTAAAAAAACTATCCCTTCAAAATTTGACATATGATGAAACCGAAAAAATACTCACAAGTTGATGAGCATTGCACTGGGCTCTCCACGCACTCCCACGGATTCACATACACATATACGCCACACACATACACCACACACACACACACATTCCACACACACACACACACACACCACACACCCACACCCACGCATCACACACACGTTCATGCGCATTCCCACATTCACTGACACACCACACCTACATTAATTTGCTAAGTAGAATAAGATTCATATAGAATATTAAAATTGTATTTACTCACTAAAATATAATGCCATTAAAATTGTACTATGTTATGTATTTATCACTGTACCATTAAGCATAGGGGACCGAGACTGCTTCTCCTTAACACAGGTTATCTTGTAACCTAGCGAGGAGGACAGCGCTTCACCCACTCGACTGTAGACTACTTAACATTATTATGTAAGAACTTTACTATTACCATGTATACCTACTACAATCTGTCTGTTTGAGTAAATAAATTTATTATTATTACAATGTTGTGTTGTTGTTGTTGTTATGTCAATCGTCAAAATGTCGTCGGACAGGTTTTGACAGGCAACACTGCACGAGTGACATGTCAAATTTTTGTTCCGTGATTCTAAATTAGATTTAATTAATAATTAAGTTAAAATAAGGTGTAATATTATGTGTAATCGTATTATAAATGCATATATCCTTAGCAAAAGTGTTTTCTTGCTATTGGAATCAAGTAAATAAAGTTTTTTTCGGAGACACGGTTACCGGTAACCTTCAATCAACAGCTGACGTTCAAAGTTTCGAACTACGGATTTTACTACAAGGGGAGTATTATTCATTTTAATGTTATTATTAGCACGTAAACATCACTTTTAACTCTGTAACACACTCATATAAAAAATATGCTGAATCAGTATCCTGTATTGGTTGATATTAGCTTTGTTTACAACTTGGGATCGTAAAAATCATAACCTGTGAAGATTAATTCCACAATTCTGTTAGTTTTTTCGATCTTTTCACTAACTAATTAAAATAGAACGTTCATAACCGTTAATTTGTTTTGTCTTAAGTTAATTTTTTATTTTATTTTATTTTATTCTCTCAACCTACCCACTCAACATAAACTAAATTTCATTCTAATTCAGTAAAAGCAATAAAATTACATTTCAAGCAGGATAATATCCCTTCAATAATATCTCTTTGAGTTATTAAAGCAGCCTACCTCATTTCGTTTAGTAAACATAAACTTCTTTCCTATTTTTATTTGTTGTTTTTCCCTACATCTCTAAATTCCCTTTATTGGTCTATACTATTAGTTCTCACCGTTTCCTTATTTCCAATTTTCAGTAACCAATCCGGAAACCATGCCAGTTATGACGCGGAAGGCTACTGCCCTAGAAATGGAACAAAAATTAAGAACGGCCCTCCAAGAGCTTAAGGACTCAAAACTCCAATGTCAACAACTATTACAGGAAAGAGATGACAGTGAGGAGGAGGTCATTAACATTAACACCAAAAACTCAAGCTTAAAACGGGAGCTAGTAGACCTTCATCAGGAATATTTGAATGTTGTTGATGAACGGGATCAACTGAGGGTGGTCACGGATGGGTTCAAAAACTGCAGCAACTTGTATGAGGAGGCTTTACGTAAAATTAGGGACCTTGAGGATGAATTAATCCATGCCAATGTTCAACTTTTAAATTTGAAAAAGGAAAAGGATCACACTCAGGCTTTAGAAACTGACCATTTGTACAATGAATTAGTTAATACAAATACCAATCCTAATTCCATTGTTACAATAGACCTTACAGAGGACACAATATTGAAACTTAAATGTCATAAAATGAGTAAAAATAAAATTAAGAAATATGCGCGATTGAACAAAATCATTAAAAAATGTAATCAATATAGGAAAAAACAAAAACACTTTTCCAAAAATACTCAATTAAGGAAAGAACGTGTTTCTCTTCTTAATAAATTAAATAACTATCAAATTAAATTGGAAGATAGTATAAATATTTATGAAATAGACACTCAGCATTTGCAATCACAAATACAGGTTCTGACCAAGTCACTACAGTCTTTATCTAGTAGGTATGAAACTTCAAAAACTCAAATTAAAGACCATATCCTTGCGACAAATGAATTACTGACTCTAAGCAACACTCAGTGTACTTGTCAGTGGTCATCCAGGCTTGATGCCCTCCAGCCTGAGGCAACAGAGAACCCGTCCCTTGCTGTGAGTACTCAAGGCTGTATCATCAGTCAAGATACAATACCTAACTTACTACTTAATGATTCACAAGTGGCACAGCCTGAGGTAGGTAGTTTTGTATTTCCAAACAGTCATGATTTTGGTAATTCAGTTATGTTTTCTGATAGTATAGGTAGAGGGCTAGGTAAATTAATAAGTAACAACATGACTTATTCTACTAAAAATTTTTGTATGCCAGGGTCAACATACAAACAGATAATGGCATCGGTAACAAAAACTGTTTGTGATCCAAGTACTACTATTACCATATTTGTTGGGAATAGTTCTAGGATTAATAAGAAAGTCATCACTGACTATGTATCAGAGTTGTTAAAGTTAAATTGCGGTAAAATAATATTATGTGCTTTTCCTTACTTTGAAAAATTAAGTGCAAGATCAAACAATTATATACACATGCTTAACAAGCATGTCCATTTCTTAGTCAGTCACCATTGTGACAAGCTTATGTTTTTAGACATCAACGTTTTAGTTGAAAATCTTAGGTCGACGCGGAATACAGTGTATCTGCCTCTCAGATTTAGACATCAAATAGCTAGGCTATTAAGTATTAGTATTGACGCAGACTTATGTAATATGTCGAAGTCTTCTTTTATAATTAATACTGCATCTATTAGTACTAATTCTAGTGTACAAGAGGTGACCTTAGATAATTTATATAGCACTAGTGCTATAAATGTTTACAAACTTTTTACGGAGGAGGATTCATATGTCACCATGGATAATTCTCAATTAGGGTCTATTAGTAATAGTATCTTGTCATCTGGTGATTGCACACGAGTCACAGGACTCACTACAGATGATAATACTAATTTAAACTAGATAGTAAGACAACAGAAGATACTAGTACCATTAATGTTATACCAAACCACAACAATGTACCTTCTGGCTCTCAAAGACCTAAATGTAAAAAAGGGGCTAAGCAGAATGACTTGCAATTATTTCCTCAAAATATTCAAGGTTTCTCTTCAAAGCAACTTGAAATTGAATTGTTTTTAGAAAGAACAAAGTTTGAAATTGTTTGTTTCACGGAGCATTGGCTAAGAGACCATGAGATGCTAATTAATTACGCAAATTACAGTGTGGGCAGTTGCTTTAACCGTAAATCTAAGATTCGTGGGGGTTCATTAATCTTAATTAAAAATTGTATTAAATTTAAAACTCGTAGTGATATTGTTAATCTATCGGTTGAATATAATATTGAACTGTCTTGTGTTGAGCTCGATAAGCATATAATAGTGTGCGTTTACAGACCCCCAAATTATCAAAACTACTCTATATTTGAGTCAGTAATGGAAGATGCTTTAGCAAAACTTGCTACTAGTCATAAATCTCTAGTTATCTGTGGTGATTTTAATGTTAATATTTTAGACAAAAATTCGAATACCAGTAGATTTTTACATCTTTTTAAATCATTTAATCTGTTAAACGTGTTTTCAGAACCAACCCGAATTACTGCAAATTCTGCTACATGTATTGATAATGTTTTTTGTGGTTGTGAATACTTGGAGAAATCCATTGTAAATTACCTACCTTCTGATCACAGTGGTCAATCCGTGGTTTTCGAGTCCTACACACCAGTACAAAAAATACAAATTTCATCTAGACAAATAACACCTAGCAATTTAAATAAGTTTAATGATCATTTGATTAGTAATTTAGGCATTCCAAGCCTGATTATTGACAATGTAAATCTATTTTATGAGGAATTCTTTTCGGTGATTCTCACGGAGTTCAATAATACAATAAAAACGAAAACTAAATCTATTTGCCCTAAGTTTATGTTCAGTGACTGGGCAACTAAGGGCATTAGGAAAAGTAGGGAGCGATTGTTTGAGCTGTACGGTCTTAAGCCTTACATTAACTCAGAAACTTTTAATAAATATGTTGCAACTTACTCTAAAATCTTCAAAAACGCTTGCAAAGTAGCTAAAGCCTTATTCATTAGCAACAAGATTAAATCCGCCGATAATAAAATAAAGACGGTTTGGAAAATTATCAATAGTGAAACGAATAGAAATAAAAAAATTAATAATGATATCACTCTAGAGACTTCACGTGGCCCTTTAAATTCTAAAATCGAAGTTGCTCAAGAATTTGTAGATTTCTTCACTAGTATCCCACTTAAAACTACTGAAACCTTAAATTCATCACCCTTGCTTTCTATTGAGTTATTAAGAGCGAACGTTACAGCCTGCCCGGTTGAGTTTCAATTTAAACATATAAACCCCATAGCAGTCATTAAAGCTTTTAAGGAAATTAAAGTCAAATTAACCGAAGATCTATGGGGACTGTCGATTAAAGTTTGTCAAGCTATTATTGAGACTGTAGCTCCGTATTTAGCCTTAATATTTAATTTGTGTGTGGACCAGGGAGTCTTCCCGGACCTTATGAAATACAGCAAGGTAATACCACTTTTCAAATCCGGTGACAGTAAAGACACCAATAACTATAGACCCGTATCCGTTTTGCCAGTTTTCAGCAAGGTGTTTGAAAAGGTGATGCTTAATCAGATGCTCATCCACTTTAACACCAATAAAATCTTACATGAGAAACAGTATGGTTTCACCAAAGGACGTTGTACGACTGACGCCGGTGTCACCTTATTAAAACATATATTTACTGCGTGGGAAGAGTCACAAGATGCCATAGGGATCTTTTGTGATCTCTCGAAAGCATTTGATTGCGTCAACCACGAAACCCTTCTCATAAAGCTTGAACATTACGGTTTAGGGAAACTTGCGCTCAGTTTAATGAAATCGTATTTAAACGATAGACATCAGCAAGTACAAATAAATGGTGTCAATTCAACGGGCTTAAAAGTAAGTATGGGTGTGCCACAAGGTTCCATATTAGGTCCCTTTCTCTTTTTAGTCTATATTAATGATCTACCCCATTTATTTAAAAACCAACCTGAAATGGTATTGTTTGCCGACGATACTTCTTTAATATTTAAGGTAAACAGACGTGCCACAAATCTAGATGACGTAAATAACGCCCTACTGCAGGTTCATAATTGGTTCACCGTCAATAATTTAGTCTTAAATGGGAAAAAAACGAAGTGCATAAGATTTGCTCTACCAAATGTCAAAAGTACTGATTGTGACATAGTATTGAATCAAGAGACACTAGAATTTGTCGATGAAACTGTTTTCTTGGGGATAACGATTGACTCGAGGCTACAGTGGGGTCCGCATTTAACATCTCTTGCAGGACGGCTGAGTTCAGCAGCATATGCTGTTAGGAAAATCCGCCAATTTACTGACGTAGATACCGCGAGACTAGTCTATTTTAGCTATTTTCATAGTGTTATGTCATACGGTATTTTACTATGGGGACGGGCTGCAGACATCGAGTCTATATTTATTCTGCAGAAAAGAGCCATTAGAGCCATATATGGTCTACGAAGGCGCGATTCTCTGAGAGAACTGTTTAAGGAAATTAACATCATGACAGTACCTTGTCAATACATCTATGAAAACATCATGTACGTTAGGAAAAATCTGCATTTGTTTAGCAAAAGAGGTGATAGACACCACTATAATACGAGGAATAGGGACCAACTAGTTCAGCCAGGTTTCAGGCTAGCTAAAGTAGACTCATCTTTCATGGGGTACTGTTTAAAATGTTACAATAAAATACCCCCTCACATTCTTCAACTGAGTGAGACGAAATTTAAAACTTGTGTAAAACGCACACTATGTAGGCAAGCATACTATAAGTTGGGGGATTACATTGATGATAAAAATGCTTGGCTCAATGCTGGTCCTGCTCCACAACCTTAGGGGCAAATAAATCGACTATCATGTGAAGTTATTGTAGAGGCTGCAGAAGATTGTAAAAATATCTTTGCATTGTATAGATTCAATGTCTTAATATTGTATAATTGCATGGCACATGTGTGAGTACTATGTACTATAAAGCCACTTTTTACATTTAGTTATATTTTAGTGACGTTGCCCTGGTGGCTGAGAGAATGTCATGCTCACTCAAATGTCTCGCTGATGGTGGCGGGTGTGTCGGATCATTTAGTTCCCTTCAAAATGGTTGAGTTGAATGGTGCTGATCCATGCGTCATGTTCGTGAACGGGCGCTGTCAGTGGAGACTGGTCATTCCTTAGTTGCCATGGTGTAGATTTTTTTTTTTTGATTTGTTTATTATATCTTTACTCTGGACGCTCTTAACTTGCACGTCTTGCTACATAGTTCTCACATAATATACCATCTCAACATGAATGATATAATGTACCAAGATTTTGTAACAAATTCTGATTTAAAAGAGTGTCCATGGAGTTTCTTGCCCGTTCTTCTTCATGAGATCTACGTTAGGGAACTGGCAACTGCAGTACTTTCACAAGTTATTATGCCTTGTGATTGTGACTGTAGCGTAGGAGTGCAATGCGTCGTTTCGGGAGTTGCTGCGTCGGGCTGCGCGGCGCCGGATGTTACCGCCGGCGAGTGCTGTGGGTGCGGGGGCGCGCGGTGGCGCGTGCCGTGGCGGCGGGTGCGCGGGGTTCCGGGTCGCGGAGCGGCGGTTGCACGTTGCGGCGTGCATTTGTTGTTCCGTGATTCGGGGTTTCGAGCATTCGTTGTTGCGGTTTGCGTCGCTGCGTGCTTTCGTGCTTGCAGTGTTCGTTGTTGCGGGCATTCGGTGGCGTGTGGTTCGGCGTGGTGGCTTTCGGAATGACGTATTGCACTCGTAGTTTCGTTTTTTTTTGTGAAATGTTCTTCTGACATTCAAAAGTGCCTGTAATGGCTTAATTGAAATAAAGAATTTGAGTTTGAGTTTGAGTTTGAGTTTGGACTGACTTTGACAATTAATTTCTTAACCACAGACACATCTAAGACGGCCAGTGTTGCAATTTTTTAAGGCGGATATTCTCGATAGTTCAAGTAGAAAAGAGAAACCGATCTTAACCACAGAGGAATAAAGTTTAGAAGCACTAATATGGCGACGCGGCACTACTACCAATATATTGTTACAGAGCCGGCAACGGCATAAAAATTCACTACCAATATATTGTTACTGAGCAGTCAAGCGGGTAGGGTCTATGGTTGATTTGGTAGCCATAACCGAAACTGGAATTAATGACTCGATACACGATGGTGAACTAGCTCCAAGCGGATACACGATTATAAGATGTGACCGCACGGATGGCCGTAAGCACGGAGGTGTCATGTTAATCGCCACACCGCGCGGCGCTCTCGACTTACGCGTAGTACCGTTACCCGATAACACTAGCTTGAACCACCACCCGTTCGAAATCGTATGTGTGACGGTATACCGTCAAAACACTTTTTTGTTTTTGTGTTGTGTTGTGTATATTCCACCTAAGACTATTGATAGGGAATATATATGTTTATGTTCCATTTACTAGAGCAGTTATGTGTTAACTATGATAAAGTCGTTTTAGTAGCTGATTTAAATATGTACTCAACTAACCAAGAGATACAGTGTTATTATGAATACTTTGTCACCTTCTGTGGGTTTCACCAAAGTAATAACATTCTTAATTGCAATAATCGCACGCTTGATGTAGTCCTAACTACTTTGCCCGTGGGTGATGTTGTGGTTAATGAGGAATGTGAGGAGTGTTTGTCATGCATTGACCCACAGCATCCGCCGCTACGAGTAAGTGTAAGTCGGACGCGAGTAACTTCTAGTCCTGATTGCTCTGTACCGCAGGTTTCCACTTCCCTACCGCGTTGGAATTATAACAAAGCGGACTTCCATTCTTTGTACTTGGGACTTGCAGGGGCAGACTGGAGCTCCCTGTATGAAACGACTAATGCCGACGAAGCATTTAGAATATTTTATGACATATTTTATAGGATTTTGGATGATAGCACTCCAAGAAAGAGCTCCAAGGGTAATTGCTTTCGTTATAACTACCCCGAATGGTTTACTGCTGACATAATAGGTCTTATTAAGAAAAAGGCTTTTTGGCACAAATCTTTTAAGAAGACTGGTTCGGCCAGTGATTATACTGAGTTTTCCCGCTACCGTTCTCTAGTCAAAGACAAAATCAGTACCGCATACCGCGATTATCAGACGCGTACGGAGCAACAATTTGTCAAGGAACCGAGGTCTTTTTGGGGTTTTGTGGGACGCAAGCGCTCGAAGCGAAGTAGGCCAAAGATTACTAGGAATAGTGAGCCGTTGCCAGAGCATGAGTGTGCTCAGGCGTTCGCTGATTATTTTCGTTCGGTCTACGGGGCGGTGGCACCGCGGTTGGATGCGGCTGCCGCTGGGCAGGCGGCACCCGAGCGTGGCGCTCGCGTTCACGTGGGACAGCTGACTCTCGGCGAGGTTAGTGCCGCGCTCGCGCGCCTCAAGCCCAAGCGTTCGGTTGGGCCAGACGGGGTGCCACCCTTCGTCGTTAAGGATTGTAGGACAGTACTGGCCCGGCCGCTCATGAATTTATTTAATAGCTTTTTACGAGAGTGCTCGTACCCTGACGGCTGTAAATTGACTAGGGTTACTCCGGTACCGAAGGGGGCTCCAAGCTCGGATGTTAGTGAATATAGACATATAGCAGTGCTGTCAGCTTTTGCTAAAGTCTTCGAGTCCGCATTGTGTTCAACTATCCACTCGCAAGTAGCCTCGCAGCTCAACGACGCGCAGCATGGTTTTCGGGTGGGCCGTAGCACGAATTCTAATCTAATGTGTTTTTTAAATCAGGCCACTACGGTGCTGGACTCGGAGACTGGTGCCCAACTGGACGTCGCTTACTTCGACTTCAGGAAGGCATTTGATAGTGTCGATAATGACATACTTTTACGTAAGTTTGCGATGGTTAGTTTTACCCCAGCCCTCCTAGAGTTCTTTGCTAGCTACTTGGGTAACCGCAAACAAATGGTAGACCCTTACGGGGGTAAGTCAGGGGACGAATTTAGGACCGTTAGAATTCATAATTATGATTAATGATCTTCCAGAAGTGATTAAAAACGCTAGCTGTCTGTTATTTGCTGATGATCTCAAGTTGTTCTTGCGAATCACGGACGAGTCACACTGCGGAATGCTCCAGCGAGACATTGATCGGGTGGTAGCGTGGAGTGAAGTGAATAAATTACACTTCAATGTGTCGAAGTGTAGTGTAATGTCATTCACGCGGGCCGTTGTGCCCCGACGTCAGGACTATTGCATGGCCGGTCAGGTTATATCACGGGTGGAGTCAGTACGAGATCTCGGGGTTACTTTCACTGGGGATCTTTCGTTTCGTGCTCATGTAGTGCAGGTGTGCAAAAAAGCATTTAAAAATCTTGGTTTCGTCATGCGTGGAACCCGTGACTTCACTACATTCTTTTCTGAACTTGGAAAGTGAGAGGAGCTCTAAAATACCTGTGTAAGTACTGAAAATTTTATAATAAACTTGTAATGTTATGCTGTAGCTATTTATTATGTACCTACTTATTTTGATGTGTTTGATGTGCTGTAGCTATTTATTCTGTACTTATTTTGATGTGTGCTCAGTCTGACCCCTTTGAATTAAAACTTGATTGTCTGTTCAAATAGAAGCTTATTATTTATTTCCCTTCTGCTCTGGCTAGTCTTACAATAACGATACTTAAATAGTGAAGAAAAGATCTAAATTCAGACGCTTTCCAATGTGCTAATGAATCCAGGCCTCGCACTGCTCGATGCACTTCGGAAGGCAACGCACACTCGTTCAAAAACATTGAAACAGTTGTAATGTCATGTGCACGCCATTTAGTAACATATTTTCCAAAATTTCCGTCACGCCAACCAGTTAATAGCCTCTTCATAATACCTAAATCGATCAAATGAAGTGAATCACCGACAACAAATTGATTTATAACGTCAATTGGAAGATTTAATAAGGGCGAGTCATATTTATGATGTAAGCCATATATTTTATTTCCAAATCCTTCATTAGTCCGTTCAGGACACCTTGATTCAGAGAATGTAACGGTGTGTGTGGTATGAGAATATTCTCCTACCGTGGTGCATTTATGGCATCCATGTTTTCCATTAAAGTTGCAGACTCCTGAAAATAAGAATTAAATAAGTACATACCTACAAGAAAAGTTCATTCTCATTTAAAATTTGGTCAAGCAGGATTTGTAGTTTATGCGACTGTGCATAATGAAGGGCATTACAACACAAGTGTGGGTTTAAGAAACGAGCCAAAGGCGAGTTTCATAGTAGCATCACACGAGTGTTGTAATGCCTAATTATGTATAGTTGCATACACTACTTTATCTACCCAAATATCATAAAGGCTCTATGATGGGTTCAGGAACCATAGGGAAATGACCAGCATTGTTACCAGTGTAATGCAATAAAAAATACCGAACAAATGACAGCTCGAAATGGCGGCGTTTCGGATATCTGTCATTTTTTTTAAATCATAGGCAAACGAACAAAGTCACTATTCTTGTGTCACTTGAGATCAAAATGTCGTGCGATTTATAATTAAAATCATACTGAATTGGGGTTTCGTATCGATAGGTATCTGTTTTAATGTAGATACTAGAATAGCACACTTACTTGAATTTGACACCTGTTCCAAATTTAAACTCATAACCTACTGTTTTCAGTAGGTTATGAGTTCATTACAGTTCTGTTTATTTCTGCTGGTTGGTAATGCTGGTCATTGCCTATGGTTTTTGAACGCATTAGAGAGGGTTTATGATATTTGGGTAGATAAAATATGTTTTCTGATTACTCAATAACGTAAGAGCGTCGAAACGAATTATAATGACGCAAATAATTTAGTTAAGTTTAGTTTCGTTTCATTTAGTTTAGTTTATTACATAGATTAACATGATATGAGACACTTTAAATCATTCGTTGTATTATTGTATGTCAAGCGGCGACAAAAATATAATGGCTCCATAAATTCAATTTAAATCATAATGTTTTTTGGAGCGTAATTAATTGAATGTAAAACCAAACGATTAGGTATTTTAACATGACATAAGATATATTAATCTATATAATAAGAACTAGTATTTGCGTGGCTGCGCGAGCTGCGCGCAGCTCGCGGGGCGTGAAGTGGGGGAGAGGGGGAGCTTTGAAAAATGATTTCGACTAACGCATTGCACCTCTCAATGAATCGGAAAAAAAAAATGTTCCAATGCAGCTCGCGGTACTACCTACCTACACCTACCTACTACCTACCTACACCTACCTACACCTACCTACACCTACCTACACCTACCTACACCTACCTACACCTACCTACACCTACCTACACCTACCTACACCTACCTACACCTACCTACACCTACCTACACCTACCTACACCTACCTACACCTACCTACACCTACCTACACCTACCTACACCTACCTACACCTACCTACACCTACCTACACCTACCTACACCTACCTACACCTACCTACACCTACCTACACCTACCTACACCTACCTACACCTACCTACACCTACCTACACCTACCTACACCTACCTACACCTACCTACACCTACCTACACCTACCTACACCTACCTACACCTACCTACACCTACCTACACCTACCTACACCTACCTACACCTACCTACACCTACCTACACCTACCTACACCTACCTACACCTACCTACACCTACCTACACCTACCTACACCTACCTACACCTACCTACACCTACCTACACCTACCTACACCTACCTACACCTACCTACACCTACCTACACCTACCTACACCTACCTACACCTACCTACACCTACCTACACCTACCTACACCTACCTACACCTACCTACACCTACCTACACCTACCTACACCTACCTACACCTACCTACACCTACCTACACCTACCTACACCTACCTACACCTACCTACACCTACCTACACCTACCTACACCTACCTACACCTACCTACACCTACCTACACCTACCTACACCTACCTACACCTACCTACACCTACCTACACCTACCTACACCTACCTACACCTACCTACACCTACCTACACCTACCTACACCTACCTACCTACACCTACCTACTACCTACCTACTACCTACCTACTACCTACCTACTACCTACCTACTACCTACCTACTACCTACCTACTACCTACCTACTACCTACCTACACCTACCTACTACCTACCTACACCTACACCTACCTGCACCTACTACCTACACCTACCTACACATACCTACTACCTACCACCTACCTACTACCTACTACCACTAAAAAAACATTACCCTAAAGTTTGCTTGTCGTCGCCCCTGAGTTACGCTTCACCCACTCAACCTTCGTTACGCTAAGGAGGTCGCCGGCTCGCTCCGCTCGCCACCTCCCCCCTTTGCTCCACTCGGTCTCGCAGGTTCGCTCCACTCAGGACCTACCGACATACCTACCACCGGAAAGCTATCATGACTTTATCCCTACGCTACGGGGGTCGCCGGCTCGCTTCGCTCGCCCGCTCCCCCCTTCGCTTTACCGCTGTAGCACCACCGGAGAGGTTTCGACGCCTACTATAATATTTGTTCAAACACCTAATGGCTATCTCTAACCGTTATGAAGTTACAGTCCTTTTAATTTTAGGGGAGGTTGGGGAGGGGAGGGTATACAAATTTCAACGCCCCTCAAATAGATTTAGGTAAGAATCAAAAATTTTTTCAGGAGTAAAAAAAGAGATGAAGGGGGGGGGGTGAAGGGGGGGATAAGGGGGAGTTTCTAAAAATGATTTCGACTAACGCAATGCCCCTCTATATAATTCTGAAAAAAAAATCGTTCCAAGTCTCTTAACTTTTGAGTTCCGCCTAAAGGGGGGGTGAAGGGGGGCAAGGGGGTCAAATTTAAAAAATGGTTTTTACTTCCCCAAGCCTCCTCTATACGAATCCCTAAAAAAAAACGCGTAAAATCTCTTTATTTTCGAAATCCGCCTAAAGGGGGGGTGAAGGGGGGCAAGGGGGTCAAATTCAAAAAATGGCATTTACTTTCCCGAGCCTCCTCTATACGAATCTGTAAAAACAAAAAAATACGGGTCTCTTAGTTTCCGAGATACGATGGGGAGGGGGGAGAAGGGGGGGGAAAAGGGGGGGTTTGGGACTTTTCCCATACTCACGAGAGTTACTTGTTTACGAATCTGTCAAAATATACCCACCTCCCCATCCACCATCTGGGAGAACAATTCTGTCAGTGAGTGAGTGAGTCAGTGGTAATTTAGCTTTATATAGTATAACTAGTATTTGCGTGGCTGCGCGAGCTGCGCGCAGCTCGCGGGGCGTGAAGGGGGGAGAGGGGGAGCTTTGAAAAATGACTTTGACTAACGCATTGCACCTCTCAATGAATCTGAAAAAAAAAAATGTTCCAATACAGCTCGCGGTACTACCTACCTACACCTACCTACTACCTACCTACACCTACCTACTACCTACCTACACCTACCTACACCTACCTACACCTACCTACACCTACCTACACCTACCTACACCTACCTACACCTACCTACACCTACCTACACCTACCTACACCTACCTACTACCTACCTACACCTACCTACTACCTTCCTACACCTACCTACACCTACCTACTACCTACCTACACCTACCTACTACCTACCTACACCTAGCTACTACCTACCTACACCTACCTACTACCTACCTACACCTACCTACTACCTACCTACACCTACCTACTACCTACCTATCACCTACCTACCACCTACCTACACCTACCTACTACCTACCACCTACCTACACCTACCTACTACCTACCTACACCTACCTACTACCTACCTATCACCTATCACCTACCTACCTACTACCTCCAACTACCACTACAAAAACATTACCCTAAAATTTGCTTGTCGTCGCCCCTGAGTAACGCTTCACCCACTCAACCTTCGTTACGCTAAGGAGGTCGCCGGCTCGCTTCGCTCGCCACCTCCCCCCTTTGCTCCACTCGGTCTCGCAGGTTCGCTCCACTCAAGACCTACCTACCACCGGAAAGCTATCATGACATTATCCCTACGTTACGGGGGTCGCCGGCTCGCTTCGCTCGCCCGCTCCCCCCTTCGCTTTACCGCTGTACCACCACCGGACAGGTTTCGACGCCTACTATAATATTTGTTCAAACACCTAATGGCTATCTCTAACCGTTATGAAGTTACAGCCCTTTTAATTTTAGGGGAGGTTGGGGAGGGGAGGGAATACAAATTTCAACGCCCATCAAATAGATTTAGGTAAGAATCAAAAATTTTTTCAGGAGTAAAAAAAGAGGGGAAGAGGGGGGGGTGAAGGGGAGGAGAGGGGGGAGTTTCTAAAAATGATTTCGACTAACGCAATGCCCCTCTATATGAATCTGAAAAAAAATTCGTTCCAAGTCTCTTAACTTTCGAGATCCGCCTAAAGGGGGGGTGAAGGGGGGCAAGAGGGTCAAATTTACAAAATGGTTTTTACTTCCCCAAGCCTACTCTATACGAATCCCTAAAAAAAAACACGTAAAATCTCTTTATTTTTGAGATCCGCCTAAAGGGGGGGTAAAGGGGGGCAAGGGGGTCAAATTCAAAAAATGGTTTTTACTTTCCCGAGCCTCCTCTATTTGAATCTCTAAAAAAAAAGCACGTAAAATCTCTTTATTTTCGAGATCCGCCTAAAGGGGGGGAGAAGGGGGAAAAGGGGGGCCACTTTGAAAAATGATTTTTACTTTACCGAGCCCCCTCTATACGAATCCCTAAAAAAAAACACGTAAAGTCTCTTTGTTTCCGAGATACGATAGGGAGGGGGGAGAAGGGGGGGGAAAAGGGGGGGTTTGGGACTTTTCCCATAATCATGAGAGTTGATTGTTTACGAATCTGTCAAAATATACCCACCTCCCCATCCACCATCTGGGAGATCAATTCTGTCAGTGAGTCAGTGGTAATTAAGCTTTATATAGTATAACTAGTATTTGCGTGGCTGCGCGAGCTGCGCGCAGCTCGCGGGGCGTGAAGAGGGGAAGAGGGGGAGCTTTGAAAAATGATTTCGACTAACGCATTGCCCCTTTCAATGAATCTGAAAATAAAATGTTCCAAGTCTCTTAACTTCCGAGATCCGCCTAAAGGGGGGGAGAAGGGGGCAAGGGGGTCAATTTTGAAAAATGGTTTTTACTTTCCCGAGCCTCCTCTATACGAATCCGTAAACAAAACAGAACACGAGTTTAAAAAAAAGGGGTGAAGAGGGGGGGGGGGGGCAGTGAAGGGGGGAGAGGGGTAGCTTTGAAAAATGATTTCGACTAACTAAAGGGGGGAGTGAAGGGGGGCAAGGGGTTCAAATTTGAAAAACGGATTTTACTTCCCCGAGCCTCCTCTATATGAATCTCACGTATACCACCACCTACCTACACCTACCTACCACCAACCTACACCTACCTACTACCTACCTATCACCTACCTACTACCTACCTACTACCTCCTACTACCACTAAAAAAACATTACCCTAAAGTTTGCTTGGAGTTACGCTTCACCCACTCAACCTTCGTTACGCTAAGGAGGTCGCCGGCTCGCTTCGCTCGCCACCTCCCCCCTTCGCTCCACTCGGTCTCGCAGGTTCGCTCCACTCAGGACCTACCTACCACCGGAAAGCTATCATGACATTATCCCTACGCTACGGGGGTCGTCGGCTCGCTTCGCTCGCCCGCTCCCCCCTTCGCTTTACCGCTGTGCCACCACCGGACAGGTTTCGACGCCTACTATAATATTTGTTCAAACACCTAATGGCTATCTCTAACCGTTATGAGGTTACAGCCCTTTTAATTTTAGGGGAGGTTGGGGAGGGGAGGGTATACAAATTTCAACGCCCCTCAAATAGATTTAGGTAAGAATCAAAATTTTTTTCAGGAGTAAAAAAAGAGTTGAAGAGGGGGGGGGGTGAAGGGGGGGAGAGGGGGGAGTTTCTAAAAATGATTTCGACTAACGCAATGCCCCTCTATATGAATCTGAAAAAAAATTCGTTCCAAGTCTCTTAACTTTCGAGATCTGCCTAAAGGGGGGGTGAAGGGGGGCAAGGGGGTCAAATTTAAAAAATGTTTTTTTTTTCCCCGAGCCTCCTCTATACGAATCCCTAAAAAAACACACGTAAAATCTCTTTATTTCCGAGATCCGCCTAAAGGGGGGGAGAAGGGGGAAAAGGGGGGCCACTTTGAAAAATGATTTTTACTTTACCGAGCCCCCTCTATACGAATCCCTAAAAAAAAACACGTAAAATCTCTTTGTTTCCGAGATACGATAGGGAGGGGGGAGAAGGGGGGGGGAAAGGGGGGGTTTGGGACTTTTCCCATACTCACGAGAGTTACTTGTTTACGAATCTGTCAAAATATACCTACCTCCCCATCCACCATCTGGGAGAACAATTCTGTCAGTGAGTCAGTGAGTCAGTCAGTGGAAATTTAGCTTTATATAGTATAACTAGTATTTGCGTGGCTGCGCGAGCTGCGCGCAGCTCGCGGGGCGTGAAGTGGGGGAGAGGGGGAGCTTTGAAAAATGATTTCGACTAACGCATTGCACCTCTCAATGAATCTGAAAAAAAAAATGTTCCAATGCAGCTCGCGGTACTACCTACCTACACCTACCTACTACCTACCTACACCTACCTACTACCTACCTACTACCTACCTACACCTACCTACCTACTACCTACCTACACCTACCTACACCTACCTACACCTACCTACACCTACCTACACCTACCTACTACCTACCTACACCTACCTACTACCTACCTACACCTACCTACTACCTACCTACACCTACCTACTACCTACCTACACCTACCTACACCTACCTACACCTACCTACACCTACCTACACCTACCTACACCTACCTACACCTACCTACACCTACCTACACCTACCTACACCTACCTACACCTACCTACTACCTACCTACACCTACCTACACCTACCTACACCTACCTACACCTACCTACACCTACCTACACATACCTACACATACCTACTTCCTACCACCTACCCACTACCTACCTACTACCTCCTACTACCACTAAAAAAACATTACCCTAAAGTTTGCTTGTCGTCGCCCCTGAGTAACGCTTCACCCACTCAACCTTCGTTACGCTAAGGAGGTCGCCGGCTCGCTTCGCTCGCCACCTCCCCCCTTCGCTCCACTCGGTCTCGCAGGTTCGCTCCACTCAGGACCTACCTACCACCGGAAAGCTATCATGACTTTATCCCTACGCTACGGGGGTCGCCGGCTCGCTTCGCTCGCCCGCTCCCCCCTTCGCTTTACCGCTGTACCACCACCGGACAGGTTTCGACGCCTACTATAATATTTGTTCAAACACCTAATGGCTATCTCTAACCGTTATGAAGTTACAGCCCTTTTAATTTTAGGGGAGGTTGGGGAGGGAAGGGTATACAAATTTCAACGCCCCTCAAATAGATTTAGGTAAGAATCAAAAAATTTTTCAGGAGTAAAAAAAGAGGGGAAGAGGGGGGGGTGAAGGGGGGGAGAGGGGGGAGTTTCTAAAAATGATTTCGACTAACGCAATGCCCTTCTATATGAATCTGAAAAAAAATTCGTTCCAAGTCTCTTAACTTCCGAGATCCGCCTAAAGGGGGGGTGAAGGGGGGCAAGGGGGTCAAATTTAAAAAATGGTTTGTACTTCTTCGAGCCTCCTCTATATGAATCTGAAAAAAAAATCGTTCCAAGTCTCTTAACTTTCGAGATCCGCCTAAAAGGGGGGAGAAGGGGGGCAAGGGGGGCCACTTTGAAAAATGATTTTTACTTCCCCGAGCCTCCTCTATATGAATCTGAAAAAAAAATCGTTCCAAGTCTCTTAACTTTCGAGATCCGCCTAAAAGGGGGGAGAAGGGGGGCAAGGGGGGCCACTATGAAAAATGATTTTTACTTTACCGAGCTTCCTCTATACGAATCCCTAAAAAAAAACACGTAAAGTCTCTTTGTTTCCGAGATACGATAGGGAGGGGGGAGAAAGGGGGGGAAAAGGGGGGGTTTGGGACTTTTCCCATACTCACGAGAGTGACTTGTTTACGAATCTGTCAAAATATACCCACCTCCCCATCCACCATCTGGGAGAACAATTATGTCAGTGAGTGAGTGAGTCAGTGGTAATTTAGCTTTATATAGTATAACTAGTATTTGCGTGGCTGCGCGAGCTGCGCGCAGCTCGCGGGGCGTGAAGTGGGGGAGAGGGGGAGCTTTGAAAAATGATTTCGACTAACGCATTGCACCTCGCAATGAATCTGAAAAAAAAAATGTTCCAATGCAGCTCGCGTTACACCTACCTACTACCTACACCTACCTACTACCTACCTACTACCTACCTACTACCTACCTACTACCTACCTACTACCTACCTACTACCTACCTACTACCTACCTACTACCTACCTACTACCTACCTACTACCTACCTACTACCTACCTACTACCTACCTACTACCTACCTACTACCTACCTACTACCTACCTACTACCTACCTACTACCTACTACCTACCTACTACCTACCTACTACCTACCTACTACCTACCTACTACCTACCTACTACCTACCTACCTACTACCTACCTACTACCTACCTACTACCTACCTACTACCTACCTACTACCTACCTACACCTACCTACTACCTACCTACTACCTACCTACACCTACCTACTCCCTACCACCTACCTACTACCTACCTACACCTACCTACTACCTACCTACTACCTACCTACCACCTACCTACCACCTACCTACTACCTACCTACACCTATCTACACCTACCTTCTACCTACCTACACCTACCTACACATACCTACTACCTACCACCTACCTACTACCTACCTACTACTTCCTACTACCACTAAAAAAACATTACCTTAAAGTTTGCTTGTCGTCGCCCCAGAGTTACGCTTCACCCACTCAACCTTCGTTACGCTAAGGAGGTCGCCGGCTCGCTTCGCTCGCCACCTCCCCCCTTCGCTCCACTCGGTCTCGAAGGTTCGCTCCACTCAGGACCTACCTACCACCGGAAAGCTATCATGACATTGTCCCTACGCTACGGGGGTCGCCGGCTCGCTTCGCTCGCCCGCTCCCCTCTTCGCTTTACCGCTGTACCACCACCGGACAGGTTTCGACGCCTCCTACAATATTTGTTCAAACAAATAATGGCTATCTCTAACCGTTATGAAGTTACAGCCCTTTTAATTTTAGGGGAGGTTGGTGAGGGGAGGGTATACAAATTTCAACGCCCAAATAGATTTAGGTAAGAGTCAAAAATTTTTTCAGGAGTAAAAAAAAAGAGGTGAAGAGGGGGGGGGGTGAAAGGGAGGAGAGGGGGAGTTTCTAAAAATGATTTCGACTAACGCAATGCCCCTCTATACGAATCTGAAAAAAAATTCGTTCCAAGTCTCTTAACTTCCGAGATCCGCCTAAAGGGGGGGGTGAAGGGGGGCAAGGGGGTCAAATTTGAAAAATGGTTTTTACTTCTCCGAGCCTACTCTATACGAATCCCTAAAAAAAACACGTAAAGTCTCTTTATTTTCGAGATCCGCCTAAAAGGGGGGAGAAGGGGGGCAAGGGGGGCCTTTTTGAAAAATGATTTTTACTTTACCGAGCCTCCTCTATACGAATCCCTAAAAAAAACACGTAAAATCTCTTTATTTCCGAGATCCGCCTAAAGGGGGGGTGAAGGGGGGCAAGGGGGTCAAATTTGAAAAATGGTTTTTACTTCCCCGAGCCTCCTCTATACGAATCCCTAAAAAAACACACGTAATGTCTCTTTATTTCCGAGATCCGTTTAATGGGGGGGTGAAGGGGGGCAAGGGGGTCAAAATTGAAAAATGGTTTTTACTTTCCTAAGCCTCTTCTATACGAATCCCTAAAAAAAAAACCCGTAAAATATCTTTATTTCCGAGATCCGCCTAAAAGGGGGGAGAAGGGGGGCAAGGGGGTCAAATTTGAAAAATGGTTTTTACTTTCCCGAGCCTCCTCTATACGAATCTCTAAAAAAAAACACGAAAAGTCTCTTTGTTTCCGAGATACGATAGGGAGGGGGGAGAAGGGGGGGGAAAAGGGGGGGTTTGGGACTTTTCCCATACTCACGAGAGTGACTTGTTTACGAATCTGTCAAAATATACCCACCTCCCCATCCACCATCTGGGAGAACAATTCTGTCAGTGAGTCAGTGAGTGGTAATTTAGCTTTATATAGTATAACTAGTATTTGCGTGGCTGCGCGAGCTGCGCGCAGCTCGCGGGGCGTGAAGTGGGGGAGAGGGGGAGCTTTGAAAAATGATTTCGACTAACGCATAGCACCTCTCAATGAATCTGAAAAAAAAAAGTTCCAATGCAGCTCGCGGTACTACCTACCTACACCTACCTACACCTACCTACACCTACCTACACCTACCTACACCTACCTACACCTACCTACACCTACCTACACCTACCTACACCTACCTACACCTACCTACACCTACCTACACCTACCTACACCTACCTACACCTACCTACACCTACCTACACCTACCTACACCTACCTACACCTACCCACTACCTACCTACACCTACCTACACCTACCTACACCTACTTACACCTACCTACACCTACCTACTACCTACCTACACCTACCTACTACCTACCTACACCTACCTACTACCTACCTACACCTACCTACTACCTACCTACACCTACCTACACGACCTACACATACCTACACGACCTACACATACCTACTACCTACCACCTACCTACTACCTACCTACTACCTCCTACTACCACTAAAAAAACATTACCCTAAAGTTTGCTTGTCGTCGCCCCTGAATAACGCTTCACACACTCAACCTTCGTTACGCTAAGGAGGTCGCCGGCTCGCTTCGCTCGCCACCTCCCACCTTCGCTCCACTCGGTCTCGCAGGTTCGCTCCACTCAGGACCTACCTACCACCGGAAAGCTATCATGACATTATCCCTACGCTACGGGGGTCGCCGGCTCGCTTCGCTCGCCCGCTCCCCCCTTCGCTTTATCGCTGTACCACCACCGGACAGGTTTCGACGCCTACTATAATATTTGTTCAAGCACCTAATGGCTATCTCCAACCGTTATGAAGTTACAGCCCTTTTAATTTTAGGGGAGGTTGGGGAGGGGAGGGCATACAAATTTCAACGCCCCTCAAATAGATTTAGGTAAGAATCAAAAATTTTTTCAGGAGTAAAAAAGAGATGAAGAGGGGGGGGGGGGTTGAAGGGGGGGGGAAGGGGGAGGTTCTAAAAATGATTTCGACTAACGCAATGCCCCTCTATATGAATCTGAAAAAAAAATCGTTCCAAGTCTCTTAACTTCCGAGATCCGCCTAAAGGGGGGGTGAAGGGGGGCAAGGGGGTCAAATTTGAAATATGGATTTTACTTCCCCAAGCCTCCTCTATATGAATCTAAAAAAAAAATGTGCCAAGTCTCTTCACTTCCGAGATCCGCCTAAAGGGGGGGTGAAGGGGGGCAAAGGGGGTCAAATTCGAAAAATGTTTTTTACTTCCCCGAGCCTCCTCTATACGAATCCCTAAAAAAACACACGTAATGTCTCTTTATTTCCGAGATCCGCCTAAAGGGGGGAAGAAGGGGGAAAAGGGGGGCCACTTTGAAATATGATTTTTACTTTACAAAGCCCCCTCTATACGAATCCCTAAAAAAAACACGTAAAGTCTCTTTGTTTCCGAGATACGATAGGGAGGGGGGAGAAGGGGGGGGAAAAGGGGGGGTTTCGGACTTTTCCCATACTCACGAGAGTTGCTTGTTTACGAATCTGTCAAAATATACCCACCTCCCCATCCACCATCTGGGAGAACAATTCTGTCAGTGAGTCAGTGAGTGGTAATTTAGCTTTATATAGTATAACTAGTATTTGCGTGGCTGCGCGAGCTGCGCGCAGCTCGCGGGGCGTGAAGAGGGGGAGCTTTGAAAAATGATTTCGACTAACGCATTGCACCATCAATGAATCTGAAAAAAAAATGTTCCAATGCAGCTCGCGGTACTACCTACCTACACCTACCTACTACCTACCTACACCTACCTACACCTACCTACACCTACCTACTACCTACCTACACCTACCTACTACCTACCTACACCTACCTACTACCTACCTACACCTACCTACTACCTACCTACACCTACCTACACCTACCTACACCTACCTACACCTACCTACACCTACCTACACATACCTACTACCTACCTACACCTACCTACCTACACCTACCTACCTACACCTACCTACTACCTACCTACGCCTACCTACTACCTACCTACTACCTACCTACACCTACCTACTACCTACCTACACCTACCTACTACCTACCTACACCTACCTACACATACCTACTACCTACCACCTACCTAACTACTACCTCCTACTACCACTAAAAAAACATTACCCTAAAGTTTGCTTGTCGTCGCCCCTGAGTTACGCTTCACCCACTCAACCTTCGTTACGCTAAAGAGGTCGCCGGCTCGCTTCGCTCGCCACCTCCCCCCTTCGCTCCACTCGGTCTCGCAGGTTCGCTCCACTCAGGACCTACCTACCACCGGAAAGCTATCATGACTTCATCCCTACGCTACCGCTTCGCTTTACCGCTGTACCACCACCGGACAGGTTTCGACGCCTACTATAATATTTGTTCAAACACCTAATGGCTATCTCTAACCGTTATGAAGTTACAGTCCTTTTAATTTTAGGGGAGGTTGGGGAGGGGAGGGTATACAAATTTCAACGCCCCTCAAATAGATATACGTAAGAATCAAAAAATTTTTCAGGAGTAAAAAAAGAGATGAAGAGGGGGGGGGGCGAAGGGGGGGAGAGGGGGGAGTTTCTAAAAATGATTTCGACTAACGCAATGCCCCTCTATATGAATCTGAAAAAAAATTCGTTCCAAGTCTCTTAACTTCCGAGATCCGAAAGGGGGGGGTGAAGGGGGGCAAGGGGGTCAAATTTTAAAAATGGTTTTTACTTCCCCAAGCCTCCTCTATACGAATCCTTAAAAAAAATCACGTAAATTCTCTTTATTTCCGAGATCCACCTAAAGGGGGGGAGAAGGGGGAAAAGGGGGGCCACTTTGAAAAATGATTTTTACTTTACCGAGCCCCCTCTATACGAATCGGTAAAAAAAAAAAAATACGTGTCTCTTAGTTTCCGAGATACGACAGGGAGGGGGAGGAGGGGGGGCAAAAAGGGGGGGTTTGGCACTTTTCCCATACTCACGAGAGTTAGTTGTTTACGAATCTGTCAAAATATACCCACCTCCCCATCCACCATCTGGGAGAACAATTCTGTCAGTGAGTGAGTCAGTGAGTCAGTGGTAATTAAGCTTTATATATTATAATGTAAGACGAGTCAAACTAACCTTTTATGTAGGCTCGAGCTGGTGAATCGCATATAAAAAAAAAAAAAAAAAATGTGTTTATTTCAGACTAGGTTATGTCCATAATTTTGTTAGTAACAACTTAATTAAACTTAGGACTATGTTAGTAGCAATGTAGTATGTACTGTAGGTGGTCCAGATTCATAATAATTAGAATAAAAAAAATAGGTAAATTGATTTAAAATAAATTAAATTGAATTGAATTGAGAAATCATGTCAAGTTAAATTGATAATAAAATATAGAATAAAAAATAAATAACCAGAATAACTAATAAATGAATTAACCATTACCTACATTCATGAAAAGACGTGCAGCCTAATGAACCTTCCCACAACTGGCGATACTGGTCGATCAGCAATCATCCTCAGGATTCCGTTGCCACTACCCCGCATTCTGCGAATTAGTGAGGCTGACTTTTTGCGCATTATGGCATAAAAGTCATCCACCCTCGCATCGGCAAACATGCCCGAAGCACTACAAAATTGAGGTAGCCGCACCAGAATCCTGAAGGCGTTGTTATATTGAACTCTGAGAGCATTGTAGGCCCGTTGCGTGTAGTTGGTCCATAGGGCGCTGGTGTAAAAGCTCTGGCAGTAGGCTCTAAACAATGTTACCTTTACCTGTGCTGTACACCGCGCAAACCTATGCACCAACATATTAGCTCGCACCGACAATGCTCTCCGTTCTCTCTCAATATCCGTGTCATCGTGTAGGGTTTCGGTCACAACATGCCCTAGATACCTAAACTGAGAGACACGACTCAACGATACTCCGTTAATATGAAACACCTTTTTATATTTTTTTCTAAACGCGGAACTTGGAGTCCTTCTTCTAGTAATGTATTCAAATCATGTACAAAATCTCCAAAAAAGTCATTTAGATTTCTTGGTTTTCCTTTCCCAAAGTATATTCCAACTACAAAAGGCCTTATTCTAGGATTTTCAAAGATGTTACACAATATAGGCCAAAATTCATTAGAAGAACTTTTGAATATAGGCAAACCATCCACATTTAGACTTAAAAATTCTTACAGTTCCCAGTCTCTACATTCTTGTACTTCTGACTAATTTAAAAAAGTACATACATGAATATGAGACGCATGAGGAAAGACTAGTCAGGGAGAGTACACGTAGGAAAGATTTGAAAAATAAGATAAGTCCTCATTTTTACCCGACTACGGCAAAGCCAAAGGAGGGTTATGATTTTGACTGGCTATGTATGTATGTATGTATGTATGTATGTTTGTATGTATGTATGTATGTATGTGTGTATCTTCATCTGTTCCCTCATAGCTTCTAATCTACTTAACGGAACTCGACATATGAGGTATCGTTAGAACCGTCTTAGTTTTCCGCTGAATATAGGCTACGTGACGTGTCACAAAAAGCGATTTGGCGCCCTCTAGCGGACAAAAAGTAAGGCTTAAAAAATAAAAATGGAGATAAATACGCCGTGTTTGGTATCATTTGAAAGGGCCTCACTTGTACATTTCCAAAATATTGCTCAAATTTAAAATCACGCCCTCTAGCGGACAAAAAGTCAAGAGTAAAAAAAAAAGTAACACCAAAATTGTTTAAATAAAAAAAGTAAAAAACTAAAACCCGACTACGACAAAAAAAAACGACGCTGAAAAAGTATGAAACAAGATTTTCAGGATAGAACAAAAAGAAAAGCCGTAGTCACACGTTATAGGTACCAACCTAAACACTTTAATACCGTGTGACTACGGCTTTTCATTTTGTTCTATCCTGAAAATCTTGTTTCATACTTTTTCAGCGTCGTTTTTTTTTGTCGTAGTCGGGTTTTAGTTTTAACATTGTGAAACATAGTTCACAATATCAAGCAGTGCAATTATTCAATAGGTTACCATTAGAATTAAAAAGCTTAATCTATACGTCTTCATTTAAATCAAAGCTTCAAGCATTCCTACTGGATAAATGTCTCTACTCCGTTGACGATATGTAATATTAAGGTATATAATTTTATATTATGACGACACGGTTGGCGCAGTGGCTGAGCGATTGGACTGCTGCGCTGCGTTTCGCGGGTTCGATCCCCGCACGGAACAAATATTTGTATGGCCCACAGATAGTTGTTCCGGGTCTGGGTATTTGTGTATGTGAGTTTAAATGTTTGTAAACGCACCCACGATACAGGAGAAATTCCTAGTGTGGGGCAACGTTTTTTTCAAAAAAAAAACAAAACAAATAATATATAATACAATTATGATAATGCGCCAACTGATATAATTAGTCCTTTGTGTTTGTCAGTTTTTAATTTTAAAATGACTATTTGTATATGACGCGGCGGGAAACCCTCTGGAGGGACGCTGTTCCTAAATATCAATGGGCTCCGCCATATTGTCGTCGCCTTAGATTCCTTTTCGTGGCTGATAGGTAAATGGGTAGTTGAAATCACACACATTACTTACTTAACTCAAACACCAAACGTTTATTTACATTGCTCCATTTACAGGCACTTATAAACTTTGCGGTTTGAATCGCCCATTCGAATACATGGTTAGTCTTTTAGGAGAAGAATAGGCAAAGAAACTCCTTATACACTGTTTTAAATCATGTTACAATTATCATTTGCACTATTAACATTAATCACATCAAAAAACACTTTCATTTACTTGAATTGCAATTATTCGCTAAGCGCGACAACTTGTTCTCGCGTCTCAACTTTTCGTCGCATGCGTCTGTCTCTGTAGTCTCTAGCGGTAGTACCACAAAACCAGTATAGTAATTAATGACCTAATTAGTTAAAACTAACAATAATTACTAAAATACTTCACAATTGATTCTATTAATTATTTTACAATAAAACAATACCAATATTAGTGTAAAGGCGTAATTAAACGTTATTGTCTAATTAATAGGTTCATTCCTTTTTACAACAAAATGTTACTAAACATTTCCGGTTGATTTAGGATTTAAAACAGACAATGGGTTTTCTACTAATTGCTTAACACGAATGGCTCTATAAAATGATCTTATGACTTTTAAGTTTATAATTACTTATCGAAACTGGTTTAGTTGTAGTTTCAGATTATAAATTGAGTTATTGACCATTACAATCGTATTCGCCGCCATCTTCACAACACTGTGCACTGACGTCTCATAGACAGCCTAATTTCAAGTGTGGCAATCATTAAAATCCCAATATTAATAAAACATTAGCTTATCTTAATTTTTACCCGACTACGGCAAAGCCAAAGGAGGGTTATGATTTTGACTGGCTATGTATGTATGTATGTATGTATGTATGTTTGTATGTATGTATGTATGTATGTGTGTATCTTCATCTGTTCCCTCATAGCTTCTAATCTACTTAACGGAACTCGACATATGAGGTATCGTTAGAACCGTCTTAGTTTTCCGCTGAATATAGGCTACGTGACGTGTCACAAAAAGCGATTTGGCGCCCTCTAGCGGACAAAAAGTAAGGCTTAAAAAATAAAAATGGAGATAAATACGCCGTGTTTGGTATCATTTTAACTATAGTTCTTAGTTAGAGACTTCTGTTTAATAAATTACTATTCGAGTTATGGAGCATTTAATTACATTCCATCTATGTGGTGGTTCAATGATGGTTGTTCAATGGTGTGTCAATAGATGGCACTTTCGACCTTTGTAATGATTGTACTAAGATCTCAGAGAGCGCAGGTTCATCAATATTATAAGCTGGTAATGAGATTAAACAATGATCTTAGCAGATAGACATTCTTGCGGCGACACGGCCATTCTGATCGGCGGTGCGCGCTCTGCACCTGACGTTGCCGTCCGCTCGTCCATCCTTGCCGTATGTGTAGTCTCGTGGTTGTTATCTGAAATAGTGGAGATAAATTTTGTCGGCAGATTATTGTTGCTTTTATTATCCTACAATGTTTATTGAATAGTAGGATTTGGTAACAGGAAGGTTCATTCAATATAGAAACCTTGTCATAGATCTGACAGTCAATGCTTTTTTGTATCACCTTGCTAGGCACACATGCACAGATACAGACATAAAGCTGTTTGCAATTTTCATTTGAGTTTATGGATGCTTTAAGCAATTGTTGCCTGAATGATTCAATTACATTAATTGAATTGAGTTGATTGATATTGTTTGATCAGCTACTAGCTGAAAAGAATATTGTTGGCAAAATTATTCAACAACATTAATTTAATTGAGTTTATTGATACTGTTTGATCAGCTACTAGCTGAATGGAATATTGTTAGTAAAATTATTCAACAACATTAATTGAATTGAGTTTGTTGATATTGTTTGATCAGCTACTAGCTGAATAGAATATTGTTTGATTAGCTACTAGCTGAATAGAATGTTGTTTGATCAGCAACTAGCTGAATAGAATATTGTTTGATCAGCTACTAGCTGTATAGAATATTGTTTGATCAGCTAGCCGAATAGAATATTGTTAGTAAAATTATTCAACAACATTAATTGAATTGAGTTTGTTGATATTGTTTGATCAGCTACTAGCTGAAAAGAATATTGTTTGATTAGCTACTAGCTAAATAGAATATTGTTGGCAAAATTATTCATCAACATTAATTGAATTTATTGATATTGTTTGATCAGCTACTAGCTGAATAGAATGTTGTTTGATCAGCAACTAGCTGAATAGAATATTGTTTGATCAGCTACTAGCTGTATAGAATATTGTTTGATCAGCTACTAGCTGAATAGAATATTGTTAGTAAAATTATTCAACAACATTAATTGAATTGAGTTTGTTGATATTGTTTGATCAGCTACTAGCTGAAAAGAATATTGTTTGATTAGCTACTAGCTAAATAGAATATTGTTGGCAAAATTATTTAACAACATTAATTGAATTTATTAATATTGTTTGATCAGCTGTTTGCTTTTTCAGCAAACAGATAATATTATTGTTGTAGAAGCAACAACAATACTCATTAAATTGTTAACCTTACTATGACTTGACTTTGCAACCTTGTAATAGGTCTACTGTCTACTAGATTCGTTTTAAATAAAATTATTGATAGCTTTAGCCATTGTGATTTGTATTTGGTAAATGTAGTGTGAGTAGTATGTTTTTATTTGTTCATTCTCACGGGAAGGTAATGCTCTGTGATAGACACAAAGTCTTTGATTTGACAGGATAAAAGGATAGGATCAGGAACACCGCTCTGTGATAGACACAAAGTCTTTGATTTGACAGGATTAAAGGATAAGGAGTTTAGGACCATTGCTCCGTGACAGGCACGAAGTCTTTGATTTGACAGGATATAAGGAACCAGGCTCTGGGCGTTTAGTACGCCGTGGACCCAGCAGGATAACATGAGAGTATTATTTTATCAGTAGCCTCCACGGCTGCTGATAGTTCATTTGTTTTGTTGGTTCATTATCAGTCACCTCCACGGCTTCTGATAGATCATTTGTTGTGTGTTCATTATCAGTCGCCTCCACGGCTTCTGATAGATCATTTGTTGTGTGTGTTCGTTATCAGTCGCCTCCACGGCTTCTGATAGATAATGTACTGTGTTTGTTCTTTACCAGTTGCCTCCACGGCTTCTGATAGATAATTTACTGTGTTTGTTCTTTACCAGTTGTCTCCACGGCTTCTGATAGATAATTTACTGTGTTTGTTCTTTACCAGTTGCCTCCACAGCTGCTGATAGATTATTTGTGATTCATTGTAAGTATTACTTATTGAGCTAGTTGTTTCCTCCACAGATACTGATAGCTTTTTGTGAGTATTATTATTTTTTATTTCATTAGTTACTGTATGTACTAAAACTTTGTTATTGTTAATAGTTGTTGCTTACACCTGGCAGGATTGCAATAACATTAAAATAATGAAAATGATACTGATACTCATCACACATGAGCATCATGTAGGTTGACTTGGCTATTGTATTGAGCCTTTTGACACAACATTTTTGGTATCAGCGGTGTAGTGTAAGTAGTTTGAAAACTCCTCACCTTTTATGTAAACTTATTTATGGTGTGTGAACACTGAAACAGTCATTCCGGGTTGGCTGTCTTCATGTTGTTTCGCATTTGTTAGGTTCATAGCCGGCGACACGGTCATTTTTGTTCACCAGGCTGTAGTACTTGAAGCATCAGGTTATCATTTCCTCTACGATATGATAATTGCTCGAATCTGGAATGTGAGAAGTCATGCAGGTAAATAATAGAACAAGAAAAGATGTTATGTAAACATCACACCTGCTATCCCGGAAGGGTTAGGCAGAGGTGTACATCAACACTTTGCCAGCGTAACGTCTAAGCCTCTTGTTAAAAGGCAAGATTGTTTCCATTCATATTTATAGTTTGGACTGCTACTGAGGAATTCCTTGTGGGAATACCCAATAACACTTTGCTAGACCTGGGAATCAAATCCAGGCCCACAAGCTTTAATTGTATGGTTCATGACCACTAGACCCACGAAGCTGTCTGACTAAATGCTTGAATTAGTAATGAAAATAATTATGGTAATCAATTGTTTTGAAATAGTTACCATACTTAGATTCAGGTAATCAAACTAAGATGGGTAAGTTAATCTGATTAAAAGTACTTTAAAAACACTATTGGTTGTGGTATTGTACTATGGAAACATTCACAATTTAACTTATTTAAAGCTTTGCTTTCTATTGAAATATCGCACTGAATTTCATAGTCACAATTTGTTGAACAACGTTGATGTATTGTTGTTTTATGAATCAGTTACATAACAAAGCATCATTTATGTGAAACATGTACACCCTGGCATTGAATCTGACTCCTATGCCATAATAGGAAATAGTATGACGCTATAATTGTGTTTTTCCAATAAAATTAAGTTTATTGTGGATCAATTTTTAATCTATTTATTTATTAATTAAAGTTTAAGCTAATCAATTAGTGATGAAGTAAGGTCAGATGCAAATTTGATTGATAGATATTCATTAAAGAAATAATTATTGTAATATTTAATTTTATCATGTGTCATTACAATAAAAAGATTCACATCTGCCGGGTGTCCCGTGACGGACAACTTTGTTTATTTTAATGATCATAAAACATGTTGTCCAATACAAATGTTTAGAAGTTTGTACAAAGCACTAAAGCTTGCACTTAATTGCAATTTCTCACTGGAATGTCGAGTATGAGGCATTTCTAATAAGAATTATTTCTATTGAATGACACAACAAGATTTAATACTAGTTGATACTTAGTTAATTAATTAATGAATGCAAGTAACTATCATTTGATTCATGAGATCTGTTTGTGACACATTACTGGTTCATATTTTAATAATAACATTGAACGGGTAATGACCTAATTAAAAGAAATCTTATCACTTATAAGATTTCTTAATATTTCATTTCCACAGGTGTCAATTTAAGGAGGCATCAACCTTGCCAGTGTGTGATGTAAAATATTGTTAACTGTAAATAGGTATCTACAGCTGTTTATAAGTTACTAAAATTAATAAAACAATTATACTTCCCGGGTTTGATGATTCATCTCGCAGGTCATTTATTGATAATTATGCTTTCAGAGTGTCCATGTTTATTTGTTCTGCTGCTTCGGTCATTCTGTGTTGTCCTGTATGTTTGTCATTTTGATTGGATGATCACACCATTCACGTACGCAAATGTTTCCATCCAGATCGTAAGACGGGAGAAATATTTCAGTGTGTTCTTAACTCTTGGCTGTTGTTGCGGGGTAGTAAGCCGTTCACTCATAGAACGCATCATGGTGACCATTTCGGCGAAAAATTCCTTTGACACGCCGTCGGCCATGGTCACAGAAGCAGTTCCTTGTTCTGGATGTCCAGCAGTGCGGGCTGAAGGGGATCGCGGGGGCGATCCCACTTCTGATGACGCGGCGGGAAACCCTCTGGAGGGACGCTGTTCCTAAATATCAATGGGCTCCGCCATATTGTCGTCGCCTTAGATTCCTTTTCGTGGCTGATAGGTAAATGGGTAGTTGAAATCACACACATTACTTAACTCAAACACCAAACGTTTATTTACATTGCTCCATTTACAGGCACTTATAAACTTTGCGGTTTGAATCGCCCATTCGAATACATGGTTGGTCTTTTAGGAGAAGAATAGGCAAAGAAACTCCTTATACACTGTTTTAAATCATGTTACAATTATCATTTGCACTATTAACATTAATCACATCAAAAAACACTTTCATTTACTTGAATTGCAATTATTCGCTAAGCGCGACAACTTGTTCTCGCGTCTCAACTTTTCGTCGCATGCGTCTGTCTCTGTAGTCTCTAGCGGAAGTACCACAAAACCAGTATAGTAATTAATGACCTAATTAGTTAAAACTAACAATAATTACTAAAATACTTCACAATTGATTCTATTAATTATTTTACAATAAAACAATACCAATATTAGTGTAAAGGCGTAATTAAACGTTATTGTCTAATTAATAGGTTCATTCCTTTTTACAACAAAATGTTACTAAACATTTCCGGTTGATTTAGGATTTAAAACAGACAATGGGTTTTCTACTAATTGCTTAACACGAATGGCTCTATAAAATGATCTTATGACTTTTAAGTTTATAATTACTTATCGAAACTGGTTTAGTTGTAGTTTCAGATTATAAATTGAGTTATTGACCATTACAATCGTATTCGCCGCCATCTTCACAACACTGTGCACTGACGTCTCATAGACAGCCTAATTTCAAGTGTGGCAATCATTAAAATCCCAATATTAATAAAACATTAGCTTATCTTAATTTTAACTATAGTTCTTAGTTAGAGACTTCTGTTTAATAAATTACTATTCGAGTTATGGAGCATTTAATTACATTCCATCTATGTGGTGGTTCAATGATGGTTGTTCAATGGTGTGTCAATAGATGGCACTGTCGCTCACTTTCGACCTTTGTAATGATTGTACTAAGATCTCAGAGAGCGCAGGTTCATCAATATTATAAGCTGGTAATGAGATTAAACAATGATCTTAGCAGATAGACATTCTTGCGGCGACATATAAAACTGACATGAATTTTACAACAATCTAATAATTTAATTGTATTTTTGATTATTTTTTGTTTCAATTATGATTTTAATTTGTATTTTATGTGTAGGTATTGTAATTTTTGTTGTTAATGTTTAATTATGACTTAAGAATGTGTTTTGTATATGAAGGCAGAGGGTCTGTCATCTTAAATGAAACTACGAAATATAGCGGTAATCAACTTTTACTCCAATAGCACGATATTTAAAATAAATCACTATACACACACAACTATATATAATTCAGATATAATATTAAAACTCTAAGCGCTACAGCATGTGCACCGGGCCAAGCCTGCGACAAGAATGATCCCCGAACGAGGAGTTCGCTGCGCCCCCGCCAGGGGGCGCGGCAGGCGGTCTCGGCGCATTTGCCCCCTGTCCGCGGAAGCCATACCTGGGCCCGTGACTACGGGACCCGTCATTTTGTTGCCTTAATGCAGCTAGGCTTGGTGGGTACGCGCCCGTGCGTGCCCATATGTGTGGTTGCGGTGCGAGTGACTGTAGGCGCGCCACAGCGCCGTTTGCTCGGCACTGCTGTCTTCACAGCACCCCGGCGGCCCATCCCCGCCAGGTGAGACCCCCGGTTACCCGGAGGAGGCCCAGCGGAGGACGACCAGCGACAGAGGTGCCGACTTAAGACGCACCTACAGTAGATGTGTGGCTCCCGTCCGTCCCGTTTCCAGAGCTAGCCGGTTGCGGTCCGGACTTAGGGGCCGTCGTGTGTGTGTGGGCGGTATTGTACTGTGTAACACCGCCCAGTGTGGCGTGCCACCGCGAGCAGTCGCGGCCCACGCGTGAGTCTATGTATGTATAGTGGCGTCTGTCTGTGTTAGTTGTGTGTCGTGCCTATATTAACTTAGAACACGACACACAACTGGGTGCGAGTTTTGTGTAGAGTCATATTGTGCAGGCAAGCTGTGTGTAGCCGGGGGCAGCTTGCCTGGAGTCACAGCCGGGGAGGGCTCACGGTCGACCACCAAGTCGATAGGGGCCCCGCGTCGGAGGAGAGGGGGCGCGCATGCCAGGACACAGGCGCCCGCCGTGTGGCAAGCAGGTGTGCCGGCACGCGCGACCGTTACCGACGCTAGGCGACGACTGGGGGACACGTGAGCCCTAGAAAAGTCGAGAGAGGAGACGGCGGAGGGGGGCGACCTTACCTCTAAGGCCGCGGGTGACCAACAGTGCCGCTCCCGGCGGCCGAGCCGAAACACAGGGCGGTGAGCTCGGCCAGGCCGTCGAGTACGGTCAGTGCTGGGTCTTGGCCTTCCCTGATGGCCTTTATTAGGCCCATCAGTAGTTGGATGGCGCAGGCTGTGAGCATCTTGTTGTCTGAGCCGGCGCCAGTCGGTCTGGCAGCGCCAGGCGTCGCCCCATGAGTAGGGGGCGGGGCCGGCGGCTGCGCTATGCCGGCGCCGGCTGCTGGGATCGTTCGGTGTGCGTGGGCGGGCTCGGTAGCCGCCACACGCGGTGCTGGGTCACTAGCCTGCGCCACGGAGGCTAGGTCGGCCCGTTTCTTTTCTTCTTGAGCGGAGGGGGGCGCGGGCTTGTTGCCCTTGCGCCCTCTCTTCTTCCTCCGCTTCCTCCGCCTAGAGGAGGGAGGAGGGGCTTCTTCCCTGTTTGTGGGCCCGTTAGCCGGCGCCATCAATGACCCGCCTTGGGACTCACTGACGTCCACATTATTTTTCTGCCCCTCGGTGACCAGAATCGGTCGGCGTGAGGCGGTCGTGGCGGCGGCTGTACCCGCTCGCCTGTGCCGTAATTCCGTTTGGAACACGGGACACTTCACATTGTTCGCGGGGTGATCACCCCCGCAGTTGGCACATGTAGCCGGCTCCTCCCGTGGGCGGGGGCAATCACGCGCGGTGTGTCCCTCTCCGCAGCGGACACAGGCGAGCGGCCGGTGACAGTGGTGCGATGAGTGCCTGAACTTCTGGCACCGGTGGCACTGGGTGGGCCCAGTTTTCCCCGCCGGCCTCGATCACCACACCCTTCATGAGTAGGAACTCAGTGGTGCTGAAGAGTGATCGAGACTCCTGTGTCCTCTTCAGGACAGCGTGGAACACGCAGCCGGGTCTTCCTTGGCGCGCCCTGATGTGGCGCACGTACTCCGGCTCGTGCCCCAGCGCGCGGAGCTCCTCCGTGATCTCCTCTGGAGTGGTGTCTACAGGCAGCCCTCTGATGGCCACCTTCATGCTGCGCTCCGCTGGGGGTGAGTAGGCGAACCAGGATGTGCCATCCCTCTTCTCCAGGTCCGTCAGGTATCTCTGGACCACCCTATATTCGTCTCCGCTTTCGGGCAGGAAACGAACCCCAGCGCCGTAAGGTCGGGCGTTGGGGGGGTGCCCCAGTTTGTCCCTGAGGGCCCTAAAGTGGGTGGCCCACCCCGGCAGCTTCTCCACCACCAGTGGAGGATACCTAGACCGCTTGGGCGGCTTCGGCTTGGGCTGAGCGGTGGCCTCTCCGTTCCCCTTCAATGGGGGGGGGGCCGCCGGTTGGGGGGGGGAATCAATGATTGATGAGACACTCACCCTTTGTGTCTCCTCTCGTCTTTGTGGGGTTGGCGGTGATGGTGATGCGCGGGGCGCGCGCGCCATCTCCGCATAGGAGGGCGAATCGCCTCCGTCCCGTCCCTGCGGCGGCGTGTACTCACGCCGCGGCCGCGTCGGGTCGAGGCAGTGCCGCTTGGCCTCCTCGTCGGATTCGTCCGTGCTTCGGCGCCGTCGCTGCGGACGTGGCTCCGGCTGGGAATCATACCTGATTCTTCCCAGCAACGGCGTCGGAGAGGCTGGTGTGTCGCGCCGGGTCCTCGGGTCGCCTGGCCTGGAGTCAACCGAGCCGACCGATGCGATCGACATGCTCGAGCCGTATTGCGACGAGCATGCCGAGAGTCCCGCCGGCGAGTCGCAGGCCGAGGCGCGAGGCGGCGCCGGTGAGTACGGTACCTGACCGGCGCGTAGAATTCTGGTGCGTTCGGGTGTGGGCGCCGCGGACACAGCCCCGGAGGGCGTAGTCGACGCGGCGGGCCGTTGGCTACGTGCGCTGTCATGCGCAGGCGGCGCAGGCGGCGCAGGTGTGGGCGCTGTAGGCGCGGGGGTGCGGTCAGAGGCCGCAGGGGGGGGCACGGTTTTGCGTGCAGTTGGCGCAGGTGGGCGCGCAGCCGGCGCAGAAACACGCGGCGGCACCTTCGCCTTAGGCGCAGTGTTACGCGCTTGTTGCGCGTGGCCTGGGTAGGCAGAGGCAGGCTCGGGTGCCTGAGTCGGCACCGGGCGGAGAGAGGGCGGGCGCATGGCCACGGCTTGCGGGTGGCCCGGCGAAGGCGACGGCGCAACGCGCGCAGGCGCCGCTAGCGACGTCGACGGCCCACTCGCAACCGCCGCCGTGCCATGTCCCGCATCTCCTCCTTTCTTCTTCTTCTCTCCTCCTTTCTTCTTCTTCTCCTTACCTGGGCTCTTCCTCTCTTCAATGTGAGGAGGGGGGGGTCCAGGCGGGGCCGGATCGAACGGCTCGACGCCAATGTTTGGCATCGACGCCGTCCGGTTCCAGAGGTCCAAGCCGGCGTCGTCGCGGCCAAACGGCCAAACGCCAGGCTTTGGTATCTTCTCCATGTTTGAAACTTCTTACTCCATGCAGAGGTCGCGACCACAACAGTGCGTAAGAACACCGGGCAGCACGTAGGCCCCCCCTGTGCTCGCACCAGTGCTAGGCACTCGCGCGAACACAGAGAAAGCAGTGAAGTGGTCCGAGCGATGGGAAGTTCCGCGGCGCGCCTCCAGGTGGCAGCACACTCGCGAAACTTTTTAGTTCACCAGATATCGCAGCGCGATGGGCGACGTCTGGTGCGGACTGCAGGCGAAAGAAGAATGATCCCCTCCACGCCGAGCGCTCGTTTATAAAGACTGGCTCGAGCAGTGGGGAGAGTGGTGCGGCCTTAGTGACGCCTGCGCTGCGCACCTGGCCCGCTGCACGTGCTGTTTACAACGGCGACGCCGTCATATACTTATGATATTATTATTATTTTTATGATTTCAAATACAATGTGAATTGTTTGTGAATAAAATTGAATTGAATTTATGTTTATTGAAACTGTATCTGGAACATCAATCCAATTTTGTAATAAATTTCCAAGTGGTTTTGCTATTCCATTATGCCAGTATTGACCGCCTTCAATATTTTTAATAGTAACTTGTTCAGGAGTACGTAAAATTGTTCTAGAATCTTTTGGTAGTATTTTAGGGATCAGTTCGTTAATGATGACTGATAATTCATTTAGAGTGACATGACTTATATTATTTTTTACAGCCCATATTCTTAATTTTTTACGAAAAGATACATGTTTTTCAAAATCGCATTCATATTCACTTTCACTAGAACTGAAATCACCACATTCAGTTTCTTCTATGTTGTGTACGGAACCGTCATAAATTAAGTTTGGACTCACGCTAGAAACCGTATTGCTAGTCTCAGCTTCAGGCACTTTTACCTCTGTATTATGTACGGAACCATCATTATATGTCGTCGTAGTACTAACAGGAAGCTGTTCAATGTGTTGATTAGATTGGTTATTTGGTCTCACTATCTCTAAATATTCTTTTAAGATTTTTCTTCTGAATCCACCGGTCCTCACTTTCTTTTTCCAATTGGTTTTATGCATTTTTATTATTTTGGGTTATTACGTGTTATTAGTCGTCCAAGTGTTAAAGAAAACCACGTTCACATAATTATTTAGCTCAGAGGATAACAATGTTCTACTCGTGAACAGATAAACAGCTGTCAGTGTTACTAGATACTCAATAGTGGTGCTTTTAATATACTTTACACGTATATGTGAACTCATTAGACGCTCTTATAAAGAATAATTTAAAGGCTGATGAATGTATTACAAACTAGACCCGCTTGTAGCTACAAGCTGAATAACGGTCCACAAAAAGTAGAATATAACAGCTTTTGGCTGCATTTATGTTCACATTTGTTGTATTAAAATGCCAGCAATATAACACCGTACATGTGGACCTTTAAATAGCCCGTGCCGTATTTATTCACTCTTAAATTGCTCTTGTTCGGCTTTTAAAATTGAAGCTGACTTGAAGGTTAATGTTATCCTATTATAACACCAATAGTTACTTAATAGGCGATTTTTGAACTTCTATACATGCCATACACAGGTATGAGTGAATTTGTTCACTTTAATACAGCCAATGAACCATGTGTGGCCAATGTTAATGCTTAGAGATCACCGGTGAACTAAATGTGAACTATTTAAGAGAACAAAATGCTACTTGGGTAGTAGATCATTTCAATAAACGATTCATGTCAGTTCCGTTTGACCATCGCCTATCTCTAGATGAACAGATGTGCGCGACAAAGATTGGTCATTTTATGAAACAATATTTGCCGAAAAAGCCACACAAATGGGGTTTCAAACTATACGTACTTTGTTGCCCCATGGGCTACTCCTATACTTTTGAAATTTATTCAGGGACTCATAATATGCAAAGACTACCAAATGAACCCGACTTAGGAGTAGTTTCAAACACAGTCATACGTTTGCTTCGACCGGTACCGAGGAATGTAAATATTTTTCGATAACTTTTATACGAACTTGTCACTATTTCATCACTTATTCAAAGAAGGAATTTACTGCTTGGGGACAGTACAGAAAAATAGACTGGGGAAAACATGCAAACTACCTGAGAAGAAAGACATTCTCAAACCATCAGTGCCAAGAGGTTCATATGATGAAAATGTTACTACATTTGATGGGGTTGAATTTTCTGCCATTAGCTGGAAGGACAATAAACAGGTGTTATTGCTCTCCACGTATGTGGGTTCAGAACCTGTAGATACAATAAAAAAATACGACAAAAAGCTAAAGAAGAGCGTTACTATAACCTGCCCAAGAGCTATACGCGAAAACAACGCGAGTATGGGCGGTGTTGACACAATGGATAGTTTTTTGGGCAGATATAGGATTAGAATAAAATCCAAAAAATTGACAAATAGACTCTTTTATCACATGTTGGATATGGCGGTAATCAATAGTTGGATTCTGTATAAAAAAGTTTTGCTGAAGAAGGGCACGAATCCTAAGAATATTTTTAAACTGGCTGATTACAGAACTGAACTTGCGGAAACTTTATGTAATTATGCCAGCACCATATCAGAAAATAAAAGAGGCCGCCCAAGTCTAAATAAAACTGAAGTACCTTCAATCAAGCAGAAGAAACCAAAGCTGGGTGCCCAAACATTACCCCCTGATGACATACGTTTCGATGGTATTGGGCATGAAAAATCTTATGGTTCCAAAAGGAACCAGTGTAAATATGCCCAGTGTAAAAACTTACGTCAGTAATGTGTGAGAAATGTCGTGTATCACTCTGTGATAACCGAAACAATAACTGTTTTAGGGTTTTCCACACTATATATATATTTTTTTTTTGTGAGCTTACTGCATAGTTTATCAAAAATGATAACAACCTTTTTTCAATAAAAAAATACACTCTAAATACATCACTGATTTTTTTATAATTTTTCACGTATTTTAGAGACCTCATTTCATTAAATAATTTTTTTTTACGAAAATAGCAAAAATCATGCATCTAAGGGTTAAATGGATACTCAAACCCCCAAGGCCTCAGTGTTCAAACCCTAGACGGCTCAAACACATAACTACCAATTAAGTTATTGTATTTGCGCCGTTTGAGGTTTTCAGCACCTGCAGCAGCCGCAGTGCTAGGAAGATGGGATGCCGCAAGTGTATCGACACAAGTTGCATCTCACACCAAAGGCCTACCCAACTTCCATGGCATTATGGTCATACTATCTGGTCTCTTCCCATCGAAGCGTGTCAGCCCATTGGGTTCAGAACACGTCGGATAAGATCATTAACGCTGGCGTGTCGCGCAATCCGACCTCCGCTCTTACTGTCTCTTCGGTTTTTATTTTGACAAGTCGTATGTCTGTCTTTTTTTGGCATTGTGAAAGTGAGCAAGATAGACATACGATATGTTCGATTCGGTTTCGATACGATTGTTTGTGAATAGCTATGCTGGAAAGGCCATGGTGTTCGAGGCCGTCGACTGCTTAATTGTTAACATAATTAAAAATTTAAATCTCCAAAAACTTAATGTAGACATGAATACTCTTTATGGAAAAATGGTTTTATTAAGGCGACATTACCTGCCCGCGACCTTGAGCGCGCGTTTAACTCATCGCCTAAACAAATAAGGTTGAAAATGGGGATGCGTTTGATTCTCGTGACTGCCAATATGAACGATAGTTCGCAGATTTAATTTATTAAAAAAAAAATACGCTGTAATGTTAAAATATTTTTACATAATTATGTCTTTAGTTGGTTAAATTTCCTTTCTGATAGTAAAAAAAAAATAACAGTTATCGCTCAAAATATTGAGCATTTCGAGACGAAAAAGTTTTTTCGTGTGATTTTTTTGTGATTTTGTGATTTTTTTTTCGAGGTTCTTGATTAATTTTAGAAAATATTTTTGCATAAGTCTTTTACCTATACATTTGACTATACACTGTATTTTTTTTGGAATTGTAATAAGTAGCAATACGGCTAACTCTGCAACGAAAAACAGGTCGTTTTTACGGTGTCCCTCTTATCTGCGCCTTAAACCAACTCTATAATCAAATATGTACTTCTAAGGGTTTCGCAGAACTATCAACTGCACAAAAATGGCAGCAATTATTTATTAGAAGTGATGATAATTTTTCAATTGTATATATCCCACTACTGCCTTTGCCCAGGAGTGGGACAGAGCGGGCTAAGAAAAAAAAAAAGTAATTTCATTATTATTGTCTATTCCCGCCACATCAGCATTCACAGAAAGGTTTTTCTGTGATGAATAGCAAATAGCGAGACGAAAGAAACAAAGCGTCTCTGAATTTGATAAAAAATGAATTACTTATTTAATTTAAATATAGCCTGTAAAGATGCTGTGCAATTGTTTAGTAGAGACCAATTTGATACAAACTGCAAAAAGCAACAAAAAATATGTTTTTAAACATAACAATAACATCAATCAAATAAATTGTACTTTATTTTGATACTAAGTGCTTTTTTTTTTCTTTACTGCGGCAGCTAATAACTCAAGAACAGTGACAATGTGCAGGTTTGTTGAAACAGTAAATGGGATTTTTAAAATGGCTTATAAAATATTAAGGAGTGATTTTTTCAATACTGCATCCACTCATGCTATAACAGATTTCAAATAGCTGCTGCATTGATAAACAAGTTTTACCAAAGGGTTTGAGACAGACCAGATGCAGGACTAATTGTAAATGTAGTAAATGTAAAACTGCACACAAACAATTTATTAGCTGATTATTAATTGAAAATAATTTAAATCGAAAACGGACAGTAATTCTCCAATTTAAATGCTACTATTGACAATGTTGAATTTCCTAGATTAACATTTGATGAACTTGTATTATTAGCAAGTGGAATATATCAGATTAAACAGGCGAAGTCTTATTATGGGGAGCACATAAGAAATGATGGTTCCTATACTATTGAAGTGTGCATTGATAGAGCCAGTGACCTTTTACAAGGAATTCCTTCAGTCAAGAAATGCACATTATTGCGAGGAAAAATACAAAGCAGACATAAAGCCGTAAAATATATTTATTTAATATATTATACGAAAATCATACTCCAGGCATTCAAGCTATTAAACATTATTGCTGCAACTGCGTAGTCGGCCGAAGAACTGTAGGTTGCTGTACTCGTATCATGTCTGTGGTATGGTATTTAAGCTGGCTAAGAGCTCTTGCTGAGGTAACGTTCTCTCAGATTTCTGACGAGGAAGATGACGTGCCTTTGCCGAGGTTGCGGTAAGAGAAGACGCACAATTGACACGATCGGTGAAGATAGCGAAGTTTCTGTGCCTTCTACGTCTGTTTCTTCTTTTTCAGGCGCGTCACCTATTTCCAGGTTTGTTCAGCCGATTGTACCGCGAAACCAAACTTATAAATGGAGAAATCGTCATACTCCAAATCATCATCCACAACCCGAATTCACCCACTGCTGGGTATAGGCCTCTCTTTTCTGGTGCCAAACGCCACGTTCTTGTGCCAGTCTCATCCAGGTTTTTCCCTCGATGGCAACTATATCGTCTGCCCATCCCGCCGCCGGGCGACCTACATTTCTTTTACCCGTTCTTGGACGCCATTCGGTGACAGCCTTACTCCACCTGCCATCCCTACTCCAAATAAGTATATCCAATAGAATAACGAACACGGTTCAAAAAATTTACAGCCACCTTTATACTATTTCAATTGCGGGCACATTGCTCGCAGAACGGATGGCCGATGGGGCCGAAAAGTTCTGGAATGGCGACCGCGGACCGGAAGACGTTGCGTTGGAAGGCCTCCTAGGTGGACCGATGACCTGGTCAAGGTTGCAGGAACCCGCTGGATGAGAGACGCACGGGACCGGTCAATGTGGCGACGCCTGGGGGAGGCCTATGTCCAGCAGTGGACGTCTTTTGGCTGAAATGATGATGATGATGATGAATTGCGTGATTAACGACAGTACTATCGATTTACTGGTGCGTTACACAAATATCTATGCAGGACAGAAGAATAAAGTGGGCAATGTAATCGCTACTGAAATTAAATGCTTCTTGGGTATTCTTATATTTCTTATCGTCGTATCGTACGAATAAGGGCGTAACCAACATAAGGGCTTTAATCTTTTATTGCCTAATTACATCCTAATTCCTATTCATACTAATGTTGACACCGACTTTGCTGAGAATCGGCCTAATGTAGAATGTTTGTGCGGAACTCTACTCCTAACGATTTTGATGATGATATTCACAACTATCTAACTGCGACACCTGCACGTGAAGAAGTTTCTTCTAAACAGTGTCAAAATATTCAGAGAGTTTTGCTTGGATCAACAAACTTAAGAGTAGAAAACCTTTGTCGCATTGTCGATTATAGTGGACCAGGAAAAATTGTTCAGATTGATGAAAGCAAAGGACATCAACCACTTTGTATGGCGTTTGGGCTTGAACACGGACATAAAAATATCGCAATTTTATTGAGTGGCTTACAGTATACAGAAAATATTTAAGTAAGAAGTATGGTATCAAATTGATTAGTATAATACAAAACAAAAAAAAAACAAAATTTTGAAATAAAGTGTTTATTTGTAAAACTATTCATTTTCATTATGTTAATAAAACATGGTTTAAAAACTGAGCAGGTGGAGTGACATTTTAATTCCTTGCCCAGCGTAAATACCATACCACAGACATGATATGAGCGCAGCAACTTACAGTCCTTCGACCGACTATGCAGTTGTAGCAATCATGTTTAATAGCTCGGATTCCATTTATTATTTATTTTGACACTCCCGAATAGAGACCAATGTTTTCTATATATTATTAATACATTACAAAGGGCATTAGGAAAAGTAGGGAGCGATTGTTTGAGCTGTATGGTCTTAAGCCTTACATTGACTCTGAAACTTTTAATAAATATGTTGCAACTTACTCTAAAATCTTCAAAAACGCTTGCAAAGTAGCTAAAGCCTTATTCATTAGCAACAAGATTAAATCCGCCGATAATAAAATAAAGAAGGTTTGGAAAATTATCAATAGTGAAACGAATAGAAATAAAAATAATAATAATGATATCACTCTAGAGACTTCACGTGGCCTTTTAAATTCTAAAAACGAAGTTGCTCAAGAATTTGTAGATTTCTTCACTAGTATCCCGCTTAAAACTACTGAAACCTTAAACTCATCACCCTTTTTTTTTTTTTTTTTTTGGTGGGTAGAAAATCATCAAATGACCCGCTCTTGGGCAGAGCGAAGGAGAGTGTCAGACTTCTACTGACTAAAAACCGAACCCATGTTCCTTCTTTGCCCTTGTGCCGGGGCCACGTCATCTAGTACTAAAATCCGCGGCCAAACTCATCACCCTTGCTTTCTATTGAGTAACTAAGAGCGAACGTTTCAGCCTGCCCGGTTGAGTTTCAATTTAAACATATAAACCCCATAGCAGTCATTAAAGCTTTTAAGGAAATTAAAGTCAAATTAACCGATGATCTATGGGGACTGTCGATTAAAGTTTGTCAAGCTATTATTGAGACTGTAGCTCCGTATTTAGCCTTAATATTTAATTTGTGTTGTAACGTTGTACGTTTCATTTTAACAATTTAAAACATAATAACTTAATTCAACATTAAAACAGTAATGATCCAATCTTTGTTTACATTCAATTCAACTGACAATGACAGAAACCTTAAACGTCAAACTTAATAACCACAGATATTAACAACAAGTAGTGCGGTAGTAATTAGTATTACTAAATGCATACGATCTATGAGAATAACAGGCATAATATGTCATCACGCACGCGCCTCACTAGTTGCGAGTGAATGACCAATAGTGGTTCGTTCCCCACAGTGAGGTTAAATACGGCGTCGCGTCGGTGGCACGCTCCTTTTTGGAATTCTGTGTCCGGCGCGGGTGCTGCGCCCCTAGCGGGCAGGCGCTCGTGTCCGGCACACGTGCTCACCTCTCGCCATCTTTAGAGCGTAATGCATCGTTATATTTTCTCCGCCATCGTGCGTTTGTAAAATCAGTGGCTACATAACCCCATACTGGGTAAGTTTGAACAGCATAAACATGTGTGTATTTTTGTGTTTCTTAGCCTTATAGGTTATAAGCATGCAGCCCTATATTCTCCGACTTTTGCTACGCTAATTTATGTTGCCTTCAATCAGCTCAATACATTTCGATTGTGTTTCGATGACACATCAAAATGTGCTGTCATGCCTTCTTTTCCACTCTCTCCATCATGTAAACTCCGTCTGATTGTGACATCCCACCAACACCTTCATTAGCGCACTTGTTCTGCTCGCTTTGCTTAGCTTGGTGTCGCAATCAGCGGAGGTGACCTTTTGTCCATCCCTTGACACGCTGGACGTCACGTTCCAGGGTCCCAGGTTCCTGCTGGAGGAACACCTTCAACATCATCCCAAGTTGCGGTTGGAACGACGCCTACCCGCTCACTGCGCGCCTACATCTCAGGGGCCCGTATTGGCTCCGTTGTGCGCGCCATAAAGTTCGGCACGGACTTCCCACGTTGGCCGTATTTGCCACGTGGGCCTCGCCGAGCATCACTTCGGGTCGACGCGACCACCTATCGGCCTACACCCCTGGCATCCAGCGTGGCACCTCGCTGCGGTCATCGCCACGCCAGCTATCAGGGCAGTAACGTGCACCTCACAAGTGAAACGCAATAGGGTGCGCCATAAACCTACCCACACCCATAGTTGGTGACTTTATTTTATTAATTATATTTTTTTATGTTGACAAGTTTCGTGGTCTTATTTTATATAACCTGCGCCACGCAAACCCTTTCTGTCACATAGGCACCCAAAACGTGGTTTTATGGTCGTACTCGTTGAGTTTCACTTGTGGGTATTTTTTTTTTTATGTTGGTGTATTTTTGGTGGTTGTCTTGTTTTTGTAAAACGTTTTGGTTGGCAGCAACTAAGGTGTACATAGCGGTAACTTATTTTTTTTTATTGGTTGGAACGGATTGTCCCGTTATTATAAAATTGTTCATTTTATTGTTTGGAACGACTTCATCGTTCTTCTATAGTGGTAGGGCCAATAGTAACGGCTCGCCCCGGGGAGGTACCACGCTCATTCCTATTTCTTCCAGTAAGCAGCTCTGCTGTGAGCTGGTTGAAGGGATTGGGTTGACGGGTTTTCTATTACTGGCTAATTCATAGACATAACACCCTTGTCTACTTGTGACACAGTGTTTATAATAATATTGCTCTTGTGTCCATATTTTTTTGTTTTTTTTTAAATAACTTAGACTCAATTATTTCTTTAAAAATAAATAACATTTTAACTTAATATTTAATTAAATTAACAATTTAAAAACCAAGTATTAATACTTAATACTTTAAATTTGTACCATCCAATGTCTATGATAAACTTGGATCTTTAACTTTACCCGAGTAAAACTTTGTAGTTTTAAACATTTCATCGGGGTAACTAATGTTGTGCAACGGACAATCCTTTTCTTAACAACCTACTATTGTAATTGTTTAATTTTAAATTTAAGGAACTTAGTACTTCTTTTGTTTTTTTTTATGATTGATACTTCTCATAGTTAGTACAGTCAGGAGCAAAAATAAGTTACCACTTATCAATTTGTTTTTAGTAATTTTAAACTTTTGTTTTTTTTTAATGGCCGGTACTTCTCACATAGTCTGAGTAAGTACAGTCAGCAACAAAATTAGTTGCTATAAATTAATTGTAAATTTTAAATTTTTTTTTTTGGCAGTTTAGATCTCAGAACTTCATACTTTTATTTTTCTTATGTTGTTATTGTCGGTTAAGTACAGTCAACAAGAAAATATATAGTCATTGAACATTATTTGAGCTTTCATTTTTAAACTGTCAATTTAAACTCAATACTTCTTTCTATTGTTTTTGTTATATTGTTGTCTCCATATTGAGTACAGTCAGAAACATTAGTCATTGGACATATTTGAGATTTCTTTTTTTTGTTTTGCCGTTTCTTTTAATTCGGTACTTCTTACAATTTTTGTCGTTAATTTACATATGGACTTAGTACAGTCAACAACAAAAATTTGTTAATGAAATTTTTTTATTGAGAATTTTTTTTTCTCATTTTTTAATTTAAATACTGAATGCGTACACATTAGTTGCACGTAGCCTTACTTGTTGTTACTTGTTTATTAACCATTATTTTATTTGTTTCTAATCTTTTTAGGACAACAACCAAAGCGTTACTTTAGTTTATTTTTTGTAACATTCGGAGTATTAGGGACTCCTTGTTTATTGCTGTTCAACACTTCCCAGTATTCTTGCGGTTTTTTTTTTTTTCTTCTCTTTCTTTCAATATTTTTTTTAAACAGGGTTTAATTTTAAACTCTATTCATATTTTTGTCACTGCATAGTATAGTGCATAATTTTTTAGCCTCCCGCGGAGACACGCACGCTTGATGTTATCATCGGTGTCTTCACACGTGTCTTAATCCGCCATTCATTGGGCTCTTATTTCCTCCCCCCCCCGACGGTGACGCGCACACTAGATGTCATCATCAGTGTCTTCACACGCGTCCTTATCCGTCACTTTATTCGGCCTCCTATTTCAGCCCCGATGGAGAACCACGCTCACTTGATTTTATCTTGTGCCTTACCCGTGGTCTCTCCGCCTTTAATCGGAACCTCTGAATTGGAGTAGTCGGCTTACCTATTTCAGCCCCGATGGAGAACCACGCTCACCTGATTGTATCTTGTGCCTTACCCGTGGTCTCTCCGCCTTTAATCGGAACCTCTGAATTGGTAGTCGTCTAACTCGGTACGTTTTTACCGGGAATTCATTTATCTGAGCGGTTTGCAACTCATTAAATAAGCCTATGCAGGAGCGGGTGGATACTCCTTAAATAAGCCTACATCCAGTTTTTTTTCCCCTTTCTTTAAATTTCATTTGAGCGGTTTGCAACTCATTAAATAAGCCTTTGCAGGAGCGGGTGGATACTCCTTAAATAAGCCTACATCCAGTTTTTTTTTTCCCTTTCTTTAACTCAATTTTATAAACCCAGTAGACTTCTCTTACTTTCTTTTTGCCTTCTATTTTGCGCGAGTACCAAGTCGAATACAGACATGGAACTCTTACATACTTGTTAGGTTGCGGACTCACCTAATGTTAAGGTGGTCTGCTAGTTTTGAAGTTTGAATAAGAGATATGAAGGATGAATGATGAAGAATAAAAGGGTCGTAAAGGGTCATAATTCAGATAGAGGTATAATAGAGGTAAAGGATTTTTACTGAGGTAAAAACCCTCACCAAGTGGCGGGGTACTGTAACGTTGTACGTTTCATTTTAACAATTTAAAACATAATAACTTAATTCAACATTAAAACAGTAATGATCCAATCTTTGTTTACATTCAATTCAACTGACAATGACAGAAACCTTAAACGTCAAACTTAATAACCACAGATATTAACAACAAGTAGTGCGGTAGTAATTAGTATTACTAAATGCATACGATCTATGAGAATAACAGGCATAATATGTCATCACGCACGCGCCTCACTAGTTGCGAGTGAATGACCAATAGTGGTTCGTTCCCCACAGTGAGGTTAAATACGGCGTCGCGTCGGTGGCACGCTTCTTTTTGGAATTCTGTGTCCGGCGCGGGTGCTGCGCCCCTAGCGGGCAGGCGCTCGTGTCCGGCACACGTGCTCACCTCTCGCCATCTTTAGAGCGTAATGCATCGTTATATTTTCTCCGCCATCGTGCGTTTGTAAAATCAGTGGCTACATAACCCCATACTGGGTAAGTTTGAACAGCATAAACATGTGTGTATTTTTGTGTTTCTTAGCCTTATAGGTTATAAGCATGCAGCCCTATATTCTCCGACTTTTGCTACGCTAATTTATGTTGCCTTCAGCTCAATACATTTCGATTGTGTTTCGATGACACATCAAAATGTGCTGTCATGCCTTCTTTTCCACTCTCTCCATCATGTAAACTCCGTCTGATTGTGACATCCCACCAACACCTTCATTAGCGCACTTGTTCTGCTCGCTTTGCTTAGCTTGGTGTCGCAATCAGCGGAGGTGACCTTTTGTCCATCCCTTGACACGCTGGACGTCACGTTCCAGGGTCCCAGGTTCCTGCTGGAGGAACACCTTCAACATCATCCCAAGTTGCGGTTGGAACGACGCCTACCCGCTCACTGCGCGCCTACATCTCAGGGGCCCGTATTGGCTCCGTTGTGCGCGCCATAAAGTTCGGCACGGACTTCCCACGTTGGCCGTATTTGCCACGTGGGCCTCGCCGAGCATCACTTCGGGTCGACGCGACCACCTATCGGCCTACACCCCTGGCATCCAGCGTGGCACCTCGCTGCGGTCATCGCCACGCCAGCTATCAGGGCAGTAACGTGCACCTCACAAGTGAAACGCAATAGGGTGCGCCATAAACCTACCCACACCCATAGTTGGTGACTTTATTTTATTAATTATATTTTTTTATGTTGACAAGTTTCTTGGTCTTATTTTTATAACCTGCGCCACGGAAACCTTTTCTGTCACAGTGTGTGGACCAGGGAGTCTTCCCGGACCTTATAAAATACAGCAAGGTAATACCACTTTTCAAATCCGGTGACAGTAAAGACACTAATAACTATAGACCTGTATCCGTTTTGCCAGTTTTTAGCAAGGTGTTTGAAAAGGTAATGCTTAATCAAATGTTCATCCACTTTAACACCAATAAAATCTTACATGAGAAACAGTATGGTTTCACCAAAGGACGTTGTACGACTGACGCCGGTGTCACCTTATTAAAACATATATTTACGGCGTGGGAAGAGTCACAAGATGCCATAGGGATCTTCTGTGACCTCTCGAAAGCATTTGATTGCGTCAACCACGAAACCCTTCTCATAAAGCTTGAACATTACGGTTTAGGGAAACTTGCGCTCAGTTTAATGAAATCGTATTTAAACGATAGACATCAGCAAGTACAAATAAATGGTGTCAATTCAACGGGCTTATAAGTAAGTATGGGTGTGCCACAAGGTTCGATATTAGGTCCCTTTCTCTTTTTAGTCTACATTAATGATCTACCCCATTTATTTAAAAACCAACCTGAAATGGTATTGTTTGCCGACGATACTTCTTTAATATTTAAGGTAAACAGACGTGCCACAAATCTTGATGACGTAAATAACGCCCTACTGCAGGTTCATAATTGGTTCACCGTCAATAATTTAGTCTTAAATGGGAAAAAAACGAAGCACATAAGATTTGCTCTACCAAATGTCAAAAGTACTGATTGTGACATAGTATTGAATCAAGAGACTAGAATTTGTCGATGAAACTGTTTTCTTGGGGATAACGATTGACTCGAGGCTACAGTGGGGTCCACATTTAACATCTCTTGCAGGACGGCTGAGTTCAGCAGCATATGCTGTTAGGAAAATCCGCCAATTTACTGACGTAGATACCGCGAGACTAGTCTATTTTAGCTTTTTTCATAGAAAGAAAAGAAAGAAAGAAAACATATTTATTTAGTACATGCCACAAGTGCACACAATAAAAATAAAAAACAAATTGAAAAAAAAAAAAATAACAAAACAAAATTAAAGCGTGTGTGCATCTCGCGGCTGCGCCAAATAGGACCAGTTCAGCAAACTGCCGAGCAGCTAGTGCCCGACGCTGGTTTTCAACTGGCCCTGAGATGGTGACGTAACGAACGTAAAACAGTTTAGCCCTTTGTGTGTATTTTAATATGTGTGTGTATATAAGAAGATACTTACTTTATGTGAAATAGGTGTGTAATAACATAAATAAGAATACTTAGAGGTAATTAAAATTAAAAAATATTAAGAAAACGAACATGATAAAAAAAGTGCAAGATAGAACAAAACGAAAAACTATGGTATCTAAAATTAAATGAAGCGGGCGGATTGAAACTTAAAACCTGTTTCGCATGACCGCTATCAACCTCCAAACGCACCATTTCGAATCCATGCACTTCGACGCTCAATACGCTGCAAGCAGCCGAGCGCGATGGACTAACAAAATTACGTCAGATGTCAACGGAAAAAATTGCCGAATTACCTAGATAAAACAATTATTGTGTGGGTACAGACAGTACATATACCTATGTAAATATATTCCGACTGGAGTGGAAGTAAAATTATACAAAGATGGAATAAAAACGAGGAGCATAAAAATATAATAAAAAGGTAAGCTAGTTTAAAAATTGATTATAAAAAAAAAAAAAAAAACGGTGCTACTTGGTTAAAAAGGAAAAAAATACGTAGGTATTGGTATCTTTAATTGTTTGCATTGCATTTACAGTTGATAAGAATCCAGCCAGTGCACAAATCACAAATGGGATCAGCCACTGCCCGATATGAGAACAAGGAGTGTCAAAACTGAGAGTACAAATTTGTAAAATGGATGGATTGATGGATGAAAAAATGTCATTACGACGCAGCTACGCCGCTTCTTACAGTCGCGAGCAAGTGGGCCAGGCAAATCGGGTAAGAAACCTGCGTTGCTGCAAAGCATATTTGTGTATGTTTGAAAATAGGCGGTTATTTTAGTGAGCTATTTTACATATCGCAGGTATCACAAAACTCGACATGTCGAAGCGGCGCGCGCGGCGGCACGGGCGTTGTGCCGCGGAAATTACGACAGCAACCCTCCGGCCACAGACACAAGTGTCATAATTGCATTTCTCATGTTTTATACTTTTGTTTAGTATTTAGTCGACAAAGTCATTGTAATGCGATCAAGTTAACTAGATAGGTAGGTAAGGTAGTTTGTGCATTATATAATTGATACATTCAGTGCAACCATATCCAGCTTCCGCTGCGATTCTATAAGATACTGCCGTAAACGTATTCTAAAAGTAAAATCATAGTGTTATGTCATACGGTATTTTACTATGGGGACGGACTGCAGACATCGAGTCTATATTTATTCTGTAGAAAAGAGCCATTAGAGCCATATATGGTCTACGAAGGCGCGATTCTCTGAGAGAACTGTTTAAGGAAATTAACATCATGACAGTACCTTGTCAATACATCTATGAAAACATCATGTACGTTAGGAAAAATCTGCATTTGTTTAGCAAAAGAGGTGATAGACACCACTATAATACGAGGAATAGGGACCAACTAGTTCAGCCAGGTTTCAGGCTAGCTAAAGTAGACTCATCTTTCATGGGGTACTGTTTAAAATGTTACAATAAAATACCCCCTCACATTCTTCAACTGAGTGAGATGAAATTTAAAACTTGTGTAAAACGCACACTATGTAGGCAAGCATACTATAAGTTGGGGGATTACATTGATGATAAAAATGCTTGGCTCAATGCTGGTCCTGCTCCACAACCTTAGGGGCAAATAAATCGACTATCATGTGAAGTTATTGTAGAGGCTGCAGAAGATTGTAAAAATATCTTTGCATTGTATAGATTCAATGTCTTAATATTGTATAATTGCATGGCACATGTGTGAGTACTATGTACTATGTACTATAAAGCCACTTTTTACATTTAGTTATATTTTAGTGACGTTGCCCTGGTGGCTGAGAGAATGTCATGCTCACTCAAATGTCTCGCTGATGGTGGCGGGTGTGTCGGATCATTTAGTTCCCTTCAAAATGGTTGAGTTGAATGGTGCTGATCCATGCGTCATGTTCGTAAACGGACGCTGTCAGTGGAGACTGATCATTCCTTAGTTGCCATGGTGTAAATTTTTTTTTTTATTTGTTTATTATATCTTTACTCTGGACGCTCTTAACTTGCACGTCTTGCTACATAGTTCTCACATAATATACCATCTCAACATGAATGATATGATGTACCAAGATTTTGTAACAAATTCTGATTTAAAAGAGTGTCCATGGAGTTTCTTGCCCGTTCTTCTTCATGAGATCTACGTTAGGGAACTGGCAACTGCAGTACTTTCACAAGTTATTATGCCTTGTGATTGTGACTGTAGCGTAGGAGTGCAATGCGTCGTTTCGGGAGTTGCTGCGTCGGGCTGCGCGGCGCCGGATGTTACCGCCGGCGAGTGCTGTGGGTGCGGGGGCGCACGGTGGCGCGTGCCGTGGCGGCGGGTGCGCGGGGTTCCGGGTCGCGGCGCGGCGGTTGCACGTTGCGGCGTGCATTTGTTGTTCCGTGATTCGGGGTCTCGAGCATTCGTTGTTGCGGTTTGCGTCGCTGCGTGCTTTCGTGCTTGCAGTGTTCGTTGTTGCGGGCATTCGGTGGCGTGTGGTTCGGCGTGGTGGCTTTCGGAATGACGTATTGCACTCGTAATTTCGTTTTTTTTTTGTGAAATGTTCTTCTGACATTCAAAAGTGCCTGTAATGGCTTAATTGAAATAAAGAATTTGAGTTTTTTTTTTTTTATCACTTAACCAGTGATAATAATAACGCTTAACCAGCGATATTAGCCCACTAACGCTTTACCAGCGAAAGCACATCATAACACGCTTAACCAGCGATATTAGCCCACTAACGCTTTACCAGCGAAATCACATCATAACACGCTTAACCAGCGATTCAATCACTAACGCTTAACCAGCTAAAGCTCAACGTTAGCCGCTTAACCAGCGATTACACAACTAACGCTTAACCAGCGATAACACAACTAACGCTTAACCAGCAAGTGAACCTATAGTACTAAATTAAACAGTTCTCTACATTCGACTCTACATTCGACTCTACATTCGACTCTTCATTCGACTCTACCTTCGACTCTACCTTCGACTCTACCTTCGACTCTACACTCGACTCTACATTCGACTCTACATTCGACTCTACCTTCGACTCTACCTTCGACTCTACCTTCGACTCTACACTGAACTCTGCATTCGACTCTACATTCGTCTCTACATTCGACTCTATATTCGACTCTACATTCGACTCTGCATTCGACTCTAACTCACATTACTAGGAGGAATCTTTCGTCATCTTAATTCGTCCATCCTGACTTACTAGGTTGTTAGTTAGTCATTTAAGATTTAAATCAAAAAAACAAATCACACAACTATCTTGACTTTTTTTTTTTTTTGGTGGGTGGAAAATCATCAAATGACCCCCCCCGCTCTTGGGCAGAGCGAAGGGGAGTGTCAGACTTCTACTGACTAAAAACCGAACCCATGTTCCTTCTTTGCCCTTGTGCCGAGGCCACGTCATCTAGTACTAAAATCCGCGGCCCCGACGGGCGTCGGCCCTTGCGGGCCCCTCCTTGCTGACATCTCTTTGAGGCGCGCGTGGAACACGAACGCGCCGCCGACACGGTCTGTTGCCGTCATGACGACGGCCGGACGGCGAGCTAGCCCATTACTCACCTTCCACAGGCCTGCGTCTACGGTGGCCGGAAGCCATCACGTGGCCCCCGACGCCCGGAGTGCCTTCCGCGCCTTCCGCGGCGGCTGGGACGTTGAGAGGTTCGCTCCCTCTCTCGTTCCGCCACCTCCTTCGCTAGCATACTGCTTCGCAGAAGGAGGCGACGGCGTCCCATTCCTCCTCGCCCCGGACCATGGCTTGCACCAGGGCCGGACGCGAGAGGTCGCCGCCGCCGATCGCCGCTACGAGAACACGGCGGGGCTCCGCCCATGCAGGGCACACCTCCACAGTGTGCTCCACCGTGTCCTCCGGTCGATCCTCGCAGTGGAAGCATCCGGGCGTTTCCTCCCGCCTGATTCGGTGCAGGTACCTCCCGAAACATCCATGTCCGGTGAGGACCTGCGTCAGACGGAAGGTGAGGGCGCCGTGGCTCCTCTCTAGCCACTCCTCAAAGAGGGGACTTACCGCCACTGTCGTGGCGTGCCCTGCACGGGGTTGCAACAGTCGCTGTCTCCATGCCGCCATGAGATCGCACTGGAGGTCTGTCCGCCCCGCAGCAATGTGCCGCGGCAGCAGAGTGACTCCCCGGTGTAGCGCCTCCGCGCGCCACTCATGTAGGCGCGCGAGGACTATCGCCTCCAGATCCCACGGCGACAATCCGGCAAGGAGATTCGCCGCCTCGCGGGAGATCGTGCGGTACCCGCGGACAAGCCTTACGGCCATGACCTTTTGGGGCGCGTTCAGGTATTGGACGGCCCGCTTCCTCACGCACGCGCCCACACCGGGGCCCCGTAAAGGGCCATGGACCGCACGATCCCCGCATATAGCCTACGGCAGGAGGCGTTTGCCCCCCCCAGATTGGGCAAGAGCCACATAAAGGCAGCCGCGGCCCGCTCCAGTCTGGGAGCCAAACGTCGGAAGTGCTCCACGAAGTTCCACCGGCTGTCGAGGACGAGTCCGAGGTACTTTAAAGTACACTCGACGCCGATGGAAACCCCTCCCACCGATAGCTGGGATCCCGACGGTGGCACATTCCCACGCCCATAGAAGCATATGGCCTCGGACTTGTGAAGTGCCACCTCGAAACCCAGCTGCCGGATCCTCTCCACGACTGTTTCAACCCCGCGTGTCATATTCGCGGCCGCCGCCTCGTGCGATTCCCCCCGTGCCAGCACCAGCGTATCGTCCGCGTAGCAGACGACGCTGACGCCGTCAGGGAGGTCGGCACGCAGCACCCAGTCGTAACCGATGTTCCACAGGGGCGGCCCCAGAACCGAATCCTGTGGAACACCGCACGACATCTCTCGCCAGTTCCATTCTCCGTTTTAACCGGGGTAGATTACCGTCCTGTCGGACAGGTAGTCCCCAACTACATGACGAAGGTAGGCCGGCACCCGGTGATACCGGAGTGCCTCCCTGATGCAGCTCCAGGGCATGGTGTTGAAGGCGTTGGCGATGTCGAGAGACACCGCCAAGACCACACCGCCCCGAGAGACCGCATCCCCCGTCGTGAGGGCTCTCACGCGCATGATGGCGTCCACCGTCGAGCGCCTCTTGCGGAAGCCGAACTGCTGATCCGCAAGATCCGGACCCATTCCCTCAAGGTGCTCGGCGAGGCGGTTTGCAATTACTCTTTCAAAGAGCTTGCCCACCTCGTCGAGCAGCACAATGGGCCGGTATGCAGACGGCGAGTCCGCAGGGCACCCCGGCTTCTGGATGAGGACCAGCTTCCCCGTCTTCCAACGAAGCGGGAACTGGCCTCTTTTCATTCACGCGCTAAAGAGCCTCTCCAGTCGGGGCCCAAGAGCCTCTGAGTCTGAGGCCAGGGCCCAGGCTTTGCCAGGCAAGCCATCGGGCCCCGAGGCGGTATTTTTGGCTTTAAGCCTCCGTACCGCCACTCTCAGGTCTACCCCAGTCACCTCCGGAATGTCGTCATCGGTTCCTGAACCGTCCGCTTCCGGCACCGCAGGTGGCGGAGCCATTGGCGGGGGACGATGCTCCCCTCGCGAAGGGAACAGAGCGCTCACTACGTCCTCCACGAGCTCGGGCCGGAGACTCTGCGTCAGCGGGGGGCCCCGGGTGCGGAGTTGATTCCGCACCATCTTATAAGGGCGCCCCCACGGATCTCTGTTGAGAGCCTCCAGCATCTCCTCGCGGGCCTGGTCTTTGGCCCGCAGACGAGCCTCGTAGAGGGCTTTCTTCGCCGCTCTGTACCCTTCATAAAGCTCCGCCTCCACGGCTTCCGCATTCGGAGGACGAATGCGGCGCCTGCGATGCCTGGCGTACCGGCGCCGCGCCGCCACACACTGCTGCCGCAGGTGCGACAGCTCTTGCGACCACCAGTACACGTGACGCCGGGCGCTTCCTGGCCGGACTCGAGGCATTGCCGTGTCACATACCTCGGTCATGGCCTCCAGGAACCAACCTGCCTCAGTGTTAACGTCGGCGGGCCTGACCGGTGATGACACCCAGGCCTGCATGATCGCGGCTTCCAGGAGGAGCTCCCGGTCCAGCTTCTTCAGCGCCCAACGCGGACCACTTGGAGTCCGTGGGACCGGCGCGCTCGAGGACTGGGCAGAGACCTCAAACCGGATATACCGGTGGTCGGAATAGGTCTCCACCCCCTCTATGACGCGCCAGTCAGCGACACGCTGCGACAGAGTGGGGCTGGCGAACGAAATGTCCACCACCGACTCGCCCCGCATCCGCACACACGTGGCCACAGAACCCCGGTTCAGGATGTCCAGGCCTGTTTCCAGAGCCCAGCACTCGACCATCCCACCCCGCACATCCGTGTAACGGGAACCCCAGGCCAAGCTCTTGGCGTTGAAGTCCCCGAGCACAAGTACGGGGAGGGAATAGCCTCCGACGACGACACTTAACTCCCTGAGGGAGTTTTGGAACTCGGCGAGAGTTCGGCTCGGAGAGAAGTGGACTCCCACTACTACGATCTCCGAACCGTGCTGCTACGCACCCCTGACCCTTCCTGACCATCTCAAGGGCCGGGGTGCCGGCGGCGGCCGACGCAATGATGGCCACCGTGCCGCTTAGGTCCTCCACCCAGTCTGGCCTGGGCGGGACAAAATACGGCTCGGAGACCACGGCGATGTTGATCGACCACTGCGCCATGCTCTGGAGCAACAGGTCCTGAGCGCAGGCGCAGTGGTGGATATTCGCCTGGAGGAGGCTTAGTGGGGCCATTAATGACACTCCATTTCAGCCCCCTCCGGGACCTCCTGTGGCACCACCGCAGTGGGAGTTTCGGTGGTGGCGGTTTCCGCAGCGGCCTCGGCGGCTGAGTCGTTGACGACGGTGGAGTTGGTGGCAGAGGGCCTTCCCTTCTCCTTGGCCTTGGCGGGTGGAGCGCAGGCCTTGCTCCCTGCCCGGTGCTCAGCCGGCTTCCCAGCCACCGCACATGCACTGCAGTGAGGCGTGGCCAGGCAAGCCGCGGCCTTGTGACCGGGCTAACCGCAGCGGAAACATAAGTCGCTGCGGTCCACCTCCGAGGTGCATCGGCAGCCTACGTGGTGCCCCACATGGCACCGGAAGCACCTCAAAGGTTTGGGCTCCAGAAGCTTCACCTGCGCCCTGGACCAGCCCACCTTGAGGGTGCGGCCCTCCACAATTTTCGTCGCCGCCGTCACAGGGCAGCTAACCGTTACGGTCAGCATGCCCTCGCGATCCGGGCGTAGGGTGCCCGCCTTGATCTGCTCGGCAGAGCACCCCCCGGCCGCAGTGACGGCGGCTACCACCTCCTCCTCGGAGACCGAGTCGTCCAGACCCAGGATGCGCAGGCTTGCGCACTTCACTGGCCTGGACACTCGAACCTCGTCCGCGTTTAGGGACGCTCTGAGCTTTTCAGCTAGAGCGTCTGCGGTCGAGGCGCTCGATTCCCCGGGAACCTCTATCATCCGAGCACCTGTAGCGGTGGGTCGGATTCGGAGGCCCCCGGCGATCCCGAACTCTTCGAGCTCCAACGTCAACTTGGCTTGGCGGAGCGTCTCGCTGTACGTCACGCCCCTCTTTACCGCGTCCGGCTGTAGCGTAATGACTACAACCGCGGTCTTCGGGGCACGAAGCCTCGCCGCGGCGCTCCGCTTCTTCTGCCGGCGCTTCCGCTCAGCCCGCCTGGCCTTTTGGGCCGCCTTTCGCTCCCTCTGTCTCTCACCGGCCACCTCCCAGCCTGACTCGCCCTCGGGAGACTCAGGGGGCGGAGGAGGTGTGGGTGCCTTGCCCTTCTTCTGGGCAGGCGCCTTGCCCTTTTTCTGGGCAGGGGCCTTGCTCTTTGGAGGGGCAGGCTCCTTGCCCTTTGGAGGGGCAGGCGGCTTGCCCATCTCCTGGGCGGCCTCATCCTTTGCCTCCGCAGGCACCTTACCCTTCGGAGGGGGGTTTCCCGCCTTGCCCTTCTGAGGGGCACTCGTCTTAGGCGGTGGCGCTGGGGCCGGCTTCCCACCTGGCTGAGCCCCGCCTTCAGGCTGGCTGGATGGCCCTGCCCTAGGGTTACCGGCTGCCGCGACCGCATATGTCTTTGCCCCCAGGGGGGGGGCGCAGAACAATAACCTCCAAGAGGGAGTGCCTTCTTTCGAGCTCAGCCAGCCGAACCAGGTACAGGTCCTGGTCCTCAGCAGCTGGGGGCTGGCATTGCCCTCGCTCGCACCCCTTCTGAGGCACCTCCTTTGGGCCGGCTACTCGAAGCTCGGCCAACTCCGCTCGGAGCTTCTTATTCTCCGTTTGGAGATCAGCAACGGCAGCCGCCAAGCGGGTGAGCTCGGTCTGCCGCTGCCGCTCGTCCGTGGGAGGCAGAGGGCCACAGCGGATCGTCTCCGCTGCCGCCAAGATGGAGGCCGCGGCCGCGTTCATGGCCCTGGTTTTTGACGAGTGTAGCCTCTTCAGGGCCACGTCGCGGATCGCGGCCTCCACCACCACCGCAAACTCGGCCATGCGCTCCTTGATGGAGACGCCACCGGCCACTAGCTCCGGCTCACTGTCAGAAGACACCGAGACCACTCTCCGATCAATTTGATTGGTTTGGAGCCCGTCCTCGGCGTGTTCCACGGCTCGCCTGTCAGCCACCTGGGAAACGGCCATCCCTCCCTTACTTCCGCCCTTACCCCGCCTGCTCTTTGGGATTTTTCGGGCCGAGCCCAGCTTTTCGCCGGACGATGACTCCCTACCTGCGTCTGGTCTGGGCCGCTTGCAGAAATACTCCACGTTCCCCGCAGCAGCCTCCGAGCCCTCGCGCCCAGAGCCTTCGCCCCCCGAGCCTTCACGCCCAGTGCTCGCCGAGCTCGACGAGCTGCCAGACACGGAGTCAGAGTCCGACCCCACATCTCTCCGCAGCTCAGGCGAGCTCATCTGCCAGAGTTTGGCAGGAGCCTTTGCGCCGCGCTCTCCTGACACCTTGTCAGGTCCTTTACTTGTACCGGCCACAGGACTTCTTGACCTTGACCGGGAGCCTCCTCGGCTCTTGTTGCCACTGGCAAACGGTTCTGTACAGAGTACAAGACATTCGTTGCCCCCCCCAGAATACGAGGGGCTTGACGCCTCCAAAGGAGACGTGGAGGATTCTCCAACTGCGGAGCAGCTGGTACCTCCCTGGGGTAATACTTTTTCGACTGTCTGTATTTCCATGTTGTTTTTTCCTTTTAGAGGGTGCGGTCCCTATCTCCTCCTACTTCATCTCTCCCTCCGCCTACTCACTGCTCTCACAGTCACGTCTGATGAGCAGACGCGAACCAGAGAACAGCAAGTAGGTTTCCTCCTGCGACAGGCCCACCGCCCGAGGACCCGAACACTGTTCACGTCTCTGGGCCGTGCGCCCCCCGCGTGTCCCTTTTTGTCTGGTCTCTCGCCTTGGACCTTTCCGGCATGAGTATATCTACCGGCAGAGCCCCAAGGGTCATTGAGACACGCAAGCCCCACCACGACGGCAACGTGGGAACACTCCGGTGGGGAACTATCTTGACTTGACACAATAATCAGAAACCATGTGAAGTTCAACATAGTCTAAATCAACTTAAAATTCAACAACTTTGAAATTATGATTTGCTTGTACTTTGGTGGCCCAGTTGCCACACCACAAGCCGCTCATCACGCCCTGAACGACAACGTACGCAGTTGCGATTGCGTCTTGTGGCTGCGGATTGACTAAATAACCAACAAGCGCAATCCTAATCTCTCGAGGTTCCTTCACCCTCGGACACATCATCTATTACGTCTAACTCTGTTGAATCTTCACAGGTTGGCATCCTACGGACACGGTCGTTTGCGTACTTGTGTACGATTGCCGGTTAGTGACTTTAAAATATTAAAACATCGGTCGCCCTCAAGTAATTCGATGATTTTAAAAAGTAAAAAACTAAAACCCGACTACGACAAAAAAAAACGACGCTGAAAAAGTATGAAACAAGATTTTCAGGATAGAACAAAAAGAAAAGCCGTAGTCACACGGTATTAAAGTGTTTAGGTTGGTACCTATACCTATAACGTGTGACTACGGCTTTTCTTTTTGTTCTATCCTGAAAATCTTGTTTCATACTTTTTCATCGTCGTTTTTTTTGTCGTAGTCGGGTTTTAGTTTTTTACTTTTTTTATTTAAACAATTAATTTTTTTTTTACTCTTGTCTTTTTGTCCGCTAGAGGGCGTGATTTTAAATTTGAGCAATATTTTGGAAATGTACAACTGAGGCCCTTTCAAATGATACCAAACACGGCGTATTTATCTCCATTTTTATTTTTTAAGCCATACTTTTTGTCCGCTAGAGGGCGCCAAATCGCATTTTGTGACACGTCAAGTAGCCTATGTTCAGCGGAAAATTAAGACGGTTCTAACTTTGATCAATAATGTACTAGATTCCCGATAAGCGCTTCAAAAACGGCCCGAAATATAAGACCACAAACGTATTGTGGTCTTATTTCAAATTAGTATGGTCCAATCATAGCCAACATTAAGACGTCAAAATACCGCAATATGCGTTCAAAAACTGCGTAAATAACCACCGTAACACCAAGGTTTTGGAAGGAATATCTATTTTTCGGTAATTTAATATCATTATGTGCTTTTTCATAATATCTAAACATAATTAAACTGTAAATATAATTAAATCAGCGAATATTATAATTGTTTGGCCAATGTTTGCTACAACGCACCAACTATTGTATCATGTTCTTGAACAGGCAACGCTAGTTCCGCAATAGAATAAGCACGACATTGTACACAAAATGCTTTTAACCGTATTGCTTAGAGTTTAAGTTTCATTTTAGAATGAATATTTTTGTACTGATGACTTTTTACTTTGGAGCGACATTTAAAATGTTTTGCTTCTAATCTTTCTCCGATGAAAGGGCTTAAATAAATATACTTTACAATGATAATTAAACGTTATGTTTAAGTGTTAAGGTTTATAATCATCTGAAGTTGTAAATAATATTGAACTTTTTTCTAAGATGTTATGTAGATGTTTACGTGTGTGCAAACGTGGCCACTTGAGCGACTTAGTTTTGTTCCTGATGCTTAATCTAGTACTATTATTGATCGAAGTTCCTGATGCTTAATCTAGTACTATTATTGATCGAAGCTGCCAACCCATTGACAATAAACATACTTTAACGCCGCTGCACCGTGTGTGTTGTTTATAACTAAATACAGGACTTTTTGTGTTGTGATCATGGCGAGTGCAACTGTGGTGCGATGTCTAAACTGCTCTTTGAGATTAACGCAACTTATGCACAGACGTATGTTGTCGGAGATCCCGAATAACATCATGAACATTTTACGAGTCTGGATCTCACCAACACCGGTAAGAGTAAACATTGTCTTTTAACGTAGAATGGTGTTTTTTATTTAGGAACTGTACTTTTATGTTTATGTACCAAATAACAAATCTTAGAGGGCAAAAGTAAAATCCATGTGTGTGTTAGTTTCTCACCTCACCAGTTAAGTTACCGGATTTTAATATAACTTATATAGGAACCTCATACCGATGTGTTGTTAATAACCAACTTATTAACTAAGATGGTTTATCTTAATCAGTGTGTATTCGTGGATATTAATTGTATGTAGTAGGTACCTATCATTTAAGATTAGGTAGTTGTACAGAAATATAATTATTTAAATATGTTTTTTTTTCAGCTGTCAACCGAAGGCACATTGTGTCAGGAGTGTGATACACTGTTGCAAAATACACTCACATCCCAGGGACAGTTGACACCTGCAGTAGGACAAACGGCCGTCTGCTACGGCTGTGGGGTTTCCGTACTGAAATCAAGAACTCACCGAGTGCCATTAGACTGCCCACAAATAATTAATTATTACTGCGAGGGGTACTATCTCATCAGGTAATATATAATATTTTTTAAACACATACGATTGAGGACGTTAGCTTGTTTTTCAAGCCTATCAGCTACGAATTCCCTTGCGTACTACACTAGTCCACACTGTTTACTGTTATCTTACTAGTGATTATACATAATAGGCTGGTCAAATTATAAACAAGTCATTGTATTGATCTACAGGTGTCACGCCTGGAAAGCGTTTGCCGAACATGCTGGATAACTGCAACCAGACAAACTCACGATGCTGACTGAGTGGAAGATTCTGCTACCCAAAACCGATCTCAGACACATATTGAACAAGATTTTAATATTCCAATGCCACCCATCCTGCCAGAACCCTGGTGGACCAGTATTATGGATTGTTAATAAGGTTAATTCAAGAACACATAAACGTGTTGCTGCCACACCAAACGCAACAATAATGGGCGTCTATTGGTATCATCAATAGATAAAGGATTATTGATACAGCGCGGCGCCACAAAATATAATTATGTTCCTTATAGTGCCCGGATCTGCAATATCCATTTGAATAACAACTTTTGGGACGGAGAAGAACTGAAGGTTGCTGTGTGCATGTAATGTGCATAGTATGGTACCTATTTAAGCTGGACACGTTATAACAATGTTAGTGTTCCAGCTCCATTTTTGGATACACTATTTTTAGATGAATAAAATAAAGTCCAGAAATAATCATTCTTTCATTTATTGTATTTAGTATTGTGTGTTTTCCCTTTCCACCCTACTTACAAAGACAATTTCATGATTTCCACTACCTTAAGATTTGAATAGTATCTACAAATAACACTGAGCGATTGATTATCTTAGTAATGATTTCTTCCATGCTTTGCAATTTCATGAAACGCGAGAATATTATTTTGAAATGCTCAAAATCTAAATCAGTTAGACTTGGTGAGTTAGTCACTGGTGGTCACCAGACACGGGCCACCTGAAATAGCTAAACCGTAACAGATTTTACAAAAATATGCTTTAAAGACACAAAGCTCACTCGTAATCCCATTCAGACCCTTTCAAATAGTTTTTTCAACTAATTTTTGGTTGAGCTTAACCTAAAAATAGTCATTTCATTTTTGTAAATATCTCGAAAATGCCATTGTCTATTGTGTTCAATCTTCTGAGGTAGTATTTAGACATGCCATCCAGTATTTTAAAGATGATTTGATGAAGACACAAAAATGTTGAATTGAGTACATTTGCCCATAGTGCCGCTGGCATTCTCCTTTGATTGATAGATATTGATTATAGAAATAATTATTGTAATATTTATCATGTGTCATTACAATACAAAGATTCACATCTGCCGGGTGTCCTGTGACAGACAACTTTGTTTATTTTCATGAATCTTAAAACATGTTGTCCAATACAAATGTTTAGAAGTTAGTATAAAGCACAAAAGCTTGCACTTAATTGCAATTCCTCACTGGAATGTCGAGTATGAGGGATTTTGAATAAGAATTATTTCTATTGAATGTTTTACTCCGAATGACAACTCAAACACAACAAGATTTAATACTAGTTGATACTTAGCTAATTAATTAATGTTTGAATGCAAGTACTATCATTTGATTCATAAGATCTGTTTGTGACACATTACTAGTTCATATTTTAATAATAACATTGAACGGGTAATGACCTAATTAACAGAAGTGAAAAGATTTCTTAATATTTCATTTCCACAGGTGTCAATTTATGGAGGCATTAACCTTGCCAGTGTGTGATGTAAAATATTGTTGACTGTAAATATCTACAGTTTATAAAGTTACTAAAATTAATAAAACAAAATACTTCCCGGGTTTGATGATCCATCCTGCAGATCATTTATTGATAATTATGCTTTCAGAGTGTCTATGTTTATTTGTTCTACTGCTTCGGTCGGGAATTATTTCAGAAATATTTCAGTGATCTTGACTCTTGGCTGTTGTTACGGGGTAGGTATAGCCGTTCACTCAGAGAACGCATCATGGTGACCATTTCGGCGAAAAATTCCTTTTGCACGCCGTCGGCCATGGTCATAGAAGCAGTTCCTTAATCTGGATGTCCAGCGATGCGGGCTGAAGGGGATCGCGGGGGCGATCCCACTTCTGATGAGGCAGCGGGAAACCCTCTGGAGAGACGCTGTTCCTAAATATCAATGGGCTCCGCCTTATTGTCGTCGCCTTAGATTCCTTTTCGTGGCAGATAGATAAATGGGTAGTTGAAATCACACACATTACTTGACTCAAACACCAAACGTTTATTTACATTGCTCCATTTACAGGCACTTATAAACTTTGCGGTTTGAATCGCCCATTCGAATACATGGTTGATCTTTTAGGAGAAGAATAGGCAAAGAAACTCCTATACACTGTTTTAAATCATGTTAAAATTATCATTTGCACTAATTAACATTAATCACATCAAAAACCACTTTCATTTTCTTGAATTGCAAATTATTCGCTAAACGCGACTCAAGCTTAGCTACGTCTCAACTTTTCGTCGCATGCGTCTGTAGTCTAGCGGAAGTACCACAAAATCAGTATAGTAATTAATGACCTAATTAGTTAAAACTAACAATCATTACTAAAATACTTCACAATTGATTCTATTAATTATTTAACAATAAAACAATACTGGATGCGCGGGAAAGCAAAATAAAGACGACAAATTCGTTTGGTGGTAATGAGACAGGACGTTGAAAGACCGCGTGGAGACACAGGATGAAATCGGTCCTTTTAAGGGTTACAGGGGTGCACGGTACCTTGATATCCTCGGCGGCAGCTCCTCAGCAAGTTTCACAGCGGTTTTCACGCACAAAACACCAATTTTCTAGTTTTTCTTGAACGCAATGTTCGCGACACACGAGTTCATAGCCAACGAAAAATCTTATGTTATGAATGTCCAATGGCAAAACACTACCGCCGTACGTTTGCCATCTCGCTTCCACGAGTACGATAGGTTCCGTGCAAGAAAGGGATGGGAGATAGGGAAGTGTTACCAACCAATTCGCAATGTTGCCAAATAATTACATTTAATCTATGATTTAAAATTGGCGCAACCATCCCCCCGGGCTTGAAGCGATGCCTTCAAGAATTGAAGCAAATTTACAAACTAAACGATAAACTAAATACCTAATTACTAACGTTAACCCAACCTAATGACGAAATTGCCCAACTATTGGTTAGGTAACGGACAAAGACGAACGACGGGGCGCAAGTAAGAGCCAGTCGTCGTCTTAACCCGAACGACGCGAGTGACTCCTGTGGAGTCTGGGAAAACTTCCTCCACGACACCTAACGGCCAGTGTAGTGGAGGCGAATTATCAGTTACGAGAATCACGACAGTGCCGACAGCGACCGGATCGACCGGCGTGTTCCACTTGCGACGCGATTGTAAGGTGTGGAGGTAACCGCTCATCCAGCGCTTCCAAAACGACTGTACCAGTCTATCTAACAGTTCATGTCTAGCGACAGTAGTTCTCTCGTCTATTTCCTCGGCAGGCAAATATTTTAAAGGCGTGAGATTCAAAAAGTGCGCTGGAGTTAAAGCTAGCGGTTCCGATGGATCACTAGAGAGTGTCCTGCAAAGAGGTCTAGTGTTCATTACCGATTCGACTTGGGTAAGAACGGTACTTAATTCTTCGAATGAGAGAATCGTGTCACCTATGACTCGATACAAGTGCGACTTTAGACTTTTAATATTAGCTTCCCAATTGCCCCCAAAGTGACTGGCAGTCGGGACATTGAGTGACCAATCTATGCGACTCTCAGCTAGCATGTGACCAAATTCAGTATTATGGTATTTTGAACAAAGAAATTCGTGAAGTTCCGAGAGTTTGCGCTTAGCGCCTATGTAATTAGTCCCGTTATCCGAATAAATCCTACTCACCGGGCCGCGCCTTGACAAGAACCGCTTGAAAGCGCCCATAAAATTAGCTGTGCTAAGGTCACCAACAAGCTCGATGTGCACGGCGCGTGTAGTCATGCAAACGAACAGACACACGTAGGCTTTGGTGGAACGAACACCTCAACCGCGAGACATGGTAACCCTAAAAGGTCCGGCATAGTCCGTGCCCGTGTGAACGAATGGCTTAGCGGATTGGACGACACGACAAGAGCGATGATCCGCCATTTCAGGAAAACTAGACTTAGGACGAAGGCGAAAGCAGGGAATGCATTTATGGATTCTATTTCTAATTAAATTACGAGCAGAAAGTATCCAATATCTCTGCCGTAAAAGTGACATCAGCAGGTCGGGACCTGCATGACAGTTTAATTTATGATGGTATTCGACGAGTAAATTCAAAACAGGATCCTTGCTTGGAAGCAAAATGGGATATTTCCCTTCATAACTTAAATCCGAATTTCTTAAACGGCCTCCGACCCTAATGAGTCCGTCCTTGAGAAACGGCTTTAAGTGTCGTAAAGCAGGACTACAATCCTTGCCTTCCCCGAGTCTAGCAATCTCAGTGGAGAAATAAAGGCGCTGAAGCTCACGAAGAACGAGCAATTCAGCGAAGTCGTAATCCGACGCTGACATGCGATATCTAACAGGTAACAACCTGACAAAACGACAAACGTAAATTACTACTCGAAGTAATTTACTCCAAGACGATATGCGATCGACCAAAGAAAGAATACGAGATCTTTCATTTAGTACAGCGGAAAGTAACGAGAGCTTCTTCTCTTCGGGCGCTTCAGGCACCGACGAAAGACTGAAGGGAACGACAGGCCACTGTGAGACATCCAAATGGGCCCACGGAGGACCACTGAACCACAGCGGGTGGTCAACAATTTGAGAAGGCGTGAGACCACGCGATAGACAATCTGCTGGATTGTCCGTACCGGACACGTGATACAAATTTTGTGGTGACAAGTCGCTTTGTATTTTCGACACTCTGTTGGCCACAAAGGTGTTCCAACGATGGGGCGACGAATGTACCCAACAGAGCGCGACTGTCGAATCTGAAAATGCGAATATGTTACGAAAAGCAATGCGGGGCTGACAAGCAACTATGACATTTTTTATAAGTTGAGCTAGCACAAGAATAGCACAAAGCTCCAAACGAGCGAGAGAAACGACTTTCTTAGGAGAGACCTTTGATTTAGCGGTTAGCAAGTAAACAATATTGCTATCGCTATTTTGGACGTGGAAGTAAATTACTCCTCCGTATGCCTTCTCACTGGCATCTGCGAAAGCCAAGATAGTGACCACACTATCGGCGACGATACCAACGTGACGTGGGATTTTAATATTACAGAGCAACGGGAGCTCTTCCTTGAAGCGAGTCCACAGCCTGACTATATCTTCAGGTGGGGTATAATCCCAGTCACAATCACGCAGCCAAAGCTGCTTGATAAGAAGTTTAGCGTACAAGACGACCGGTGCGACAAATCCCATGACGTCCCACAATCTAGCGACACACGATAATATTGTTCGTTTAGTACAATTTTGTGCTGGAGTATTGACCCTCATGCTGAAGTGATCTGACGTAGGCGACCAACACAAGCCCAGTACTTTCTGCTGGTCGGACTCGTCGAATTCTTTGACAACTAGCAGACGATGCGAGGGTGGAATTGAATCTAAAACGGCTTGGGAGTTGCTGGTCCATTTAACCAATTCAAATTGGCCAGCTTTCATGAGACCTATCATTTCTGAGGCGGTAGCAATACCCTGATCTTCTGTGGGGACGGAATGGACGAAATCATCCATGTACAAACCTGAAGTGACGATATTTTTAGCCTGAGGGTAAGAGTCGCCCTCATCCTCTGCCAGCTGCCTAATAGTTCGCAGCGCATGGAAGGGGCTAGACTTAAGCCCGAAAACAACACGATTAAATTCATAAACCTGTAAAGGCTCTTGCGGGGAAAAGCGATACAAAATGCGTTAGAAACGCCGATCAGATTCTCGGATTCCAATGCTAAGAAACATCTGACGAATATCTACGGAGAGTGCAATCGAAAACAAACGAAAACCAACGATAATATTAAACAAACTCCCTTGCAGGTTTTGCCCACCGTACAAGAGGTCATTAAGCGAAATGCGGGAGGTAGTCTTGCAACTACCGTCGAGAACGACACGAAGTTTGGTTGTGATCTTATCATCCCTGATCACCCCATGATGCGGAATAAAATACGAAGTTTCTGAAGAATCTGAATTTGCAGGTGAAATATAAGTTTTTAAACTGACATGGTCACTGACACTACTATTAATATCATAAACGGGACATGGTAAATATCCCGTTTATGATATTAATAGTAGTTGCAGGTGAAATATAACCTTTTTCTAAATATTCGAGGATAACGCTATCATACGTGATCTTAAGTTGTGGAGAAGCTTGCATCTTCCTTTCCAAGCAGTGAAACCGACGTTCACTTGCTTGGCGTGAGTTACCAAGGGATTCGACATCACCCTTGAAAGGCAGAGCTACCACGTATCGACCGTCATTATCTCTAGTAGTGGTGCGTGTGTAAAACTCCTCACACTCCCTGTCGTCCGAGCTGACTACAGGGGGAACATCCACCTCCTCCAATTCCCAAAATTTCCGAACTGCAGAGTCCAACGGGTCCGCGGTACAACAATATGAAACGGTCGAGTTGCTATCAACACGGACCGGCGCGTCACCTACTATGACATAGCCAAGGACAGTTTCTAAAGCAAGCGGTGATACATATGGCGGCTGTCCTTGAACCTTATTCGACAAGAGTAAGTGCGGGTAAATCGAAGCACCGATCAATACTTGAATCGGGCCCGGCGAAAAATATGTGTCGTCTGCTAACGGCAAGTTTTTGAAGTTAGACAAGAGCGAAGAATTAACCGTGGCACTATAATTTATGTTACGATCGAAGCGAGAATGAAATTTAAATTCTACGGAACCCTGAATTGTTTTACTTGAACCACCTATTCCTTTCACGGTGGAACAATTAGGTCGATTATTTATGTTCAAACCTAAGCGTGTTGTCAAACACTCACGTGTGATAAAGTTACTTTGAGAAGCGCTGTCTAACAATGCACGAATAATGTGCTTATTACCATGAGAATCCACGACAATAATGCGCGCAGTTGCAATCAAAACCGTCGTGGGGTAGCGAGATAAATGGTCAACCTGATTATTATTAGCTGATAACGCACACAGCGCGACGTCACCGCGAGCGGAGGTAGCGTTAGCGTCACTAGGTGCCGCATTGGCAACGGTAGCAGACGCGGCTTGCTGGGCCCCAAAACACAATAATGTATGGTGCTTGCGGTGGCACTTTTTACATTTAGAAGTTGACTCACACGCGGAAACACGATGACCACTACTTAAACAATTTATGCACAAATTGTTAGACTTTACGAAGTTAAAACGCTGATCAGGGTTATAACTATTAAATACCTTACATTTATAAATGTAATCATGTTGCTCATTGCATAGACCACAAGTTGTTTTCTCGGGACCAGAGGTGCTGGCGCACGCGACGGTAGACTTACGTTCGAGTGGTTTCTTATTGTTGGTGACCCTAGCAACAGCTGATGAAGTACGTTCTAACATTTTTATATGGTCACGAACGAAACAATCCAAATCGGAAAAAGATGGAATTTCGGAACTATTAGATCTTAGTTGATAATTAGTTTCGAAGGTACGCACAGTATCTTGGTCGAGTTTCTTAACAGCGATATGTAACAAAATAAAATCAGCGAGGTCATTGACCTTTGTGTTTTTTAAAGCGGCTACGGACGACGAGAATTTATCGAGAAATGATTCTAAATTATTTGCGGTTCCAGTCGAGATAGATTTAAATTCAAATAATTGGTCTAAATATGAAGTTGCGGACTGACGCTTATCTTCATACCTTTTACAAAGCGAATCGAAAATAAGAGGGTAGTTATCCGCTGATGGATTTATACCCGCACATATTGAACGAGCCTTGCCTGTTAACTTTCCTAACAAATAATATAACCTCTCACAGTCTGTCAGAGAAACATTATTATGCACTGCGTTTTTATAGCTAGCGATAAACAATGGCCAATTTCTATGATCTCCGTTAAATTCGGGGATTTCAATAGGAGGTAATCGAGGTGACCTTTTGACCTCATTACGAAATTGAACTAACAGTTTTTCTTCAGCTCGCTTTACACGGCCTAAAAGGTCTTCGAATGAAGAAAGCGCTTGATAGGAGACAGCGCAGTCAGGATTTAATTTGAGCTCATGGGCAACAATTTGGTCCAATATGTTTTCAAAATCCACAAGCAATGAATCAACTGTTTTAATGTCACAGAAGAACGACTCCCTATCGAATCCTTCTAAGTCGATTCGTTTTGCTTGGTCAGATATAGTTTGCATGCGAGCAAATATCCGATCGCGTTTCGATATTAATCTTTTTAAAGTTGCGTCCGCCATATTTTTATTAGCGGCTTACGACTAACTAAATATTTACGACAAGTAGGTAGGTAGTTCTGAAAGGACTGTGAATCGGTTACACTCCACACACAAATTACAATAAATGATTTTGTGAACGCACGATTATACCTATTTAACAGGGCAAGTAAAGTTATGAAATGTGGTTCTTTGCTTGATAGCTGAACCGGTTTTGACTGGATACGAACGAGAAATTATTTATTTACGATAGTTTATCGACAACGATTGCCTAACTTATTTGTTAGGTTTGCGGATGCGAAAAATCTAACTTACTTGCTAGATTACGACGATACGATATGAATAAGAATTTACTACTATATTAAATTCCTGACCGTTATTTGAAGCTTACTAGTTTGAGATAGGCCCTTTCCGTTTCCGCTTATATTTGCCTTCCTTTCTATATCCGCTACATCTATCTCGCTCGCACATCCCTACCACCCCCACCAGGTGCCTCGAGTCATCGGAGCTCGGAGGCGTTCGACATTGGCGTCTTGTTTTCCGCCGCGAACAGTCACCTTTTAAAAAAAAAAAAAAAAAAAAAAAAAAGTGTGATAATATTTGCCTTTAAAATATTCTTTTTTAAAAAATCTTAACGTATATTTTTACAAATAACCGATGGATATTAACACCGAAAAACAAGTGGGTGAGGAAGACGGTGCGGGCTCAGCATCCGTACCGCCACCGCCCGCGGCCTCCAATACTCGGCGACGGCGGGCACGAGCTGTCAGCTCGTCGAGTACTAGCAGCTCTAGTACCAGCAGCAGCTCCTCCACGAGTTCTTCAGACTCCAGGTCCAAGAAGAGGAAGCGCTCACGCCGGCATCGCAACAAAAAAGCCAAGCGCACCCGCCGAAATGATGAGCAATTGGATAAATTGTCTCGACAGGTTAGTGATTTGCGAAAACAAATGACTTATTATGAAAATTCCGCTGACAACTTTGATGCGCATAACGGTCATTGCTCTAATGTTAGTTCTGCCCCTATTGATCAGTGTCCTGCTTTAGATGGTGATATTATCGATGACAGTGTCAGTGGTATTATGTATAACGATGAGAGCCGGGATAATGAAGTGACTGAGGCACAACTTAGCTTTAATTTTGGCATAGAAACAAAACTCAAAGAACCAGCAGTGCCCAAGGCACCCGAAAATATGTTGAATACCCTCCAGGATATTCAACACTTTGAGAAAAGCGAGTGGTGTGAGGTGCGATACGCAGAGGTTCAAAAAACTTACAACCATTCACCTGGCTTCGTGGATCTAGAGGCCAACGAAGAGGTCAAAGCCTATGACTCATTACGTCACCTCTCTTATGCAGACAAGGCTTATGCTGCCCTAACCTTTTGCGTATTCAAACAAAGGGATGCACTCCAGAGCAGTCTGCGAGAGTTGCTGGTTTGGGCCCGTGATCAGAGCGAGTTGAATGTCAAAGATATGCACGAAAAATTATTAGAATTGTTTTCTGAAGGTGAGTTTTCAAAAGTTTCGTCTGATTTATTGCAAATGGTCTGCGGCCACCGCGCCGAAGTGATTCAAATGCGCCGGGATGGTATTACCAACATGGTGCGTGACCCTCTCGTCAAATCTGCCTTAAGAAGAGTGCCGCCTTCTAGTAGACATCTGTTTAGTCAAGAGGCTTTCACCACTGCTTTGGAGAAAGCAGGAGGGGTCAAAAAAGCCTTTTTGCCCCTGAAGTCTAACAGTGGACCTGTTTCGCAAACAGGATCTTACAAGACTTCGCGCCACCCCCCGCAGGGGTCGGCTATTTATCCTGGTCCCTCGCAGGGTCCTAATCACGGATGTTGCGCCCAAGTGCCTCATCATTCACGTCAGCAAAACTATCAACCCTCGCAGGGTTGCTCTCACTATAACCGACCCTCGCAGGGTTACGGTCAAAACAACTCGGACCGTCGCACGGTTCACAATTCAAGGGGAACTTTTCGTTCCCGAGGTGGTCGTCAGGGCAACAGACCCTCGGACCAAGTTAAAGGAAACCGAAAGCGCCCAGGAAATTCCTTGGAAAACCATTCCAACAAAAAACAAAAATATTGACTCGAAGAATTTCAAAGCGGGCCGGTTAGCAGAATTCCTTTTGCGCTGGAAAAAAATGGGGGCTCCAAGATTTTTGTTGAAAATAATAAAGGGGTATCGCACGCATACCTTTTCGGCAAAAGCCCCCTCTTGTCATCCCCAACTTGGCGATGACAAACATGTTTCACACGGAGAAATCCGCATCAATGTCTGCAATAGTCACGCAAATGAAGGAGCAGGGAGTCTTGGAGGATGCCCCGCGGTCTCCAAGCTTTCTGTCAAAAATGTTCTTTGTGCCCAAAAGCGATGGCTCGAACCGGCCCATTTTCAATCTAAGAGCACTGAACGAATATGTCATCACCGAACCGTTCAAGCTAATAAATGTGTTCAGAGTGCCAGAATTTTTGCAACTAAACGATTGGCTCTGCAAAGTGGACCTATCGCAGGCTTACTTCAACCTGCCAATAGCTCAAGGTCACAGGCGGTTTTTGCGTCTGGTATACGACGGAGAACTACTCCAAATGACTTGTCTTCCCTTTGGCCTCAGCACAGCACCGAGAGTCTTTGCCTCATTGACCAATTGGGTGGCACAAACACTAAGGGAACAAGGCCTGCGGATAATCGTTTATCTGGACGATTTTCTGCTTGTACACCAGGACCGACGCATTCTGCAGACTCATGTTCAAATTTTATTAGACCGGTTGCAACATCTGGGTTGGCAAGTCAATCACGAGAAGTCTCTAGTGATTCCTCAAAAGACCATAACTTTTTTGGGAATTCATTGGGACCCTTGGACAAACGAAAATTCTTTACCAGACGAGAAACTTGTCCGACTGATGGACAAAATAACGTCAATGGCCCAGAAAGGCAAGACCTGCCTGAAAGAACTACAGAGTCTGGTTGGTCTTATGAATTTTGTAAGTTTTGTGATACCCCAGGGCAGGCTACATTTTCGAAATCTTCTTTTATTTCTAAACTCTCTTCTCGATGCGCCCCCGATAAAGGAATTTTGTCTTCCGAAAAAGACCCACGAGGAGCTGGCATGGTGGCAGCAAAATTGTCACCTGTGCTCGCCGATCCACTTTGCGCCACCAACTCATTTTCTCACCACGGATGCGTCCGATATAGCCTGGGGTGCTCAGCTAGACGGCATGTCGATGTCTGGAACTTGGGACGATCACGAAAAGAACCTACATTGCAATGCCAAAGAAATGATAGCCGTCTTGAAGGTTCTCCAGGTTCACGGCGATCTCATGTATCAATCCACAGTACTAGTACAGTGCGACAATCGCACGGCCGTGGCTTACCTGAGAAACCAGGGGGGAACAAGGTCTCTCCCTTTGCTGGATATAACAATCCAAATTTTCGATCTCCTGCACAGACATCAGATACATCTGGCTCCCTTTTACATGCCCGGCAAATACAACAGCCACGCAGACCATCTGTCGCGTCACAACATTCCACCAGAGTGGCACCTGCTACCAGCGTGTACAGAGAAGGTTTTCAGGAAGTTCGGAACTCCCTTGATCGACCTCTTCGCATCAGAAAGAGCACATGTAGTTCACAACTATGTGTCGTTGGATCTGAACGACCATCAAGCTCTGTATCACAATGCCTTCTCCCGAGTGTGGGACTACCCACTGGCATGGGTTTTTCCTCCACCTTATCTAATTCCCAAGGTGCTCTCCCACCTCAACCGTGCCATCGGAGTTTACCTTGTAGTAGTTCCCAGATGGGACCGCGTATTCTGGCGCGCAGATCTGAAATCTCGAGCGACAGCAGCCCCATTCACTCTCCACAATCTGAGCCGCAATCTGATCGATCTAGCGACGGGCCACCCACCACCTCGTGTCCAAGAAATGACACTGGAAGTATGGAGAATTGGGGGTGGTCAGAGAGTTTAATTGGATGGAATGAAGCTCAGCTAGAGTTGTTACGATCTGCATGGCGGCCATCTACCCGTAAGGTGTATAAAGTAGCTTGGAATAGGTGGCTCCATTGGTCCCGAAAACATAACATTGATCCTTGTAGGCCTACCGGCTCCATAGTAGCTAGGTTTCTTGCAGACTTACACTTAGTGTACAAATTGTCATACAACACAGTTTTACTACATAAGTCGGTAGTTGCCACCTTATCTAATGTTGAGAACGCTGGATTATTAAGCTCACATACACTGGTTAAAAACGTATTGAAATCTATTTCCGTTAAAAACCCTGTAGCTCATAAGCCTCCTATTTGGAATATAGACGTTTTGTCAACCTTCTTGGAGCAAAGAAACGTTAACAAGAATAATAGTTTTGCAACGTGTAGTCATGCAGCAACACTCTTGCTCTTGTGTTCTGGAAGAAGAGTGCATGACTTGACACTACTAGCCATAGATCCAGACCACTTTACTGACTCTAATGATTCTATTGTTTTATGGCCTATGTTTGGTTCAAAAACAGATAGTGCTACGTATAGGCAGTCTGGGTGGAAATTACTTTCCAATAATAATAAGAATCTGGACCCAGTTTTCTGGATACGGCAGACGATTTCGGTTTTAGATTCTAGACGCAAATTGGCCAAATGTAATAATTTGTTTGTAAACATAAGAGGTCAGAACAAGGCCGCGTCACGCACGGTAATTGCTGGATGGGTCAAGGCTGTCCTGTCAGAAGCTGGTATTTTTTCTTCGGCCGGTAGTTTACGTTCTGCAGTAGCCTCAAAAAATTGGGACAATAACTTTCCTTTAGACGAAATTTTAGCCAGAGGTAATTGGCGTTCTAGCAACACCTTTTCGCGATTTTATAAACGTGAAGTTATGCCAGTTTCTGTCAGCAATAACATTACAAGGTTGTTCAATCCAATTAATTGACAAGTACCCATAGTAGCACTCTTAGAAATCTATTAATTATCGATTTGTGCTATAAAATTATTTGATTACTCCATTGTGAAAATGTTTTTTCTTTGATGATAATTTCTATGCTTCATGTATGTCATATTTCTACATAAATGTACAATATGCATTAAAATTGGTACCATAATAATATATGTATACATTCCTATGTAATTTGTCACAATATTGTATGACTATTTGATTTGCTTGATTATAATATACTTACTCTTTTGTAACCTCTAATGATTTGTCTTATTGGTTACCTTTTCATTTAACCCGAAGTACATAAGTCCTTACCAGGCACCATGTGATCTTAGGAAAAAATGTAACATTTTTCTATTCGCACATCCCATACTTACACAACTACATACCTACTTGCATCAATGAGTACCTAGTCTAGTTCAAATTCGTTCATACATGATCCCTAACTAATCAGTAATTAGGTACATCTTTATCTAGCTACCTAGATGCCTATTATTACAGCATAAGGTTTCTAACTATTTAGGTAAAATCCGCTAAAGTATTTTATGGATTTTGATAGAGTTACACAGCTACTAAACTCTTCACATTGGCGTCCACCCCACCAGGCGATAACAAACACGTCTCAAACTAGTAAGCTTCAAATAACGGTCAGGAATTTAATTGCAGCGTTTTACCTTAAAATAAAACGCTTATTAAATACTTACCTTATTTGAAGCTTACATTTAATTTCTGCCTGGTGTTTTTCGACACAATGACGAACGCCTCCGAGCTCCGATGACTCGAGGCACCTGGTGGGGGTGGTAGGGATGTGCGAGCGAGATAGATGTAGCGGATATAGAAAGGAAGGCAAATATAAGCGGAAACGGAAAGGGCCTATCTCAAACTAGTAAGCTTCAAATAAGGTAAGTATTTAATAAGCGTTTTATTTTAAGGTAAAACGCTGCAATTAGCGGGGTTTACGAGATTCTACGATCTAAGTAGGTACCTATAACCTAACTACCGGCACATGCGTCCGGCGCGGCTACAATTGCGGGTTTTGCGACAAATTGACCCAGAATAGGGGAATGGTTGGCTATTCACTGATTCCAGATGGAATCCGGCTCGAAAAGGACCAATGGATGCGCGGGAAAGCAAAATAAAGACGACAAATTCGTTTGGTGGTAATGAGACAGGACGTTGAAAGACCGCGTGGAGACACAGGATGAAATCGGTCCTTTTAAGGGTTACAGGGGTGCACGGTACCTTGATATCCTCGGCGGCAGCTCCTCAGCAAGTTTCACAGCGGTTTTCACGCACAAAACACCAATTTTCTAGTTTTTCTTGAACGCAATGTTCGCGACACACGAGTTCATAGCCAACGAAAAATCTTATGTTATGAATGTCCAATGGCGAAACACTACCGCCGTACGTTTGCCATCTCGCTTCCACGAGTACGATAGGTTCCGTGCAAGAAAGGGATGGGAGATAGGGAAGTGTTACCAACCAATTCGCAATGTTGCCAAATAATTACATTTAATCTATGATTTAAAATTGGCGCAACCAAATACCAATATTAATGTAAAAGCGTAATTAAACGTAAATGTCTAATTTATAGACTCATTCCTTTTTACAACAAAATGTTAATAAACCATTTCCGGTTGATTAAGGATTTAAAACAAACAATGGGTTTTCTACTAATTGCTTAACACGAATGGCTCTATAAAATGATCTTATGACTTTTAAGTTTATAATTACTTATAGAAATTGATTCAGTTGTAGTTTCAGATTATAAATTGAGTTATTGACCATTACAATCGTATTCGCCGCCATCTTCACAACATTGTGCACTGACGTCTCATAGACAGCCTAATTTTAAGTGTGGCAATCATTAAAATCCCAATATTCATAAAACATTAGCTTATCTTAATTTTAACTATAGTTCTTAGTTAGAGACTTCTGTTTAATAAATTACTATTCGAGTTATGGAACATTTAATTACATTTCATCTATGTGGTGGTTCCTTCGATCAATAATGTACTAGATTCCCGATAAGCGCTTCAAAAACGGTCCGAAATATAAGACCACAAACGTATTTGTGGTCTTATTTCAAATTAGTATGGTCCAATCATAGCCAACATTAAGACGTCAAAATACCGCAGTATGCGTTCAAAAACTGCGTAAATAACCACCGTAACACCAAGGTTTTGGAAGGAATATCTTTTTTTCGGTAATTTAATATCATTATGTGCTTTTTCATAATATTTAAACATAAATAAACTGTAAATATAATTAAATCAGCGAATATTATAATTGTTTGGCCAATGTTTGCTACAACGCACCAACTATTGTATCATGTTCTTGAACAGGAAACGCTAGTTCCGCAATAGAATAAGCACGACATAGTACACAAAATGCTTTTAACCGTATTGCTTAGAGTTTAAGTTTCATTTTAGAATGAATATTTTTGTACTGATGACTTTTTATTTTGGAGCGACATTTAAAATGTTTTGCTTCTAATCTTTCTCCGATGAAAGGGCTTAAATAAATATACTGTACAATGATAATTAAACGTTATTTTTAAGTGTTAAGGTTTATAATCATCTGAAGTTGTTAATAATATTGAACTTTTTTCTATGATGTTAGATGTTTACGTGTGTGCAAACGTGGCCACTTGAGCGACTTAGTTTTGTTCCTGATGCTTAATCTAGTACTATTATTGATCGAAGGGTGGTTCAATGATGGTTGTTCAATGGTGAGTCAATAGATGGCACTGTCGCTCACTTTCGACCTTTGTAATGATTGTACTAAGATCTCAGAGATGGCAGGTACATCAATATTATAAGCTGGTAATGAGATTAAACAATGATCTTAGCAGATAGACATTCTTGCGGCGACATATATTTTAATTTTTTTTTTTTCACTTTCACAATGATTTTCCTAGAAAGTCCTAAAGTTCTAATTTCAGATTTTTTTCATATTTTCTAAGCTTATGGTTCAAAAGTTAGAGGGGACACATTGTTTTTTACTTTTGGAGCGATTATTTCCGAAATTATTGAAATTATCAAAAAATGATTTTAGTAAACCCCTATTCATTTTTAAATACCTTTCCAACAATATATATATATCACACGTTAGGGTTGAAATCAAAATAAAAATCACTTACTACACTTACATAGGGTGGCTACCCTAATAAAACATTTTTTTTCCAATTTTTATTTTACCACTTTGTCGGCGTGATTGATACACATAATTATTGGTACCAAATTTCAGCTTTCTAGTGCTAAGGCCTTTGCCACACTAGACGGAAATTCCGTCGCCGAACTTTTGCGGCGGTCAGTCCATTCTATACGGTACCAGCCACACTGAATATTCAGTGGCAGATCATCAGTCGGCTGCCTGCGCTTATACGGTGTGGTCGTGAAATCGTGATGGATACGATAGAAGTGATAGCTATTAATGAGGCATTAGAAGAAGAAAGAAGAAGAAAGCGTAAATATTGGGTTCATCCCTTAAATACTCTTCGACTAGAAATTGGGCAATTTCATACCCTGTATATGCAACTAAGACTTAATCCAGATAAAGCATTCGAATATTATCGTATGTCCATATAATCGTTTGATGTATTGCTGAATTTAACTAAGGACTAAATTATCAAGCAAAATACAAAACTTAGAACAGCTATACTTCCCGAAGAAAGGCTGACCGTTACATTTAGGTAAGATATATATTAAGTAAGTACTTATATGAAATGAAACAAATTATTGATTAATTACTTAAGTATATTAACTTTTAATTTTTTATTAAATTAAATTGCTGCAACATTTCCTCTATTATCTCAATTAAGTGGACCTATTCTGAAATATTTCGTCTATTTCCTCAATTGAGTGTGCTGTTTCAGTTTCAGCTGATTGAATTGGACGTACTTGAGTTTCAATAGATTTGGGTGTCTGTATGGTCGAATAGGAGCATGCACTGCTTATATCCTTGGTACACCGGCGGAGACACATCTCCTGTAGGTATACTATATGTTGTAGATGATTGTTCGTATGTACACACACACAGGATGGTTGTAAGAATACGTTTGATTATGTGACATGTTAAATGAGTTACGATATTTGATTTTATAAATCAAATTCATCACTTCGATTCTGAACTCACAATTTTGTCTTTCATTTAGGCTATCGGGTACAGAATGATGGTTTTCACGCTATCATAAGGAATAATTTTAGTAACTTATAAACTGTAGATATTTACAGTCAACAATATTTTACATCACACACTGGCAAGGTTAATGCCTCCATAAATTGACACCTGTGGAAATGAAATATTAAGAAATCTTTTCACTTCTGTTAATTAGGTCATTACCCGTTCAATGTTATTATTAAAATATGAACTAGTAATGTGTCACAAACAGATCTCATGAATCAAATGATAGTACTTGCATTCACACATTAATTAATTAGCTAAGTATCAACTAGTATTAAATCTTGTTGTGTTTGAGTTGTCATTCGGAGTAAAACATTCAATAGAAATAATTCTTATTCGAAATCCCTCATACTCGACATTCCAGTGAGGAATTGCAATTAAGTGCAAGCTTTTGTGCTTTATACTAACTTCTAAACATTTGTATTGGACAACATGTTTTAAGATTCATGAAAATAAACAAAGTTGTCCGTCACAGGACACCCGGCAGATGTGAATCTTTGTATTGTAATGACACATGATAAATATTACAATAATTATTTCTTTAATCAATATCTATCAATCAAATTTGCATCTGACCCTTACTTCATCACTAATTGAGTAGCTTAAACTTTAAATAATAAATAAATAGATTAAAAATTGATCCACAATAAACTTAACTTTATTGGGAAAACGCAATTATAGCGTCATACTATTTCCTATTATGGCATAGGAGACGGATTCAATGCCAGAATGCACGTGTTTCACATAAATGATGCTTTGTTATGTAACTGATTCATAAAAGAAAACAATAATACATCAATGTTGTTCAACAAATTGTGACTATGAAATTCAGTGCGATATTTCAATAGAAATCAAAGCTTTAAATATGTTAAATTGTGAATGTTTCCATAGTACAATAACACAACCAATAGTGTTTTTAAAGTAGTTTTAATCTGATTAACTTTCCTATCTTAGTTTGATTACCTGAATAATAATAATAATAATAATAATAATATTCCACAACTATCACACAACGCCATCTAGTCCCAAGCTAAGCAGAGCTTGTAAGCTTGTGTGTGTTGCTTGTGTTGCTTGTTGTTGCTTGTGTTGAATGTAAGTATGATAACTATTTCAAAACAATTGATTACCATATTTTCATTACTAATTCAAGCATTTAGTCAGACAGCCTCGTGGATCTAGTGGTCATGGACCATACAATTAAAGCGTGTGGGCCTGGATTTAATTCCCAGGTCTAGCAAAGTGTCATTGGGTATTCCCATAGGGAATTTCCCAGTAGCAGTCCAAACAATAAATATTAGTGGTAAACAGTCTTACCTGTTAACAAGAGGCTTAGACGTTACTGGCAAAGTGTTGATGTACACCTCTGCCTAACCCTTACGGGATAGCAGGTGTGATGTTTACATAACATCTTTTCTTGTTCTATTATTTACCTGCATGACTTCTCACATTCCAGGTTCGAGCAATTATCTTATCGTAGAGGAAATGAAAACCTGCTGCTTGATGCTTCAAGTACTACAGCCTGGTGAACAAAAATGACCGTGTCGCCGGCTATGAACCTAACAAATGCGAAACAACATGAAGACAGCCAACCCGGAATGACTGTTTCAGTGTTCACACACCATAAATAAGTTTACATAAAAGGTGAGGAGTTTTCAAACTACTTACACTACACCGCTGATACCAAAAATGTTGTGTCAAAAGGCTCAATACAATAGCCAAGTATCAGTATCAGTTTCATTATTTTAATGTTATTGCAATCCTGCCAGTTGTAAGCAACAACTATTAACAATAACAAAGTTTTAGTACATACAGTAACTAATGAAGTAAAAAATAATAATACTCACAAAAAGCTATTAGTATCCGTGGAGGAAACAACTAGCTCAAAAAGTAATACTTACAATGAATCACAAATAATCTATCAGCAGCCGTGGAGGCAACTGGTAAAGAACAAACACAGTAAATTATCTATCAGAAGCCGTGGAGGCGACTGATAACGAACACACACAACAAATGATCTATCAGAAGCCGTGGAGGCGACTGATAATGAACACACACAACAAATGATCTATCAGAAGCCGTAAAGGTGACTGATAATGAACCAACAAAACAAATGAACTATCAGCAGCCGTGGAGGCAACTGATAAAATAATACTCTCATGTTATCCTGCTGGGTCCACGGCGTACTAAACGCCCAGAGCCTGGTTCCTTATATCCTGTCAAATCAAAGACTTCGTGCCTGTCACGGAGCAATGGTCCTTATCCTTTAATCCTGTCAAATCAAAGACTCTGTGTCTATCACAGAGCGGTGTTCCTGATCCTATCCTTTTATCCTGTCAAATCCAAGACTTTGTGTCTATCACAGAGCATTACCTTCCCGTGAGAATGAACAAATAAAAACATACTACTCATACTACATTTACCAAATACAAATCACAATGGCTAAAGCTATCAATAATTTTATTTAAAACGAATTTAGTAGACAGTAGACCTATTACAAGGTTGCAAAGTCAAGTCATAGTAAGGTTAACAATTTAATGAGTATTGTTGTTGCTTCTACAACAATAATATTATCTGTTTGCTGAAAAAGCAAACAGCTGATCAAACAATATCAATAAATTCAATTAATGTTGTTAAATAATTTTGCCAACAATATTCTATTTAGCTAGTAGCTAATCAAACAATATTCTTTTCAGCTAGTAGCTGATCAAACAATATCAACAAACTCAATTCAATTAATGTTGTTGAATAATTTTACTAACAATATTCTATTCAGCTAGTAGCTGATCAAACAGTATCAATTAACTTAATTAAATTAATGTTGTTGAATAATATCGCCAACAATATTCTATTCAGCTAGTAGCTGATCAAACAATATTCTATACAGCTAGTAGCTGATCAAACAATATTCTATTCAGCTAGTAGCTGATCAAACAATATTCTATTCAGCTAGTAGCTGATCAAACAAAATCAACAAACTCAATTCAATTAATGTTGTTGAATAATTTTACTAACAATATTCTATTCAGCTAGTAGCTGATCAAACAGTATCAATTAACTTAATTAAATTAATGTTGTTGAATAATATCGCCAACAATATTCTATTCAGCTAGTAGCTGATCAAACAATATTCTATACAGCTAGTAGCTGATCAAACAATATTCTATTCAGCTAGTAGCTGATCAAACAATATTCTATTCAGCTAGTAGCTGATCAAACAAAATCAACAAACTCAATTCAATTAATGTTGTTGAATAATTTTACTAACAATATTCTATTCAGCTAGTAAGTAAATGATCAAACAGTATCAATAAACTCAAATAAATTAATGTTGTTGAATAATTTTGCCAACAATATTCTATTCAGCTAGAAGCTGATCAAACAATATCAATCAACTCAATTCAATTAATGTAATTGAATCATTCAGGCAACAATTGCTTATGAAGCATCCGTAAACTCAAATAAAAATTGTAAACAGCTGTATGTCTGTATCTGTGCATGTATGCCTAGCAAGGTGATACAAAAAAGCAATGACTATCAGATCTATGACAAGGTTTCCTTATTGAATGAACCTTCCTGTTACCAAATCCTACGATTCAATGAACATTGTAGGATAATAAAAGCAACAATAATCTGCCGACAAAATTTATCTCCACTATTTCAGATAACAACCACGAGACTACACATACGGCAACGGATGGACGAGCGGACGGCAACGTCAGGTGCAGAGCGCGCACCGCCGATCAGAATGGCCGTGTCGCCGCAAGAATGTCTATCTGCTAAGATCATTGTTTGATCTCATTACCAGCTTATAATATTGATGTACCTGCCATCTCTGAGATCTTAGTACAATCATTACAAAGGTCGAAAGTGAGCGACAGTGCCATCTATTGACTCACCATTGAACAACCATCATTGAACCACCACATAGATGAAATGTAATTAAATGCTCCTTAACTCGAATAGTAATTTATTAAACAGAAGTCTCTAACTAAGAACTATAGTTAAAATTAAGATAAGCTAATGTTTTATGAATATTGGGATTTTAATGATTGCCACACTTAAAATTAGGCTGTCTATGAGACGTCAGTGCACAATGTTGTGAAGATGGCGGCGAATACGATTGTAATGGTCAATAACTCAATTTATAATCTGAAACTGCAACTGAATCAATTTCTTTAAGTAATTATAAACTTAAAAGTCATAAGATCATTTTATAGAGCCATTCGTGTTAAGCAATTAGTAGAAAACCCATTGTCTGTTTTAAATCCTTAGTCAACCGGAAATGGTTTATTAACATTTTGTTGTAAAAGGAATGAACCTATAAATTAGACATTAACGTTTAATTACACTTTTACATTAATATTGGTATTGTTTTATTGCTAAATAATTAATAGAATCAATTGGACGTAGTTATGCAAAATATATGTTCCAGTCCACAGTGACTTCAATTTGAGATAAACGCAATTTAGTGTTTTAGTCTTCGATCAATAATGTACTAGATTCCCGATAAGCGCTTCAAAAACGGCCCGAAAAATAAGACCACAAACGTATTTGTGGTCTTATTTCAAATTAGTGTGGTCCAATCATAGCCAACATTAAGACGTCAAAATACCGCAGTATGCGTTCAAGAACTGCGTAAATAACCACCGTAACACCAAAGTTTTGGAAGGAATATCTTTTTTTCGGTAATTTAATATCATTACGTGCTTTTTCATAATATTTAAACACAAATAAACTGTAAATATAATTAAATCAGCGAATATTATAATTGTTTGGCCAATGTTTGCTACAACGCACCAACTATTGTATCATGTTCTTGAACAGGGAATGCTAGTTCCGCAATAGAATAAGCACGACATTGTACACAAAATGCTTTTAACCGTATTGCTTAGACTTTAAGTTTCATTTTAGAATGAATATTTTTGTACTGATGACTTTTTATTTTGGAGCGACATTTAAAATGTTTTGCTTCTAATCTTTCTCCGATGAAAGGGCTTAAATAAATATACTTTACAATGATAATTAAACGTTATGTTTAAGTGTTAAGGTTTATAATCATCTGAAGTTGTTAATAATATTGAACTTTTTTCTAGGATGTTATGTAGATGTTTACGTGTGTGCAATCGTGGCCACTTGAGCGACTCAGTTTTGTTCCTGATGCTTAATCTAGTACTATTATTGATCGAAGGTTTTAGTGGTACACTTTTTTGCCCTGACTAATATATACTATTAGGAATCAGAAGTGAAATACGTGAACAAAATAAACAATGTTTATTATCATTTAAATTACACTTTTACAAAAATATCACAACAAATATTTTAAACAATAATCAAATAGAAATAGCACTAGCAAAATGGAATAATCAGTACACGAGCAAAAACATAAACCAAAAATAGCGAAGCACACGATAATAGTCGGGTAGCAAGTCCTTTCCGAGCGCCGTCCAAGCAAAAAGTGACCGTTGCAACGCCGCTCGCCTCGTTTTATGAACTTCTGTCGGTTGCCGCACGTCGACCGTACGCTAACCGGACGGCTACTGGCTGATGGCGTGACTTTGAGCCAACACGGCCTCTCCTGACGCTCTGACGTCCTCGTCAGCTTCCAACAAGGCGGCTGAGTCTTCGCTGTCTCCTTGATAGCGTGTCTCACAACGCCAGTGGGGCGTGCTGGCACCGTGGAGTGCCGCACACAACTGCGCCTGTAGGGCGCGCTGGCACCGTGGAGTGCCGCACACAACTGCGCCTGTAGGGCGCGCTGGCACCGTGGAGTGCCCCGCACACAACTGCGCCTGTAGGGCGCGCTGGCACCGTGGAGTGCCGCACACAACTGCGCCTGTAGGGCGCGCTGGTAGCCTGCAGCGACGCGCTTAATACGTCAGTAGCGCGCTGGCAGCCTGGAGCGACGCGCAGTACATGCCATTAACACCAAGGCTCTCTAACCGAGTAGTACAACAAGAGAGTAATCTCATTCATTAAGGAACATTCAAGTCGAGAATCAAATTCAAAGAAACATTCACCAAACAAAACTTGTCAGACAAGAATACCAATAGGCACATAAGGATGTATAAGCACATTGTTAGCATATCACACAGACTTCTTCCAAAACACTGTAGGCATAGGCTCCAAGTTTGCATACCCCTCTGATGTCGACTTCCACACACACTGTAGGCATAGGCTCCAAGTTTGCGTACCCCTCAGATGTCGACTTCCACACACACTGTAGGCATAGGCTCCAAGTTTGCATACCCCTCAGATGTCGACTTCCACACACACTGTAGGCATAGGCTCCAAGTTTGCATACCCCTCAGATGTCGGCTTCCACACACACTGTAGGCATAGGCTCCAAGTTTGCATACCCCTCAGATGTCGACTTCCACACACACTGTAGGCATAGGCTCCAAGTTTGCATACCCCTCAGATGTCGACTTCCACACACACTGTAGGCATAGGCTCCAAGTTTGCATACCCCTCAGTGGCTGTTGACATAGACACATTGTTAGCGTATCACACAGACTTTCACACACGCAGCTGAGGCCACGCGCTTGACCAAACCACACGTTCTTATGTAATATATTGGTTACTCTGCAAAGAGACAAATCTACGACAGAATTTTGTTCCACTCGGTCACTCCTGACCAAACATCAATTAGGTCCCACTCTCGTTAATAAAATCAAACGTGGCTAAACTGGAAATTATCGAAAATACAACAATCAACCACCCTGGGTCATGTACCATTGTCGTTTAAATCAATCTTAAAAACATTATTGCGTCAAAAAATGCCAGGTTCACAAATATCATCGAGTAAAACCACAGATCTATCTATAACTAACTAGTAAACAAGTCGATCTCCCGTGTGTATCACTATTTGACTTCACTACGGTCTTTCCAGACCCTGACCTCAACCAGAGCTAAACGCACAACATACAACAAACACATCCACTGTCTACTCGAGTTTCCTCAAAAACCTTCAATTTTAATCGGACTACGACTACACAATAATTACTGGTAATGTCTAACACAATACAGCCGATAGAATCTCTTAATTGGCTTACAACCACAACTTTACTTCATCAAAATCCTTATAAACATCAACTGATACGTAACTCATTGGCATCTTTCTTAGCCTATAATGTGTATTAGGCACCTTCTTTAATAAAGCAAAACTTATCAGACTTTACAGTGAACCTGATACGGCCTACGTCTTCACACGAAAACAAGTCAACTGATCATATTGCGTAGGGGTTTGCATTTACGCAGACCATGATTATTTGAGTTTGATGTGCCAACAACTGCAGTTTTGGGTTTCAAATATACGGAAAACAACACTTTTGACTGTATTTTGCTTAGCATCAGATATACCACAAATCACAACGTTGCCCCACACCAGGAATTTCTCCTGTATCGTGGGTACCTTCACAAATATTTTAAACTCACATACACAAGTACCCGACTTTGAAAAAAAACTAACTAGGTCATACAGATACTTGTACTCATAACGTCATTATAGCACAGTGACCATATCGACTTCACGCGGACACAATGACCGAAATTCGTGTTTAAAATGAGTCCACGTGCTGTTATTGGTCAACCAATCGTTAAGCGACGTATAGCACCACCATGTAAATAACCACCAATGCATCCGAGGCATTGCCAATCACCCCAGTGACCTTATAAACACACACATAACATCACGCCTGCAATCCCCGAAGGGTTAGGCAGAGGTACCCAGTATACCCACATTTCGCCAGTTATGTTAAGACATAAGCTTAACCATGTAAATAACCACCAATGCATCCGAGGCATTGCCAATCACCCCAGTGACCTTATAAACACACACATAACATCACGCCTGTAATCCCCGAAGGGTTAGGCAGAGGTACTCAGTATACCCACATTTCGCCAATTATGTTAAGACATAAGCTTAACCATGTAATAGGGGTGAGCCCATTGTCACCAACAGGGCACAAATCCAGAAAATAACACTTTGCCCGACCCGGGAATCGAACCCAGAACCTTCATGCGCAGTAGTCGCGCTTGCGACTACTAAACCAACGAAATATAAAAATGGTTCGATCTTACTTGTATCAGGAACGAAAGTAAATCAACAATCATGTCCGGAGATGTCATCTCAACCGCGAGGTCTCTCACGCGGCTCCTACGACGATCTCGTTCGCGCTTGGAACGGCGATCGGATCCCGAAACTTGCTACGTACGTGACCTTCCACTCCGCTTACGGTGGCTACGAGATCGCTTAGAACGCAAGGCACTAGTTTTTGAACGCGAACAACTCGATCTATCCATTGCTAACTACTACCCGCTTTTATCTAAAATTAAAAGCCTGAAAACTAGTTTTTAACTTGTGGGCGAAGATATTCTTTATCCCACTTCTGATATTAGGAATCAGAAGTGAAATACGTGAACAAAATAAACAATGTTTATTATCTTTTAAATTACACTTTTACAAAAATATCACAACAAACATTTTAAACAATAATCAAATAGAAATAGCACTAGCAAAATGGAATAATCAGTACACGAGCAAAAACATAAACCAAAAATAGCGAAGCACACGATAATAGTCGGGTAGCAAGTCCTTTCCGAGCGCCGTCCAAGCAAAAAGTGACCGTTGCAACGCCGCTCGCCTCGTTTTATGAACTTCTGTCGGTTGCCGCACGTCGACCGTACGCTAACCGGACGGCTACTGGCTGATGGCGTGACTTTGAGCCAACAATACTAATACTATTGGTTATATTGAAGAAAAATATAGTAGTTATATAATCATGTGTATTTTTTTTGGATATTTACATTAAAACGGTAGTAATTATAAAAAATGGGATTGGAACATTTTTGTTTTGTATGAACATGGATTCCAAATTATTTTGCAAAAATGTTCCACTTAGTATTTGAATGCAGATTGAAAACTTTATCATGAAAACAAGTAAAAAAAGTATCATGAAATAAAAGAAAATAAAACTAGAAATGATTCATGATCATCATTTCAGCCAAAAGACGTCCACTGCTGGACATAGGCCTCCCCCAGGTGTCACCGCATTGACCAGTCCCGTGCATCTTTCATCTAGCGGGTCCCCGCAACCTACCCCCCACCACTAGGTCATCGTGGACCGATGACCTAGTGAAGGTTGCGGGGACCCTAGTGGGAGGCCTTCCAACGCAACGTCTTCCGGTTTGTGGTCGCCACTCCAGAACTTTTCAGCCCCATCGGCCATCCGTTCTACGAGCAATGTGCCCTACCCATTGCCACTAAATTCTAGCGATTCCTCGGGCTACTACGGTAAATTTGGTTCTCATGCGGATGTCTATATGTAATGTTTCTTGCATAATTATCCTCTATCTATCTTCATTTGAGCATACCCCTCTTGCCTTTTGGGTGATGTTGAGCTTTCTGATGAGGCTCATTGTGAGCGACCACGTTTCGGTCCCTTAAGTAATAACTGGCATCACACACTGGTCATAGACTTTTGTCTTGAGACACTGTTGTAAGTTGGACGAACGACGACGAACGCTGCCCAGACGGGTCGGATTCGACGATTGACCTCTTACTCGAATATAGACCTTCCCAACTGGACCGTTTGTCCAAGTAACATGGGTGGTTTTTAGTCAGTAGAAGTATGATACTCCTTTCTACTTCGCCCAGAGCGGGAGGAGGCATTTGATGATTTCCCACCCAGCAAAAAAAAAAAGCTTGATGATCATCCTTAGGTGCCAGAATGGCACGTTCGCACAGTCACAGTCACTCCATGGATCTGCTATGTAGGTTTTGGACATCTGGATATATTCGCGCTATTAGGTCATCATTACGGTGGACACAACTGAGGCACGATCTGATGGAGCTATAGCCTTGCCCTCAGTTTCCCTATATTCTTATTTTGAGGAGGAGATCAGAAAATTTTATTGTTCAGCACAAACAACACCCATTTTTTTTGGAGTATGGCAAATAATCAAATAATAATAATAATAATAATATTCCACAACTATCACACAACGCCATCTAGTCCCAAGCTAAGCAGAGCTTGTGTTATGGGTACTAGACAACTGATAAACATACTTATATATTTCTAAATACATACATATTATAGATAAATTACACCCAGACACAGAACAAATGATCGTGCTCATCACACAAACATTTGTCCTGGGTGGGAATCGAACCCACGACCTCCGGCATAGCAGCAAATGACTCCTCCCGCTCTGGACGGAGCGGTTGCTGGTGTCTCCAGGAGGCGCGCGTGGAACACGATCACACCTTCGTCACGTCCTGTCTCGTCATAGGATTGACGGCGGGCAGCTAGCCCATTACTCACCGTCCACAGACCGCGCCAACGGTGGCCAGGAAACAAACACGTGCTCCCGACGTCCGGAACGTCTCACGCGGCTCCTGAAAGGAGAGGTTCTCTCCCTCACACGTACCGTCACCTCCTTTGCTAGCATAACTCCTTCACAGAAGGTGGCGACGGCGACGGCCCAAACATCACCCTTCAAGTGCACACAAAACGGCCAAAAGGCTTTTAATATCAATTTTATGGATTCGATTTAAAATTTACGGGATTCCTATTCATTCCTATTTTATCCTCTTCTGCGTTTGTGATTATTAATTACCAACTTAAAAGCTTAATGCAGCCTGTGGACCGACTATACGCAGCGGGCGTACAGCGCACTGCGCGTTCAGTACAACAATGCTTTCAGGATACTGTTAGGGCTTCCACGGTTTTGTAGTGCTTCGACTATGTTTGCGGAGGCGCGGACCGATGATTTTTTCGCGATAATAAGGAAGCGAAGCGCTTCGCTATTGGGTCGCCTACGAAGCAGCTCGAACAGTCTCCTGAGGGTTTTGTTCGAGCGGTGGGACCTGTCACTAATAAAAAGGTGGATGCTGCTTCATGTTAGCGCTTCTCCACGCTTATTTTGACATTTGTTTATTTAGTTTTATTATGTATTATTTTAATTTATTAAATATTGAATTTGATTGTATATAAGTGACATTGTTTTTGTAATTTTAATATGTTTGTGTAATTTTATGTTTATTGTCTGATTTTAATTTGATTTATGATTATGAATTTCTAATGTTGTGTTGTATGGCATTCTAATTTTAATATCAATGTATGGACTGTGTCTGAAGTAAATAAATTATTATTATTAATGCACATTTTCATGGTTTGAACTACAAAACTAATGCGATTCCAACTTTTATCCCCTATTTTTTGCCCTCAGGGTTTATTTCCAAAAACGACTGAAAAGAAAACCTAGGGTTTCAATTTTTAATTAGATTGATAAACACCAATTTTCATGCTTTAAACGACAAAAATGACGATTTTCCATGCAAACTTTGCCCCTTTCTTCACCCCCTTAGGGGTTGGATTTTGAAAAATCCTTCTTTAGCCATTCTCTAAGGACGAATTTTTCGTTATAGATCCTTCGTTATATAAGGAATACGTGTGCGAAATTTCATGGTTTAAGCTACAAAACCATTTTCCATACAAACTTTGCCATCCTTTTCCATCCCCCCATGGGGCTTGAATTTTGAAATTGGATGCCTACGTCATAAGAGGAATACGTGTTTAAGTTTCTAGCCCTAAGGGTTTGGCCTGTGCGTTGATCCACAGTCAGACTGCTTTGCTTTTTATACAGAAGATATCGATATCGTACATTTGTTAACGTACATTTGTTAAAGTGTAAAAACGTTCCAAACATAGTGGAACATTTTTGCTAAGGAAAAATGGATAACTTGGGTTAACTCGATACGTTCCAAGATGATTGAGACATTATAACATATGTTTTTTTTTGTGAATCGTATTAATTAAAATGTTTCACGTAGTCTGAAACGTTTTATGTTTAATAAAAGGTCTTCGTTTTGGAAAAGTGTGAAAAAAAAATTTTTTTTCTCTATTGATGTAAACTGTCAAAAAAAGTAGGCTGGTCACTTTATCTCAATTTTGGGAAACCTGTGGATTGGAACATTTTTGCATAACTACGTCCAATTGTGAAGTATTTTAGTAATGATTGTTAGTTTTAACTAATTAGGTCATTAATTACTATACTGATTTTGTGGTACTTCCGCTAGACTACAGACGCATGCGACGAAAAGTTGAGACGTAGCTAAGCTTGAGTCGCGTTTAGCGAATAATTTGCAATTCAAGAAAATGAAAGTGGTTTTTGATGTGATTAATGTTAATTAGTGCAAATGATAATTGTAACATGATTTAAAACAGTGTATAGGAGTTTCTTTGCCTATTCTTCTCCTAAAAGATCAACCATGTATTCGAATAGGCGATTCAAACCGCAAAGTTTATAAGTGCCTGTAAATGGAGCAATGTAAATTATTTATTATTATTATTATAATGTGTGTGATTTCAACTACCCATTTATCTATCTGCCACGAAAAGGAATCTAAAGCGACGACAATAAGGCGGAGCCCATTGATATTTAGGAACAGCGTCTCTCCAGAGGGTTTCCAGCTGCCTCATATATATATATGTCGCAGATTCAACACCGAGGCACAATATTTAGAGTTGACAATTTAGAATAACGCCATCTATAATCGTTTTTCGGAACTATCATCGTTTTTCGGAAACGTCAAGCAGTGAGCTTGGGTGAGGTCGATACAGAGCGTGGCAGGTCTGGTTTGACAGCTGTCAGTTGTCATATGTCAGGGGTCTGTTGTCAGTGGTCGGTTGACGTTGACATTGGACGCATTTGACTTGAGGGACGTTACTTTTTGGTGAGACACGAGCGCGAACGGTTGTGCTGCCCGCCTGTATCGAACTGACCGCGTTTCCGTACTTTAATCCATTTCCATCGGCTTGATCGTTTGAGATTTTGTTAATTTGTTATCGGAAGTAAATAAATAGGCGGTTGTAATCAGTGTTGAGACTATTATTTCGTACCTCCGCCATGCCGAACTTGGACTCTGACAACGATGAACCCGAAAAATAGTTGTGCTACCTTCGTCATCAGAAGTGCGATGTAACTTTAACGCCTACATAGTGTAAGTGACAGTGCTAGGCCGGAAAAGTGTAAAGACAATGCGCGTGCGTCTGAAAGTGACAGAAACGGAAATGTGGTGTTTTTCTGTTCGAGCAGCTAAACAAAAACTTTATGACTATTGTGCAAGCAACGAAAACACCTTTTGCGAGTACGGATATTCGCCTATCGCATTTTGACCCTGAAAAACGGAATATTGTCCCGCGTGCTTGGTTGGCAACAGCCGACATGTGTGTTATCGATCCGATTAGTCAAGGTGCATCGTTGATGATTGCCTTGAACCGCGCACTCATGGGAGAAACGGGACAAACGGGAGCCACACATCCACTGTAGGTGCGTCGTAAGTCGGCACCTCCGTCGCTGGTCGTCCTCCGCTGGGCCTCCTCCGGGTAACCAGGACTCTCACCTGGTGGGGATGGACCGCCGGGATGCTGTGAAGACAGCAGCGCCGTGCAACCGGCGCTGTGGCGCGCCTACTGGGGACGCAGCGAATTGCACGAGACTCATAGAAGAAGTTTCGTCATGGCTGTCATCCATATCTTGTCCTGGGATGAAATGGAGCGATTTTAAGGAGCTGTTTATAGTCTGGAGCACCCCGTAGGGTGATGACGATCGTGAAGACCCTGATGCGAAGAGGAACCGCCGTAATGAGCCATACACTGAACCCAAATGTTACGCATCCAACTGCCCTGGGAAGAATATCAAGGAGGCAAGCAACAGCGCGGCGCGGTGGCGCGGCAGGTGGACCAAGCAGCTGCGGGGTAGTGCCTGCAGCAGTGGCACATAGCGAGCGACGCGTTGAAGTTTGCTATGTGAGCAATCCCAGGCCCAGCAGTGTGCCAATGAATCTGGTGAGTCGTACCCATTTTATTATGTTTCTGGTGCCGAATGCTCTCCGATCAAAAATAATGTTTCGTCACAGTTCAGTGGCAAGTGTGTAAACAACATTGTAAATTGACCCGGGATGGGTCATGATAGTCTGTACCTTACAATTATTTTCTGAGGTTGTGATTTACGATTAAAAATTTAGTTGTAAGTTATAAGTACAAGATAGTTGATTTAAAAATGATATTTAAATTGGCCTTGAGATTTTACAACAAGGATTTAACGTTAGTATGAGGTGTGATAGTGTTCTTAGTGTCTTGAAAAGGTCGTTAGTTATGTTGTGATGTTTCAAATAAGCTCAAATATGTCGTTAGTTATGTTGTGATGTTTCAAATAAGCTCAAAAAAAAGAGTGTTATGTTTTTAGCGTTCATGTATGTATGTAACGAAGGTAGTACAACTATTTCGGGTTCATCGTTGTCAGAGTCCAAGTTCAGCATGGCGGAGGTACGAAATAATAGTCTCAACACTGGTTACAACCGCCTATTTATTTACTTCCGATAACAAATTAACAAAATCTCAAACGATCAAGCCGATGGAAATGGATTAAAGTACGGAAACGCGGTAAGTTCGATACAGGCGGGCAGAACAACCGTTCGCGCTCGTGTCTCACCAAAAAGTCCCGTCCCTCAATTCATTAAATGTATAGATATAGATAGATATTTTTAATCTATCACATTTTTCTTGGGGATATGGTACGGTGGCCAGCACATCAAGCTATGACCTGCCACAATCTGTCAAATATAAAATTTCTGTGCTTTCAACTTTATCACCAAAATGTAACAGTTCAAGGACGATTGCGAAAATGGCCACTGTATGAAGTTTTTAAAATATAACTTATTACAAAATTTGTAACATTAAAAATTTATAGCTTGGGCAGTAATAAATATTTCATATTTGTAAGTTCTACACGAAGTAGAAGTCTAAACTTTCTTGATTTAACATGACATGAAGGTAAAAATTTTTGCAGGTCTCAATATTTGGTAGGTTTCTGCTAACGGCCATCCCCAGTTTAATATCTATCGCCAAATTAGACCTACTACTAATTAAGAACTAACTAACATTTTATGACAACTGACAGCTATCAAACCACGCTCACGCTCTGTATCGACCTCACCCAAGTTCACTGCTTGACGTTTCCGACAAACGATGATAGATGGCGTTATTCTAAATTCACAACTCTAAATATTGTGCCTCGGTGTTGAATCTGCGACATATGTATGTTTGTTTGTGAGTTTCTTTATTCCACCATAACTTCTAAGCGCCAGAACCGATTTTGATGTGTGTGGTATCATTAGATTCTTTGCGTTATCCCGGGTAACATAGGCTATAGAAAAATTCAAAAAACATAAAAGGGCGGCCATGGTTTAAAAGTAAAACGAACTTTTAATTTGTTTTTATTGAAACTTTAATGAAAAATATAATCATCGTCTAGAACTTGTAAAGAATAGCACCATCCCATATCTTCCCGTGGGTGTCGTAAGAGGCGACTAAGGGACTTACCAGAGAATGGGCAGCAGCGTTCTCTGTGTCTTTGTAACAACCATACTGCGATCGCCAACCCGCCTGCCAAGCGTGGCGATTATGGCAAACCCCCCCAAAAATGCCTGGGGGAGGCCTATGTCCAGCAGTGGACGTCTTTTGGCTGAAATGATGATGATGATGATGATGAGAACTTGTTAAGTAGATTACAAAAATATACCACAGTAGTATTCAGTATCTATTGTGTACTAGTAATACTACTCAAAAAATTATATGTTAACATTTTAAACCCGGGATTCGATATGAATAAGATATTTATCAATAAATTCCTCGTAATGACAGAAATAAAACTGGCTAGTTAACAATTCCCAAATCCGTCCACGACGGCAGCTGAATGGTTTTAAAGTTTGTATGAAAAGTCAATATGCGTGAATCAATTTACTTGAAACATGGTAAGAATAAACAGTGTAGCGATTAATTTTTAATTTTGAAAATTTTTGTTCCGTGATTCTAAATTAGATTTAATTAATAATTAAGTTAAAATAAGGTGTAATATTATGTGTAATCGTATTATAAATGCATATATCCTTAGCAAAAGTGTTTTCTTGCTATTGGAATCAAGTAAATAAAGTTTTTTCGGGGACATACGGTTACCGGTAACCTTCAATCAACAGCTGACGTTCAAAGTTTCGAACTACGGATTTTACCACAAGGGGAGTATTATTCATTTTAATGTTATTATTAGCACATAAACATCACTTTTAACTCTGTAACACACTCATATAAAAAATATGCTGAATCAGTATCGGTTGATATTAGCTTTGTTTACAACTTGGGATCGTAAAAATCATAACCTGTGAAGATTAATTCCACAATTCTGTTAGTTTTTTCGATCTTTTTACTAACTAATTAAAATAGAACGTTCATAACCGTTAATTTGTTTTGTCTTAAGTTAATTTTTTATTGTTTTTTTTATTTTATTCTCTCAACCTACCCACTCAACATAAACTAAATTTCATTCTAATTCAGTAAAAGCAATAAAATTACATTTCAAGCAGGATAATATCCCTTCAATAATATCTCTTTAAGTTATTAAAGCAGCCTACCTCATTTCGTTTAGTAAACATAAACTTCTTTCCTATTTTTATTTGTTGTTTTTCCCTACATCTCTAAATTCTCTTTATTGGTCTATACTATTAGTTCTCACCGTTTCCTTATTTCCAATTTTCAGTAACCAATCCGGAAACCATGCCAGTTATGACGCGGAAGGCTACTGCCCTAGAAATGGAACAAAAATTAAGAACGGCCCTCCAAGAGCTTAAGGACTCAAAACTCCAATGTCAACAACTATTACAGGAAAGAGATGACAGTGAGGAGGAGGTCATTAACGTTAACACCAAAAACTCACGCTTAAAACGGGAGCTAGTAGACCTTCATCAGGAATATTTGAATTGTTGATGAACGGGATCAACTGAGGGTGGTCACGGATGGGTTTAAAAACTGCAGCAACTTGTATGAGGAGGCTTTACGTAAAATTAGGGACCTTGAGGATGAATTAATCCATGCCAATGTTCAACTTTTAAATTTGAAAAAGGAAAAGGATCACACTCAGGCTTTAGAAACTGACCATTTTTACAATGAATTAGTTAATACAAATACCAATCCTAATTCCATTGTTACAATAGACCTTACAGAGGACACAATATTGAAACTTAAATGTCATAAAATGAGTAAAAATAAAATTAAGAAATATGCACGATTGAACAAAATCATTAAAAAATGTAATCAATATAGGAAAAAACAAAAACACTTTTCCAAAAATACTCAATTAAGGAAAGAACGTGTTTCTCTTCTTAATAAATTAAATAACTATCAAATTAAATTGGAAGATAGTATAAATATTTATGAAATAGACACTCAGCATTTGCAATCACAAATACAGGTTCTGACCAAGTCACTACAGTCTTTATCTAGTAGGTATGAAACTTCAAAAACTCAAATTAAAGACCATATCCTTGCGACAAATGAATTACTGACTCTAAGCAACACTCAGTGTACTTGTCAGTGGTCATCCAGGCTTGATGCCCTCCAGCCTGAGGCAACAGAGAACCCGTCCCTTGCTGTGAGTACTCAAGGCTGTATCATCAGTCAAGATACAATACCTAACTTACTACTTAATGATTCACAAGTGGCACAGCCTGAGGTAGGTAGTTTTGTATTTCCAAACAGTCATGATTTTGGTCATTCAGTTATGTTTTCTGATAGTATAGGTAGAGGGCTAGGTAAATTAATAAGTAACAACATGACTTATTCTACTAAAAATTTTTGTATGCCAGGGTCAACATACAAACAGATTATGGCATTGGTAACAAAAACTGTTTGTGATCCAAGTACTACTGTTACCATATTTGTTGGGAATAGTTCTAGGATTAATAAGAAAGTCATCACTGACTATGTATCAGAGTTGTTAAAGTTAAATTGCGGTAAAATAATATTATGTGCTTTTCCTTACTTTGAAAAATTAAGTGCAAGATCAAACAATTATATACACATGCTTAACAAGCATGTCCATTTCTTAGTCAGTCACCATTGTGACAAGCTTATGTTTTTAGACATCAACGTTTTAGTTGAAAATCTTAGGTCGACGCGGAATACAGTGTATCTGCCTCTCAGATTTAGACATCAAATAGCTAGGCTATTAAGTATTAGTATTGACGCAGACTTATGTAATATGTCGAAGTCTTCTTTTATAATTAATACTGCATCTATTAGTACTAATTCTAGTGTACAAGAGGTGACCTTAGATAATTTATATAGCACTAGTGCTATAAATGTTTACAAACTTTTTACGGAGGAGGATTCATATGTCACCATGGATAATTCTCAATTAGGGTCTATCAGTAATAGTATCTTGTCATCTGGTGATTGCACACGAGTCACAGGACTCACTCCAGATAATAATACTAATTTAAACTAGATAGTAAGACAACAGAAGATACTAGTACCATTAATGTTATACCAAACCACAACAATGTACCTTCTGGCTCTCAAAGACCTAAATGTAAAAAAGGGGCTAAGCAGAATGACTTGCAATTATTTCATCAAAATATTCAAGGTTTCTCTTCAAAGCAACTTGAAATTGAATTGTTTTTAGAAAGAACAAAGTTTGAAATTGTTTGTTTCACGGAGCATTGGTTAAGAGACCATGAGATGCTAATTAATTACGCAAATTACAGTGTGGGCAGTTGCTTTAACCGTAAATCTAAGATTCGTGGGGGTTCATTAATCTTAATTAAAAATTGTATTAAATTTAAAACTCGTTGTGATATTCGAGTGCTGTGGGTGCGGGGGCGCGCGGCGGCGCGTGCCGTGGCGGCGGGTGCGCGGGGTTCCGGGTCGCGGAGCGGCGGTTGCACGTTGCGGCGTGCATTTGTTGTTCCGTGATTCGGGGTTTCGAGCATTCGTTGTTGCGGTTTGCGTCGCTGCGTGCTTTCGTGCTTGCAGTGTTCGTTGTTGCGGGCATTCGGTGGCGTGTGGTTCGGCGTGGTGGCTTTCGGAATGACGTATTGCACTCGTAGTTTCGTTTTTTTTTGTGAAATGTTCTTCTGACATTCAAAAGTGCCTGTAATGGCTTAATTGAAATAAAGAATTTGAGTTTGAGTTTGAGTTTGAATATTCATTTAAGGAAATAATACAACTTACAACTAGAACACAACCTTCACCAAATCGTCAACGAGCCAACCAGACAGACACTGACTACGTCATCATGCATAGACTTAATATTGACCAATCAAAGACAATATAAATTAACTATTGACGATACTGGTATTTCTGACCACAAAAGCCTTAACTATTCGCAACAATCACCAGAACTAAAACAATATATTCCTACTTACTTCGTGACGAAAAGACTATTTAATGAAAAATCAATATCACAATTTAAACTTAAACTTAGCCAAACGGATTGGAATGAAATACTAGTCAAAAATAAAAACGTTAACGAAATCTACACAGAATTTCATAATAAGATGCATGAGTTACTAAATAAAACTATACCTAAAAAACGCGTAAAATAAAAAATTATAAAAGGAAACCTTATTTAACTGTAGGCTTAAAAAAATCATGTGAGCATAAAAGATTACTAAAAATTTTTGTAGAAAATACCAATAGTGAACTTTTAAAAACGCACTATAAAACATATGAAAAAATCTTGAAGAAGTGTGTAAAGCGGTCAAAAAAATGCAATCATATTAGGGATATGAAGCGGTCACAAAATAAATCTAAAACCATGTGGAACATTATTAAAAATTACCATAAACCAGATTCCAAGTGCCATACTAAAAATGTTACCCTGTGTTATAATGACAGTAAAACCACAAGTACACCAACAATGGTTGCTAATATCTTTAATGACTTCTTTGCATCGGTTGGCGAACCGCTACCCAACAATACGACGAATACATGCCCAGTTCTAACCCCATCAATAAATTCCCTATTTGTCCAACCCGCCACGGAGCGTGAAATCTATAATATTATACGCAAAATGAAAAACAAGCGCAGTGCCGGAGGTGATGAAATACCGTCTTTCCTAATTAAAGAATGTATTAATGAATTGACACCACCTATAACCAAACTAATTAATAAATCCCTTGACGAAGGGATCTTCCCGGATAAATTAAAAGAAGCTAAACTACGACCAATATTTAAAAAAGGCGGCAAGCCCCAAGATCCCAGTTCTTACCGACCAATAGCCCTTCTACCAGTTTTATCAAAAATATTTGAAAAAATAATGTCCACTAGAATTAACAATTTTTTAGAAAAATTCAATCTCTTAGACATAAATCAGTTTGGCTTTAGGCAAGAAAGATCGACCACACTCGCGGTATATAACTACGTTCAAGAAATATACAACTACATAAATGATAAACAATATGCCATAGGTTTGTTCCTAGACATGACTAAAGCATACAAATACAAAAAAAAATACAAAATAGTTTATTGTGCGAATTAGGTATAACATTACATGATTACGTGTTTGGAGCCCCCATTTAGGCAAACAATGCCTGTATTAGAAGGCTCCGCTCTTTCACCATCAGTGTCGTACACTTCTTATACTAACTCGAGGTAATAATTATAAGGATGTACTTTGACCTTAAGGGTAAATATGCAATGTAAGTACAAACATTTATTTATATATTTAGCTTAAACATAATCTTAATAGAAAACAAATATATCGGCAAGTAAAGTTAGAGCCTTAAATTATTAACAGTAAAAAATTAAACTTAACTTATTCCCAGTGCAAGTGATGTAAAGTGTGGTGTGGTAAGTAGTGCGGTGTTTTGTGGGTGATGTGGTAAGGCGCGAGGTGTAGTGTGATGTGTGGCGTGGTGTGTGATGTGTGGTATGATTTGTGGTGTGCTGTGTGTGTGAGTGATGTGTGTTGTGAGGTGTGTGGTGAGGTATGATGTGTGTAGTTTTAAGTTATTATACAAATCATATGTGGTGTATTTCAGCTACTTAACGTGTTCCAGGAGTGCCTCAGTTTCCTCAAAGGTAAGTGGTTTTATCCAGTCTGTTATATTTTTTTTACAGTCGTGGTAACTTTTATTATAAACGTAAACGTGTCTGTTAATTTTGTTATATAGCTGAGTAGAGCGCTTATGGAATTGTTTGCATGCAAATCTAGTTTTAGTTTGGGGAACTTGGAGAACTAAATCTTTTCTTCTCTTAGATGTTTCCTTATATGGTAGGGTTTTATGCTTTTTTAGTATGGTTTGGGTTATGTACAGTTTCCTTACAGAGAGTAAATTACTTATTTGATATAAGCTGGTAGTGGAGAATCTTTTATTTTTAAAATACATTAGTTTTATTAATGCACGCTGCGCTCGTTCTATATTTATAAATTTTGTTTTTGCTGCACCGCCCCAAATTGGGATACAATATAATAGTACAGATTGGGCCAGTGCTACATATATTTCATTTAGGAGATTTCTGGGACGGTTTTTACAGGTCTCTATTTTAGTTGGGACAATATGTCTAAGGGTTTTAAAGATCCAACTGAGTTTCCTTATCCTCCCAGAAATCTGCTCAAGTTGAGGGTACCAGGACATTGCTTGATCTACTACAACTCCAAGATATTTAGTGCTAGCCACCCTCTCAATACATGGGCAATTACATATAACATTTGACATGTCTTTACATATGTGTACCTTTAAATCCAACTCTTCAACAGGCTGTGTTCGGTTACTGATACTGAAGCATATGTAGTTTGTTTTTTTAGTATTTAGGGAAAGTAAGTTAACTTTCAGCCATTCAGCTACCCGAGCCATTCCTGCCTCTGCTCTCAGTTTAGTTTCGTGCCAGGATGAACCAGAGAACACAATCGATGTATCATCTGCGTACGAGAATACTTTAGCATTTTCTATTTCCATATTACAGAGATCGTTAATGTACAGGAGGAAGAGGGTTGGCCCCAGAACACTACCCTGTGGGACGCCGTATGATACATGTACCTCATCACTGGAGTACTGTCCTATTTTAACTCTTTGTTTCCTGTTGGACAGGTAGTTTTTAAGTAAACTAAGTGCCTTACCTCTTATTCCGGCTTTTTCCAGCTTGTTCACAAGGATTGGGACAGAGACGGTGTCGAATGCTTTTTTGAGGTCTAAGAAAACTGATAGGCATCTGTTTCCTTTGTCCAGGTGCTCTGCCACGAGAGAACTTAACGCAGTTACTGCATCTTCAGTACACACACCTTGCCTAAACCCAAACTGTGAGCTAGATAAAATATTGAACTTTTTGAAATAATTAGTCAGTCTAGTATTTATAATTTTTTCAAGCACTTTTGATATCGACGGTAAAACAGAAATAGGCCTATAGTTGCTAACATCGTCACTGTCCCCACCCTTGTAAACTGGCGTTATAACAGACTGTTTAAGCGGAGCCGGGAAGACACCTGTTTGAAAACAGAGATTAGTAAGGTGAGTTATAATAGGAACAGCAACCTTTCTTATGTATTTTAAGAATTTAGTCGATACATTATCCCAGCCAGGGGCACTGTCAGATTTCAGATTCATCAGAATACCATCTACTTCAGAATCGTCCGTATCTAGTAGTACAAAGGTATTGAGTTGTGATCCTAATGCATTGGTTTGGTTGTTAGGGATATTATTTAATTCAGGATTAACTGTATGGGCAAGTTGTTTTCCAATATTAGCAAAATATGCATTTACTTGGTTTATTGATTCTATGTGGGTTGTTTTTATGTTTAATAATTCTACGTTTTGACTTTTTGATCTATTTGAGTATGTGATGGTTTTTATATTTTTCCAAAGTAATTTGTTAGATACTGATTGTGCAAGTAAATTTCTTTCATATTTTCTTTTGATTTTTTTTATTAGGTTATTGCAGTAGTTCCTGTACCTAGTATAAGTTATTTTTAAAATTTCGTTATGAGGGTCATTACGGTTTTGTTTTTGCAATTTGTTTCGGTTTTTGATGCAGCGAAGGATGCCCGAGGTGATCCACGGCTTTATGATACGTTGATTGCTTGGAATATTTTTTATATTAGTATTTTCAGCTATAACGGTTGTTAGTATATTAATAAAATTATTGATTAATAAATTTGGATCATTGCAAAATAATAAGTCTGATAAATTCCCTTCCTGTAAATCTTTTAAAGCTTGTTCTAAATTTAGTGTAGTGGAAGTTCTTTTTACGATTTGAATATTTTTTAACTTTGTTACAGAGATAAATGTTGTATAGTGATCAGTGACCGTAGTGGGCAGGATAGCGATAGATGCCGAGAACTTTTTGTGTATTTTAAGCATGAAATGGTCAAGACAGCTTTGTTCCCTCGTGGGCAAAGTGTGCCCAGGAAGTATACCGAAAGATGATAACATATTTAGGTAGTTAATTCTACTCCTGTGCTCCTGAGGTGACTCAGTATCTTTATGTTTGAGGTTAATGTCACCAGCTATAATAATGTTTTTTTGTGATGTTAATGTGTTCAACTGTGTGCTGAGGGAGTCAATGAAGCCATCGGTATTGGAGTTAGAGGGAGATCGGTAAACACCATAAACAATATTACCCAGTATGTCTAATCGTAGACAGGATGCTTGAACCAGCTGAATTTCTTCAACTTTAGAGTTTAAAGAGCCCTTTACGTAAACAACTACCCCGTCATTCTGGTTCAACTGACGAGTCGTCATATACGAGTGATAGTTGTTCATTTGCGGAATTGCTTTATTAGCATGTAATCTACATTCTGTTAGGATTATAATGTCTGGTTCAAATTTAAGGGTAGCTATAGTGATCATAAAGTTGTCAAAATTACAGTAAATACTCCGAATGTTTTGGGATATTATGGTGAGATTTACGATTTCTGCAGGCGAGTCGCAAGAAAAAGATAGTTTTGGAGACGTAGATTTAATTAGACAAACTTTACATGAATATTAAAAATTAAAATTAAGTTATACAAGTGACCATGATCGAAGTTTGATTCATAATGCTAATCACACGGGTGTTCCTCAATTCGGAGAGGTGACCGTGAGAAGATGTCGCCGTGAAGAGCTGACGTTGCGTTGTCGGGTGGTCCATATGCACAACCGCGCTGGGTACAGTGCAAGCGATGCGATGCGATACTTAGCTTAGCGTAACACCTCCCCCCGTAGAACAGCGACTATTGAAGACAGAAGTCGTAAATTGAGCTGGAGGTTGATTTGTGTCTACTCTGGTAGCTGGTACAGTGAAGACTCTTTGAAGTTCCATCTGGTTGCTTGCAGGTTCAGCAGGTGTTATCATTGCTTTTCGTCGTAGAAAGTATTTTCGATAGAGCAGGACGCTGACGATTGCACAGGCGATGATCACTATCACGTACATCGGTATAGTGGTGTGATATACGCTGGAGTTGCTGTCTTCAATGAGGGTAATTGGTGACTGCATGGACAACTTCCTACTAGTCTCGTGTAAATGGTCCAACTTGATTGAGTTTAACTTAAAGGTTGGGGCTGAAGATGTCGTCTGCTGCTAAAATTGTAGATCTTAAAGTGCGGTGTTTCAAGAGAGCATCTCTGAGGTATTATAGCGAGGTAGCTGCCTTTTAAGGTGTCATACAGGTCACGTCCGCAGGATAAATGCACTTTCGTAGGCGTGGGAAAGCTGATACCGTAGTGTCTGTCATCGAGCTCTTCATAAGCAGGTTTCTTCAGGGATACTGTCTTGGGATTGCATGTAGAGGATCGTTGTTGAGTGGTGATCAAATCCTGGATACAATCTGGTGCTGCTTCATTGTGCATAGTTTTCAACTTGTTGCATAGATACCATTTGCTCGTCTTCGGACATTCTGTCTCTATATACTTGAAGTCTTTCTTATGTAAGGCAAGAAAAGGATGTGGGGGTGATAGGACTTGATTTAATTTATTAGGAATCATACATAATTTATAAAAGTCATAGGTTAAGGGGATGAGGATCGGAATTTTATATACTATAACTATTTTATTTCCCGTATAGTAGGAGCCTAGTCTGATTACATCATATATTTCCCTTACATCTAAATCTACTACACTAGAAAAAAACTTAACTAGAATATATAACAAAGATAATATCTTTGTTATATATTCTAGTTAAGTTTTTAATTATATCCTTAATAGTAATTAAATCTACAACTGCATGGTGAGCAGTAGATATTCTTATAAATGCAAGAACATTTTCTAATTTGTTAAGTTCTTGCGATATATAATCTATGTTATCGTTAAGAATAGTAAAAACTTGGAAAAGATGAGCATATTTAATTAAATCATTTTCTCTGGTAGCTTCTGTTTCACTAATCTTTTTTACTAATAGTTCTATCTTGTTCTGATTATCTATTATATTATCCAAAATTTTTGAATGTTCAGCTATCCAGTCTTTTGATAAACTAACATGTGCATTAAGTTCTGAAGCTATCCTATTTTCATTATCTTGCAGGGATTTAATAGCCTGATTATAGTGCAATGCATCTGTGTAATCCAAATTTCCAGTAATACTTTTTACAACAGACCCGAGACCATCTACGAGTCCTCTTTTATTCCGAGCTAGCTCAAAAGTTTCTAACTGTCTAAGTACATTATTAAGCTTACTTTTCAGATAAGTCATATGGGGCTCGAATAAGAATCTCGTACGATTATTCAGTTCAGGGCTTACTGAATTTAACTGATTATTAATAGATTTAACTATTTCGTGTATATCGCCAAAGTCAACATAACGTAGTATTATGCGGGAGTCCGCGAGGAGGTTTTTAAAAAAAGATTTATTTGATAACTAGAAGAAAATACTTTAATGAATTTAGTAAAAGGAAATAGTAATTAAAACAATAATCTTTTTGGGACCTCCGACCCGTACCGAATGTCAAGATGGACTGGCTCCCGAACCGACAGGCATCCGTGCCTTTGCTGACTGAGCCATTTATGCTGACTAGACATGATTGTCATCGTCAGCTATTCCACTGTCATATCTAGGATATAACAGCCCCCCCCATAAGACTGAAATTCGGGGACAAAAGTCTGAATTTCGGAAGATTAAACAATTTCCCTTAATCTGGGTAATGGAATTGATTGGTTTTCGGGTTCGGTATCTTCATTGTTACTACGAGTATCGGTATGGGTTGTCGGCCTTACACAGGATATGTAAAACTTAGATTTATGTTTACAAATTAGTTTACAAAGCTTAAACACTATAAAAGAGATTACAATTATTAAGATAGAAATAGTAAATACAGAGTAATGTGTCCCATACTTTACTAGGATAGGCTCTTCTTTGATGACCTTGTTTAGGTTTGAAATTAATTGATTATTTTGTTTATTTATTGTAAGGTCATCTAAATCAATATTTTTTAGTAAAACAGGGGATATAGTATTACTTAAACTACTAGTCTTAGTATCTATTTTACAACACGAGTCATTTATAATATTAAAATCTAAACTAGGAATAGGAACGTCTATGTTGATTTCGTCACCGGACGATATGAGTCTCGCACTTCTGGTGTATACCGTACACTGTTTAGGAACTTGTAGTATTCCTGTACCGGACACTATGATATCGCGTAGTTCGGAGATATTACAGTCAATTGATATCTTACTCGACTGTGATTGCACGAAAATCCACTGATTATTTAGAAGCGGTTTCCAAATGTCTAATTCACCGACAATCGTCTTTGTATCACATAGTGCGGGAATAGTATTAATTGATTTTGTAAGTAATTCACTTTCACAGGTAGGGTTTCCGCTCGTCAGCAATACCGTAGGTATCTCACACAGAAAGAACTCAGAGCTTATCGTTTTACACTTATCTAGGCTATCTAAATTACAATAGTTTAACTTATCCTTAGAAATAGCAGTATACAAACTAGAAGGTAAAATTAAACTAAAAGTATTCGGATTGTCTGATCCGTGAGGAGTAGGTAATGCTAAGTTATGGTACAGATTAAATTCATCATTAGTAACTAGAGGAATTTGTAAAACAAACACAAGTTTGTTTCTATAATAGTAACATGCAACATCAGAAATGCTTAATATTAAATGAATATTATCTAGACTTAGCGTTATAGGGATTCCAGTGTCTCTAGGTAAGTACCTATCGTTATCAACGAGTTCTTTGTATAACTGAGCCGGACTCAGTATGTTAGGATGTAGGATGTTTTGACTACTTAACATGATAGCGTTTGTTATGTCTTCGAGCTGAAATGATAATGCTAGTAGTGAGCTTTCAAGGCTAGAAATTAAGGCATGAACCTTTGTTTCGGATATTAAGATGTTATTCGTTGCTGTGATATTATTTACTTGTAATACAAGTTGACTTAACACTTGGTTAAGGGAGTCTTCATTACTTTTTAATTTATTAATTGTTTGTTTGTAAGATTCCATGGTAGTAGTGGTAATTAGGATATTTTCTTTCATATATTCCGCGAGCTTTTTCTCGTGGTTTTGAATGGACTCTATTGCAGATTCGTATTTAAGCGCGTCGTCTTCGTCTAGCGTGCCGAAAACATGTTTGAAAACAGTGCCGATTCCTCCGAACCATGCTGAGCGTTTATTACGTTTTGATATTAAATGTGAAATAGAGTCGAACTCACGTTTGATATCATTGTATCGGACTGTGAGTGGGGATATTATATTTTCGCATTGGAGGTTGTTTGATTTTTGGCATGTATTTTTAATTATATTTAAGATATCGTTAAGGTTAGTAAGATGAGGATTTACAAATGAAATGTTTACATGACTAATAATACTCAATTTTCCTTTGACTATTTTAAGTTTTCCTATGCTATCGAAATATATGCCGGAACTAGAAGGAAGTGGCTTGATAAAGTCCTGCTGTGCATTGCTCAGCGCACTGAAATAGAATGAATAAAGTTAGTTTGACTACGATAATGAAGTAATATGATTACTTACTAACTAATGTAACTAACATAACTAACTATAACCAACTATAATACAAGATCTTTGACTTCTGCCGGTTTCATTTGATCGAAATGATGAGTTATGTGGCGTCTATTGATTAAGAGTGTGGCAGTATTATTATCATGTACTTTTATAATTTTGTACGGCCCCTTCCAGATAGGGGATAATGCCTTTTTGAGCCTTAGATGATTTTTAAGGTAGACGTAGTCACCAGCTTTGTATTGTGGTGGTGACTTAGTGTGAGAGTCATAGTAGGATTTGGAAGATTCCTTTGATTTTAGTATATTTTCCAGAGCTTTTTCTCTGGTGTATTTAAATTTGTGTTGTAACATTCTTATGTAGTCCGAGTATGTTGTGTTAGGTTCGCCTTCGTATAAGGAATTGGGAATAAAAGGTTTGTGATCGAAAATAAGTTCATAAGGAGTGAATTTTGTGGTAGAGTGTGTTGTTGTATTGTATGTTAGCATAGCTGTATATACATAGGTGGGCCAATTATCTTGGTTTTGATTAACGAATGATTTTAAATATTCCTTAAGGGTTGAATGACTGCGTTCTAGGGCTCCTTGTGTCTGAGGATGATAGGGTGATGACCAGAGTTGTTTTATTTTGAGAAATTGGCAAGTTGTTTTGAATAGATCGGATGTGAAGTTAGTACCTTGATCGGTAAGAATAGATTTAGGAATCCCAAAGAGGGATATGAAGTGGATAAGACAGTCACAAGATTCTTCAGCGGTTGTACTTCGTATGGGGTATGCAGTTGAGTACTTTGTTAGGTCATCTTGCAGGGTTAGGACATATTTGAGTTTGGCAGTACCGGATTCAGGTAAGGGTCCTACTATATCTAGTGCCACCCTTTGAAACGGAGCTGTGGATGTAGTGGTGATTTCCATAGGAGCTTTGTTTAGTTTTCTAAGTGCTTTATTCTCTTGACAAAGTTTACATTTCTTAACATAGTCTTCTATGTCGCTTCTCATGCCCTTCCAGTAAAACTGTTCTCGTATTCTATTGTACATCCGTATTGATCCTAAATGTCCGGATGTAGGAATATCGTGATTTTCACGCATTATTTTAGGTCTTTCACTCAAGGTAGGGTATATTATTTTATTTAGGTAAACGTGGATTTGGATTTTTGTGTTGTTAAAAATATGAGTTAGAATATTCTAGATTTTAGTATAGGAATGGTGATCAAACGGACTTCGGAAATCGGAAATGGCAATCTCTGTTGTTTGTTCAGATTTCAGGATTTCGTCTCTGACCTGTTTCAGAGTGTCATAAATAGCAGGATAGGATGATTCATCAAAATGGTGGACTTTAGTAAAGATGAAGTAAATTGTCTTGTTTTCGTAGTTAGCTTTTAGGAAACGATATAGTTCTTTTTCGGATTCGTAGATTTCGTCTACGTTTTCAGAGAATGGGAGAATTTCAGAGACATAGGGATTGGATTCGTCTAAATCTATAGATGTAGGAATTATTATAATTTTGCAAGTTGTTTTCAAAAGATTTTCGTTATGTTCTTTTAAGATTGTATTATAACTTCTTTTATTTTGGTTTGGTTTCAGGAATTGCGTATAATTGTCATTGTTTAGATTTGTTTGCGTGTTTGGCGAAGGGATTTGGAGTGAGTCAAAGTCAAGATTGAGATCTGCACTATCGGGACTGAGGTCAAGGTAGGGTAAGTTTGGTCCTAGATCTAGAAGTTCTGGAGACAATGTTGGCTTGTCTTGTGGTACGAGTTGTGGAGGATTCGATGGAATATTAGGTATTGTATTAGAATCAGCGTTAAGATCTTGATTGAGAATATCGTCATTTTCAAAAGAGAAAGGTATAGGAGAAGGTAAGTTTAACAGAGGGTCTTCTAAGAGATTGTCTATTTCGGTATCAGGATTTAGTAGAAGTGGGTCAGGAGTTGGTGAAGGTTCGTCTTGAATGGGGTTAACTGGAAATCGGGACAGTGCGTCAGCGTTAGTATTTATTTTTCCTTTCTTATGTATGATCTCATAATCGAACTCTTCTAATTTGAGTCGCCAGCGAATTAATCTAGATCCAGGGTCTTTGCAGTTGAACAGCCATTGTAAAGGTTTATGGTCTGTAACTATTGTGAATTGATTTCCGTAAAGATAGGGACGAAAGGCTTTAGTTCCAAAGACAATAGCCAAACATTCTTTTTCGGTAACGCTGTAGTTACATTCGGCTTTGTTGAGTGTTCGTGACGCATAGGCAATAGGACGGTCTTTTCCTACAAGACCTTGTGATAAAATAGCAGAAACAGCGAAGTTTGAAGCGTCACATGTAAGAATGAAAGGTTTAGTGAAATCAGGGTAAGCAAGGACAGGTGACGTTACTAATTTTTTCTGTAACTGTTCGAAAGCAAGTTGTTGTTCGTTTTTCCAATTGAATGGAGTGTCCTTTTTTAGAAGGGAAGTTAGAGGTTTTGCTAGTTTAGAGAAGTCTAGTATGAAACGTCTGTAATAGGACGTTAGCCCAAGAAAAGATTTCACGTCTTTGGGACATTTTGGTATGGGAAATTCAGTGATGGCTTTAATTTTCTTTGGATCTGCTTGAACACCGTCTTTGTTAATAACGTGCCCAAGGTAAGCGACTTCTTTGCATAGAAACTCGCACTTATCTGGTTGGAGTTTTAGGTTATAATCTCTGAGTCTGTCGAAAACAGAGGATAGATTTTGAATGTGACTTGGGAGGTCTGGTGAATACACAACAATATCATCTAAATACACAAAGCAACGTGAGCCTTGGAGTCCGCATAAGCACGTGAAGGCAGAGGGTCTGTCATCTTAAATGAAACTACGAAATATAGCGGTAATCAACTTTTACTCCAATAGCACGATATTTAAAATAAATCACTATACACACACAACTATATAATTCAGATATAATATTAAAACTCTAAGCGCTACAGCATGTGCACCGGGCCAAGCCTGCGACAAGAATGATCCCCTCCACGCCGAGTGGTCGTTTATAAAGACTGGCTCGAGCAGTGGGGAGAGTGGTGCGGCCTTAGTGACGCCTGCGCTGCGCACCTGGCCCGCTGCACGTGCTGTTTACAACGGCGACGCCGTCACGGCCATACTGACGTGCGAACGTCCTCGTACGCGGAGTCTCATCAAACATAATTATGAGTGATGTTCGTTCATCCTGACTACAATCTGGTCCGGTGCATCCCTTCAGACTTTGCTTGTACTTCTGGACCGCTCGATATTGAGCCTTCAGGAAATACATGAGCAACCTGGGCCGCTCGTTATTGAGCCTTCAGGACATGCACTAGCAACCTGGACCGCTCGATATTGAGCCTTCAGGGCCTGGTCCGCTCGATCTTGAGCCTTCAGGGCATATACTAGTAACCTGGTCCGCTCGATATTGAGCCTTCAGGGCATTTACTAGTAACCTGGACCGCTCGATACTGAGCCTTCAGGACATAATACTAGCAACCTGGTCCAGTTTAACCCTTCAGTTTGCTACTAATTCTGGACCGCTCATTAGTGAACCTTCAAATTTTTGGCCCAGTCATTATTCACTCAACGATCCTGCAAAAGTCCCTGGACCAGTCATTGCTGATCCTTCAGGTTCCTGCAAATTAATAATTTTAATTTTATTTTTTGTATCGTCTTATTAATTTTTTCGATGTACGACTCTTTTAGTTATCAAAGTAATTGAATATGGGCTAGAAAACTCTTTTGATTCAAACGTAAACCATAATTTTTTTTTAACTATCGCTGGTAGCTCTCAAATAATGGGAGTCAGCAGATATTGTCATCATCATCTGCCCAGCCCCCTCCCAACTATGTTGGGGTCGGCCTCCAGTCCAACCGGATGCAGCCGAATATCAGTACTCCACACGGAGCGACTGCCCATCCGACCCCCACAACCCAGCCAATACTGGATAATACGATACCCTTTGGTAGGACCGGTTGTCAGAACTTCAGGACACTGACGACTGCCAAAAATCCACACATGACCACTGGGACCAACAGATTAACGTGCCTTCACAGGCACTGAGGAAACTCGGCATGAAATGGGTGGTCACCCATCCACAGACCCACCGAGGTAAACGCGGCTTAACCAGAAGATCTCTCTCCTCCACAAGTCAGGAGTCATTGTACTACTGTTAATCGATATAGTATCGGGTCGGCTATTCACAGACACGGTATCACTATTAGCCGAAGTTATATTACTGTTAGGCATGATATTGTTCTCGTGGTTACTTTCATGAACAAGGATATCGTCATCATCACTATCCGCCGTCACGTCATCATGATTTTTCGCGATGTCTGCCAGACAATTTTGACCACAAGGCATTACACGAAAATATTCGTGAGAATATTTATAGACCCTATTGGTTCCGTTAATATATCTTAACTCGTACCGGTCATTTTCTAATACGGGCTTTTTTTTTTTTAAAAAAAAGGTCCCTTAGATTTCCGTTCTTGCACCTGGAACTGTTACTCAAGATAGGCACTTCATCGGTTTAGCAACATACTTTCGACTTTTTAAATTAATGAAACCTATCCTCTAACAACTCTAAAAGGTAATAATTGTTTGGACTTCTGAACAAGAACTGATAAATTTGGTTTTGGTGAGGGTCAAATCATTATCGCTAACGTTAACTGAAATCCCATGTTCTAAAATATCACGACCTAATAGGTAGTATTTCCTCACTAAGTAATATATTGGAGGTTTGTAATATTAGTAGTAAGTACTTCCTACTAATATTACAAACGCGACAGTTTATAAGTATGGATGGGACAGCCTTCATCCCGAGTTTATCCACCCGTGGGACAATTCTCGAGCCGTAGCGGAAGAAGCCACTGGCAACAACTAGTACATGACAGTTATTTCAAGAAAGCGGTTTTGTATAGTCGTTGGACATTAATTTTAATCTGGTAATAGTTACGTTACAACCCAGGGTCACCGACATAGCTCTCAAAATATGCAAGTTGAAGTGGCAATGGGTGGGCCACGTCGCCCGACAACCGATGGGGAAGAAAGGTTCTCGAGTGGCGACCACGAACCGGAAGACTCAGCGTTGGTAGGCCTCCCACCAGGTGGACCGACGACATCGTGACAGTCGCGGGTAACCGGTGGATTGAAACGGCAGGTTACCGTTCGTTATGGCGTTCTATGGGGGAGGCCTTTGTCCAGCAGGGGACGTCTTATGGCTGACGATGAGGCACGTTACTTTGCTCATACCTATGCCGTTAAGGATTACTTGTTCATGAAATTATTCGCCGTTAAAGAGATAACTATTTTTATATGAAATGGGCATACTCTTTACCACAATCATGCCCTAAGGGCAGAGATGAGGTCCCGTTGGGGCTGTGGATATCGAAAGGTTACCGCGGCTCCGACACAAGGGCGAAGAAGAAGGAACATGGGTTTGGTTTTTAGTCAGTAGAAGTCTGACACTCCCCTTCGCTCTGCCCAAGAGCGGGGGGGGTTATTCGATGATTTTCCACCCACCAAAAAAAAAAAAAAAAAAAGGGCAGAGATGAGGTCGACGATGGAACTGGCTCACCCAGAAGAAACCTATTTACTCGCGACTTAAATAGATTGAAGTGATATGAACTCGGGAAAACCGACGCAGGCAGGGAGTTCTACTCCTTGGCTGTGCGCATAAAAAAAAAGATTTAGCAAAGCGCTTCGTACGAATGTGTAAAACCATCGACAAGGTATAACCTGCAGTATGTCTAGTTTCCCGATGGAAGAAGGGAGAAGGTGGAATCAGCTCGTGGAGCTCCTTTGCATAATCTCCAAAGTACAGTCTGCAGAAGACCGACAGACATGCAACTTTGCGGCGGTGGGCCAGGAAACGTAGCTTGGCCACCAATTAGCCTCTTATCGTCACCAATTAGCCTCCTGGCTCTGCAATAGATACAGAAAAAAAAAAAGTGTGTCAAGTTGGTATTTGGCTGAGCCATCCCAAAGGTGAAAGCAATACTCCATGCCGGACCGGACTTGAGTTTTATATAATATTGAAAACTGTCCAGGCTTGTAGTACCACTCAACCCTCTTTAGGATACCCAGCATTTTTTTTTTGTTCAGATTTGTGCTCGAGACTGTCAGTAACTTGTACAGATGCACTCTGAAAAGTAGGAGCTAGATTTAATTAGATTGAATGGACTCCTTTTGGCGGAGAACACACACACTTGTGTTTTGGTGGCGTTGAAATCAACGAGATTCTCGTCACCCCACTTGGAGACAAAACTTAGAGCTAAACTCGTTCGCTTTACCATGGCCTCTCTCAATGATCGTACTTCATCACCGCTTTTGCGCTGGTTGTATAACTCTCCATGACAGTGCTGTCATCTGCGTACCCAATAATGCCAGGCACAAGGAGGTCATTGATAAGCAGCAGGAGAAGTGTCGCGGAGAGAACAGACCCCTGAGGCTCCGGCATCAATAGCAATAAGGTCAGAGAAGTAGCCATCTATGACCACTCGGATCGACCGTTGCTTTTGCTTCATAAGGCTACATTCCGAACCAAAGTCAAATACAAAAAGAAAATCTACACCACTTATCTGGAATACTCCACGGGCTGCTCTGAAACACAGGTACACTTGCTTAGTGCTGGTGCTCCGTGTGGAGTCTTCCTTCTTCCATCGCTTTGGGCAGGAATTGGCTGTGTGCCCCTGCTCACTGCATACATAGCACGTAACGGCCGTAATGGCCGTAACGGCTGTCTTTGGTATTTCAGTTTTTGCAGCAAGCAGGTTTTTTTTTTGAAGAGGCTTTCTGTTTTTTTTCGGCACTCATGGCCACGATGACCCATTATTCATTGTTCAATGTGAAGTTTCGCAAAGTACTACACCGCACACGGACTACACCATCTAATTTATTTTCATAATTATCGTTTCACTGAGTTTACACCAATTCACAATATCGGATTCCGATAGATCAGGATCAAAAGCCACAAGCATAGCTTTGCATTACTATCATTAGTGGAATGTGGATCCGGTCACACTTCTGATGAAGGCAGAGGGTCTGTCATCTTAAATGAAACTACGAAATATAGCGGTAATCAACTTTTACTCCAATAGCACGATATTTAAAATAAATCACTATACACACACAACTATATAATTCAGATATAATATTAAAACTCTAAGCGCTACAGCATGTGCACCGGGCCAAGCCTGCGACAAGAATGATCCCCTCCACGCCGAGTGGTCGTTTATAAAGACTGGCTCGAGCAGTGGGGAGAGTGGTGCGGCCTTAGTGACGCCTGCGCTGCGCACCTGGCCCGCTGCACGTGCTGTTTACAACGGCGACGCCGTCACACGTGTTCATAAGTTTTTGAAAGGTTGAGGGTGCATTTTTTAATCCGAATGGCATTCTTGTGAATTGGAAATGACCCTGAGGTACTGAGAAGGCGGTTTTAGGAGCGTCTTCCTCGGATACTGGGATTTGATGGAAGCCTGAAGCCAAATCTAAGGTTGTGAAATATTGACTTTTCCCTAATTGATCTAGAATTTCTGGAATCTGCGGAATAGGATAAGTTTCTCCGATGGTGACGTCGTTGAGTTTCCTGTAGTCTATAACGACTCTCCATTTTCGTTTTCCTGAAGCATCTAGTTTTTTAGGCACGACCCAAATGGGTGAGGACCAGGGTGAATTTGAAGGCGTCACTATTTTTTGTTCTAACATTTTATTTAGTTGACTTTCTACTTCCTTTTTGTGGCATTCAGGGAATCTATAGGATTTGGTTTGAATTGGAATGTCAGTGTTTGTTCTGATGTTATGTTTAATGGCTTTAGTATATGTAAGTTGTTCGTCTGGGAGGTGAAAGATGTCGGAAAAGTTTGTACAGATTTGTAACAGGGCATTCGATTCTTCTTCATTGAGATGGGAAATTCTAAGTTGTTCGAGAACTTTATTAGTTCGTGTAGAGACATTAGAGACAGGTATTGGGTCCTTGAAGTTCGGCCAATTTTGAGCATTTAAAGGCTCTATTGCAAGGTTAAGGTTGGATTGAAGTATGACGTGTTCTTCAGAGATGTTAACAACTGTAATATTGACACGGTTATTATCTTTTACTTTAACGATACAATTTGCGATTAGTAATGATGCAAAGACATATTGGTCTATTATTATACCCTCTTTTATATCTGGATTATTTACTGTGCATTCAATAACGGTTTCTGAGCGAGGCAGGATATTGTATAATGGTTCAGCGAATTTTAATTGAATAAAGTCTTCATCTATTTGAAGTACCCCTTGATGGTAGTCTACTCGACAACCTAGATTTTTTAGGAGATCGGTACCTATAATACCATCGTAACTGAGGCTAATATCTTTTACAACGTGGAATTCATGACGGTAAGGTTTATTTGATTCTTGAAATATTTGTAGTTTGAAACTACCTAGCGTTGAAGTTGTTTCACTTCCAGGATCAATTCCTTTAAGAAGTATAATTTCATCACTCAATTCTGGGACTTTGGTCATGGAATCTAATTTCAGGAGGCTTACACAAGAACCAGTGTCAACTAGGAAGGATAGAGGTCTATCAGCGACTGAAGTTTGGATTATTACATAAGGTAAGAACTTTTTTTCAGTATTTTTATTTATTTTGTATATTTTCATGTTATTGTTTTTTTTCAGGTTTTGTGGGATATCTGAAGAAACTCTTGGATTCGAAAATGAAACAGACTCAGTGGGTTGGCACGGCTTGTTACGTGAGTTGGTAGAAGCAGTGGATTCGGTGAATTTAATCATTGGTTTAGTAGAAGCAGTGGAAGCAGTGGATTTTGTAGGTGGTTTAGTAGAAGCAGTGAAAGCAGAGGATTTAGTAGTTTTAGTAGATTTAGTACATGATTCAGGGGATACAGCGGATTTAGTAGATTTAGTACATGATTCAGAGGATACAGTGGATTTAGTAGATTTAGTACATGATTCAGGGGATACAGTGGATTTAGTAGTTTTAGTAGATTTAGTACATGATTCAGGGGATACAGTAGGGATAGAGGCATCGTCTTTGATATAGAAGTGGTAATTTCCCGGGCGACGCCGATCGGGAAATTTTACTCGTTTAAATCGTTACGATCAACTTCGTCAACTCCCTCTTCGTTATTTTGATTTATGTAATTAACGTTGCGCATTGGGTTGGAGTTATGAGTTTGAGTAGGGTTAGCTTGGCGACCATACGAAGTAGAAGGGGTGGATTGATTCCTACTGTTGTTGTATTGTCTCTTACGACAATTTTCGATAGTATGCCCAATGTTTTTACAGTAACGGCAAATCATGTCGTTGGTGTTCACTGCTTTAGAATGATCGGGACGGTAATTTCGTGAACCTGTAAAATGTGGCGGTTGGGACTCACGGCGAGAGTTCGAATTTCTGAATTTGTCATTGTAGGAGGGTGTGTTAGAGATTATTTTTTTGTGAATACTAGAGATAATTTTCTCTTCCTCTACTGCAAAGTTTACGGCAGAATTTAATGAGTCTGGGTTGCGACATCTAACGACTTGTGAAATTCGTGGATGAAGTCCTATTATAAAAGTGTGAAGAGAAAGATCTTGTATTGCAGCGACACGTCCTGCTAGCTCCGTCTTTTTCTTAGTTGGGATTGAAATATTTATCTCCGTGAGTAGTTTTGCTAGACATGTTTCAATTTTTAGCGCGAACTGGTTTACTGTTTCGGTGGAACTCTGTCTGCATTCTTGGAGCTCGGTTAGCAGGTGAGCATAGTGTTTCCTTTCTCCGAATTGCTGTTTAATGAAATCGATAAATTGTTCAAAGGAATCGAATTCTTTGACGGTGCATGTAGATTCAGCTTTATCGATTAATTGGCTTAGGATAAATTTGAATAGAATAGGTTTTTGATTTTTTGTGGCGATAGCAAAGGCGCTTTGACAGTTCGTAACAAAGGGGTTTAATTTTTCCCTTGACCCGTCGAATGGTTTTATAAACTTGAAAAGAATACCAAGTTCTATCTTTTCGTCAATTTCCAGTTTGGGACCCTTAGAGCCACTGGAACTTTCTTCTTTAGAAGTCATAGTAGCTTTAGTAACAAAACGTAAATAAAATAAGAATGTTTCACAAAGAAGTCTTAACCTCCTTAAGCTAACTTATTATAGTTGCGTAGTCTAAACAAAATTTGCAATGAGTCTTATCAGTTATAATAACAATGTATGCACGATGAAATTAAAAGTCTGTAGATAAATTAAATATGGGTTTAGAAATAAAGGCTCTGAGTTAATTCTGGTAATCGCACAAGGAAATAGCCACTCGCTTGCTTCTGGCAACAATTGTTTCCAAAACCAAAACTCTCTCGCTTGCTCTTGGCAACGATCGTTGCCAAAATATATTTTTTGTTAAACAACTCTAAACTCTATTTTAAAGACTGTAAAGTCCTTTCAAAACGCCTTTAAACCATAGATTATTAGATTGTTAATGATTTAGACGCAAGTTTGCAACATCACCCGACGAATTTTTTTTTACAATTAATAAATGAAGTTTGAGGCCGACATTTTGTGTTTCTTTGTGCTTTGTGTCCTTTTATTTTTAATGACGATTTTTTACCACAATCGTTATTGTTTCTTGTTCAATAGTACAAATAACTAGTCTAGTTTATAAAAATGACGAAAAACTATATACCTATCGCGCAAACTTTTTCACAATTTCACGTTATTCGACAAACCGGCAAAATATGCACGACCTTAACTTTAGCCTCTTATAAAATATTTTACACTCAACTTTTGTCAAAATAACAAACGTTACTCTTTTCCTTATCTTTTTGTCTACACAAAACAATAAACAAAATTACGCTAGGTCTCTCGTATCGATTGTAAATCAAGTTTTAATGAGGGGCGGCTGCGCCGAGTGTTTAGGTCAAATGTCACGAGCAAAGCTCGACGGTTTTCTTGAAATCGAAAGCAAGCGAGCGGATAGTAGTTTTCACTCACAGGAACGTAGTCGTTATGACGATGATCAGCATCATTTCCACAGGTCACTGTGGACCGCGGACCTGGAACAGCTGCTGCCGAGGACCTCCGTGTGAACAGAGGATGGAAGCTGGATTCGGTTGCAAGGTGCAACACACAGGAACAGATGTTGACGAATTCGATCAAGCACTTTAGATTTGTCGCACTTTTACAGCACTACACTTTAATTCTAGCACTTGACCTTCAACACTTTTTAGAACACTTATTTATTAGTTTCACTGAGTTTTAGTAGGATATAGAAAGTTTTTCCGGAAAGCGTATTAGGGTAGGGGATTTTCGCATCCCACCGCTGCCACCAAATATTATGCGGGAGTCCGCGAGGAGGTTTTTAAAAAAAGATTTATTTGATAACTAGAAGAAAATACTTTAATGAATTTAGTAAAAGGAAATAGTAATTAAAACAATAATCTTTTTGGGACCTCCGACCCGTACCGAATGTCAAAATGGACTGGCTCCCGAACCGACAGGCATCCGTGCCTTTGCTGACTGAGCCATTTATGCTGACTAGACATGATTGTCATCGTCAGCTATTCCACTGTCATATCTAGGATATAACAGTAGGAAAGAATGATAATGGGAAACGATTTTGGCAGGCCCGAGTTTAAAAGGTAAGATACCTGGTCCACTGTCAAGACTTTCAAGTTTTATCTCCTGCAGCATTGCTGGAGTCAGTAGAAAGAGGAACATCAGCATCGTCCTGCAACAATTGTGCGGTTTTAGGAACTCTCTTAAGTCTAGTTTTGGCAACTGGACCTCTCTTTTTCTTCGTATAAATGTGAATAGGGAGGCCAGTCTCAACTACGTCGTGGGTATATCGGGGAGCTAACTTTTGCCTCGAAGCAATCGGATTTTTCACGAAAATCTGTTGTTCGGGTGGATAGTTTACCTCCGGTTCACGGGTTCTATTACGAGCATTCATCAGATCGGAACGAGAAGCGTTGCAAAGATCTTCGATAGTATTATAAGCGAGGATCATCTTGTCTTTATGATTATGCATATACTGCTGTAATAAATGCGAAGTTAAATCTATGTCAAAAGGATCTCTGGGGTCAAAGTGACCCGTAATTACATCTATGGGTTTGCATTTAGTAAAACTATGAATACTACTATTGTAAGCCATAAGGGCATACGGCATTAGGTTATTGACTGATTCAGATTTTTCAGATATTTTTAATATACGTAGGTGCTCTAGTATCGTTGAGTGGAACCGCTCAACAATACCATTTTCATTAGGAGCATGAGGGGCTACTCTATGATGTTGGATTTTATGAATCCTTACAAATTCAGCTAGCAATTGATTGGTGAATTCTGTACCATTGTCAGTTACGATAGTGATAGGCATGCCATGATGAGTACAGAAATTTAATAAGGCTTGAATGACGCTAACTGCAGTTCCGTCGCGTAAGTAATATGCTTGACCATACTTGGAGAAAGCATCTACTATGGTTAAGAATTTTTCATTTTGAATAGTAAGTAGATCTAAATGTACCAATTCAAAAGGTCTTGAAGATGAAGGGACTACTTTTAGTTGTGGTCTCACAGGATTGCGGTCATACTTTGCCTGTCCGCAAATTACGCATTCATTTATAAATTTAGTTATTTGTTCGCGCATTTTTGGCCAAAAGTATCTATGCGATAGAGCAAGATAGCACTCATTGATGCCCCGATGGTTCGTTTTCCCATCATGATACTTGTTAATGATTTCCTGCTGTTTAAGATATTCCCTGACATTCTCTAATTTTCTTTTTGTTAAAAATAGGTTCATAGATGAATTCTTAAATGTTCTTTGTATTATAGGTACTATATTATACATTTCTAAATAAGGATTGATTAAAATTCCAGTTTTAATTTTAGGTTGTACATATTCTTTAATAGCGTTAATAAGGTCGTTTTCTAGGTTAGATTTAGAGATTTGCATCGATACACGTGTATAGTTATCAAATGGTTTAGTTATAACTGGTCTACTTTTTATATCACCTACAACATTAAATATAATTTGCTTAGAGAACTTATTTAAGGGTTCATCTGTGATAGGTATTTCTAAAATAGGATTTTCGTTATCAGTATGTACAGTAGCGGTATTAGAGTTACTACAATTATCTGAAGCGGTTAGGGTTCTTGAACTAGTGTCATCTATAGTAGGAGTCTTATCCGATGCATTAGCAATAACGGATAAGAGTTCTTCATTGTGCAACTCAATGCGAGAAAGGGCATCTGCATTTGTGTTAAACTTTCCCTGCTTATATATTACCGTAAAGTCATATTCACTGAGCTTAAGTCGCCATCGCGTGAGCCTGGAATTGGGCTCCTTAAGACTCATGACCCACTGTAGTGGCTTATGGTCGGTTAAAATTTTGAACTTTCTGCCAAAGATGTATGGTCTAAAATACTTGCATGCCCAAACTATAGCAAGAAGCTCTTTCTCGATTGTACTATAGTTAAGTTCACTAGAGTTCAAAGTCCGAGATGCATACGCAATGGGCTTGTCAGAACCAATTATACCCTGGGATAGTACTGCACCAATGGCCACGTTGGAGGCATCCGTGGTTAAAATGAACTCTTTACTGAAATCTGGATATTGAAGGATAGGATCGTTAGTAAGGAGGGTTTTGCAATGGTTAAAACAATTGGTATAATTTTGATCTAAGGTTATTTTAGAACCCTTTTTGAGGCACTGTGTAAGTGGTTTGGTAAGATTTGCAAAATTGGGGATAAATTTACGATAGTAGCCTAGAAGACCAAGAAAACGTTTAATTTCAGTGGGAGTTTTGGGTAAGGGGTAGTTTTCTATTGCATTAATTTTATTAGGATTAGGTTTCACACCGTCCTTACAGATAACATGCCCCAAAAATTCGGTTTCTAACTTCAAAAATTCGGATTTATCCATTTGAATCTTGAAATTAGATTCCCGAAGTCTTTTGAAGACTTTTTCAAGATTAAGGATATGTTCCTGCAAGGAAGTACTGAACACTATAATATCGTCTAAATAGACGAGACAGATACTTTGTAGATCTTTAAGAAGGTTATCCATCACCCTCTGAAAGGTAGATGGCGAGTTTTTAAGTCCCATGGGCATCCTTAGAAATTCATAATGACCGTTCTCAACATTAAAGGCAGTTTTATGAATATCTACGCTGTCCATTTCGACTTGATAAAATCCAGATGCCAAATCTAGGGTAGTAAAATATTGGCACCTGCCGAGTTTGTCTAAGACATCTGTAATGTTAGGTATAGGGTATTTATCGTCGATCGTTTTTTCATTAACCTTTCGGAAGTCTACCACGAGACGCCACTTATTTTTTCCTGAAGCATCAGGTTTTTTGGGTACTATCCAAATGGGAGAACTCCATGCAGAGTCGGATGGTCTAACAATGTTCTGTTCAAGCATCTTGTTAATTTGGTCCTTAACTTCCTGACGATGAACGTACGGATATCGGTAGCTTTTGGTATGTACTGGAATTTCATCTGTAGTTCTTATCCTGTGTTTGATCTTGTTGGTGAAAGTAAGTGCTTCTCCATCAAGGTAAAACACATCTGCATAATTTTCACAGAGCTGTTCTAAATTAATACGTTCTTCTTCATTTAAGTGTTCGGTACGGAGACGCGATAAAACTTCAGCTGTACGATTTGATGAAATTTCAGTACTGTTACTATTAACTTCAAATTTTACAGCTTCTACCGGCCTATCCATTGAAAATATGACATCATTAGATGAAGGATTACTCAATTCAACCCAACCTCTATTGTTCTCTACTTTGGTAAAACAATCAGAAATAAAGCAATTACAGATTATCTGACTTTCAACAAATACCTCACCATCTTTTGCATTAACTGGTACTCTTACTAATTTCTTAGAATTTGCTGGTATAATATCCTCATACAAGTTGACATTACGAGAATCGTACATCTGAATAGGTACTGTACTATTTCGTGTAATAAGTATTTTATTTTTTAGGTCAATGGTAGAATTCCATTCATCTAGTAAGTCTATTCCTAAAAGGCCATCAAAATAGTCGTGAAATTTATAGATGAAAAGCGTAATATCCTGAGACTCATTAAACTCTGAGAAGCAAGGCAAAGATATAGAGTAATCATTTGTACTAGTTGCATGAACCGTAGTAATTTGAAAAGGTTCATAGTTAAGGGGTAGATGATTGAAGTATTTTTGCACGGCCTCAGGGCTTATGAAAGACTGATTAGCCCCAGTATCAATTAAAAGCTTAAGTGGAGGATTACTTATCTGGACATAGCCTAACTGTCTTTGAATATGAAAATTTAGTTCTATTTTGACTTGTCGCTTTTCGAAACCTTCTGAAAATTTTCATCATTAGTAGAAGATGGCGTTTGATTAATTTCCTCAATTACAGGTACCTCTGAGCGATAGTCTATTTCATTTTCACAGCTATACTCATTGACATGTTCATAGCCATAGCACTCATAGTCCGGATAGTTATACTCATTGTCATAGAAATCAAATTCATTAAAATTAGTCTCACGCGATTTGAAATAATTGTTCGGTGGCGGATTTCCAAATCTACGCCAATCGTGTCCACTAGGCGGTAAAACTTTAGGAACAAAATGGCTTACTCCACTCATTGGACGAGGGGTATTACCGGCACCATGTGGCTGATGAGCTTGTGCTCTATTCGGCAATCTAAAGACATTGCTTTGAGGGTTGTAATTAGGAGGGTATGTGCGCATGACCTGTTGAGTTCGTGTCAGACCCTGAGGGGGTAAAGCTTGCGAAGGAAAGTTAGGTCTCCAGCCTTGAGCAAACTGTGGTCGGCTACCATATTGAGGAGCAGACCCAAAGTTGTTAAATCCATATGGCTTTGATGGTCCAGGCATACTAAGCGGCATAGGTCTAGGTGCGAAATTATTCAAGGGTAGATGCGTGCCATGTAGAGTAGGACGTAACAAATCTTTCCTATTAGAGCCACCATCAGTACGTTGTTGCATGTAAAGCGTGTTGAGTTCATCCTGAACATACTCGAGAGCTTTCTCAATACTATCAGGACGCATGCAACGGATCCTGGATCCTAGAGGATCCTTAAGTCCACGTAAATAGGCCTGAAGAGTAAGCTTTTTATAAAGAGAGCGCTTTGCCTCTATTGTAGTATTCACAGACTCATGTAAAGACACATAGGTCATAATCGTGCTGAATAAATTTTGACATCGCTCGTAGAATTCTTGCGGCGTGCTAGAGCCTTGTGTCTGCAATGATAGATCACTATATAACGCGGTCTCGTCACGATGGTCTGCGAAGTTGTTGATTAGCGCACTTCTAATTCCTTGCCAATTTTCCGGTATCCCATTAGAATTGATAAGCCTAGCTGCAGATCCAGAAAGTTTATTTAAAATGCCATTAATTAGGGCTAGGTTAGTTAATTCGTGCCCAGGCTCAGTTCTAAAATGCGCAAGTACCAATTGATCGCATAAATTTATGAAACGGGTTAATACATGAGAATTTCCATCAAAATCTGGAACAAGTCTAAGTGACTTATAGATTAAATCTACTGGATTACTGTTATTATTTGCCATATTTTCTTCCAAATTCGCGTATAATTCACTATCCTCTAAAATATCTCCTAGATTCCTGCGTTGATCGATCGATCTATTTCTATTCCTATTCCTATCACTAGCTAACCTATTATTCCGTGATTCTCCCTGATGGAAAATCTTGACGGCTATACGTTAAACTAACACCAAAAATCACTCGCGAAATATTAAAACGCACACTTAAAATAGATATATAATATACTAGGAAGGACTAATGTAGGAAAGCAAGGACTAAGAAAGATTCAAAGTACTTACTGCATAATGCTCCAGTACCTTTCTCCTGCACAATCAATGTTCAGATCACTCACTGCAAAAATCAATGTAGGTTCGGTAACTTGTCTATGATGTACCAGTTTTTACAAGTATCCTGACGGCTGCGCCATTTACGATTTCTGCAGGCGAGTCGCAAGAAAAAGATAGTTTTGGAGACGTAGATTTAATTAGACAAACTTTACATGAATATTGTTACGACGGTCATCTAGAATCTTCGAGAAACCGCGCTAATAACTGTGTAGTACCTACCTAGAAAATACGAGTTCATTCTTTTAGGTACCTATTCCGTAGTAGGTATAGAACTTACATTGTATTCAAGGTCAGGCGCCGGGAGTCGCCGGCAGTTGTCATTGTAATTTCGACCGTATGCCGACGACGTTAAGTAACTTCTTCCTTGTCAGTTCTTTTATCTTTAAGTTTATTTTTTGTTAATGTTTTTTGTGGATGCTTTCTTGTGGATGTGGTGTTTGTCAGTGGATGTTTGCGTGGGTATAAAAGGACCGATTAAGGACGAAGTGAGTCAGTCTACTTTTAAGCGAGACAACGAAAGGATCGAAGTGAAATCTAGTACGATAAAGCGTTCAGTAGTATTGAAGTGATTGTGAATAAGTGTTTATTGAGTAATAAAGTTAATTCGTGTGTTTAATTGGTAGTGATTTTATTTATCCCATACCCAGCTCGTAACAATTTGGTGTCAGAAGTGGGGATAAATAATGCCGATTCTACCGAAGGACGACACGGATAGTATCCGTACGAGGAGTCAGCGACAACAAGGAATGGACCAAAGGAGATTTGGAGACTCCCCGACACAGACACCGGGCGGTGTCCAGCCTACGTCAGAGCCAGTCGCTGGCCCATCTGGAGCTACTCCAGCATCAGCTGCGCCTGACTTGTCTGCCTTAATGGCACTGCTGCAAGAGCAGGCTCGACGTCAAGAGGAGCAGGCTCGCCAGTTGCAGGAGCAGTTGCAACGGGATAAGGAGGAGCAGGCTCGACGTCAAGAGGACCAGGCTCGCCAGTTGCAGGAGCAGCTGCAACGGGACAAGGAGGAACAGGCTCGCCGCCAAGAGGAACAGGCTCAGCGTCAAGAGGAGCAGACCCGCCGGTTGGAGGAAAAGTTGCAACGAGATCAAGAGGAGCAGGTCCGACGCCAAGAAGAACAGATGCTCCTGATGAAAGATCTTCACGCGTCAGTTGGGAAAGAGCTGAGCGTGATGAAGGAGCAGGTACAGCAGCACGACAACCGTATCGCCAAGGCCGAAATTCAGATCGCCGATGTGAAGAAGGCCTTAAGTGAAATTAAGGTTGGAGACGGGTCTGTAACTTCAGTAATTGCTGCCCCTTCGGTGCGCGGATTTAAAGTGCCTCCATTCGACGGAACATCTTCGTGGTCGGCCTATAAAATCCAATTCGAGGCCGTTATGAAAGTGAATGGGTGGACCAAAGCGCAAGCCATGACCGCGCTCACCTTGGGTCTCCGAGACCAGGCCCTTAACATTCTTGAGGCCCTCGGCAAGGATGTGACCTACGAACAGCTGCTGGAGGCATTAGAGTCCAGATACGGTGACGCGCACCTGGAGCATGTTTTTCGTGCCAAGTTAAGGGATCGCGTTCAACGTAGTGCCGAGAACTTACAGCAGTGGGCCCTGGAAGTTGAAAAGCTGGTTCGGAAAGCATACCAGTCCGCCCCTGCACTTATTGATGGAAATTTGGTACAGGCGTTCATCGATGGAATACGCGATTTGGAGGTTAGAGCCGCTGTGAGACTTGGGCATCATGAGACGCTGAAAGATGCCTTGGCCCATGCCTTAGAAGTAGAGGCAGTGAGGCAGGACCACCGTACGCACCGGGTCAGGGAAGTTGTAGCGTCACCTGTGCGCGACCGCCCGCAAGGATACAGCCCTAGGTGCTACACTTGTGGAGAAAGGGGTCATCTTCGATCAAGCTGTCCTAAGCGCAGCTCACCAAGAGAAGACCAACCTCAGCAGGGAAAGGTGGCTGAAGTGGCTGCCCAACCACAGCAGCAGGGAAACGAGTAAATGCCAGGACTGGGGGGCGGGTGCTGGCTGGTTTTGAAAGAGCCCCGAGGATCTCGATCTCACAAGTACATGACGGGAACAGCCTGACTATCAACGGCGAAATCAACGGAACTCCATGCAAACTGACGTTGGATACTGGAGCTTCTCACACGGTCGTCAATTCTCACCTGGCGAATCGGTTTCTTGGGGGCTACTTCAATAACCGCGACCGTCTTCAATTATTAACAGCTACCGGTCAGCACATAACCGTCCGAGGCAAGAAGGAGGTGGAGTTAAAATTGGGTGATAGAATTTACCGACACAATGTCATCGTGGCCGACATAGTCGACGATTGCATCTTGGGCTTGGACTTCATGCGGAAATATCGTTGTGAGATCGACATTGACCAAGGAGTGTTGAAATGTGGTTCAGAGGAAGTCTTCATGGAAGGTGCACCATCAGGGAAAGTGTACTGCCTGAAGGAAATTGTTCTTCCCCGCAGATCAGAAACGATCGTGCCAGTTAAGTTACCACAGAACTCTGGACACAAAGATCGAAGTGTTCTGATAGAAAGGGTGGACAATGAGTTTTCATGGAAGATGGCACGAACTCTGGTAAAGGCCAACAACATTTCAGCTGTGCGAATCCTGAATCCAAGTGACACGGAGCAAGTGATTAAGAAGGGCACCTTGATCGGCACTTGCGAGGAAGTAGCCTGGATGCGTCAATTGCAAGATCTACCTACCGGAATCAAAATTAGTAGTGCCAGATTCGACGTATCAATGCTTCTAGAAAATTGTCATTTAACTGAAGGTGAAATGGACAAGGCTAAGAAGATGTTACTTCAGTACGCCGGTATTTTCTCTACGAGTGATGCTGACATAGGCAGAACCGGACTGGTTCAGCACAGGATAAATACAGGCAACGATTTACCTATCCGTCAGCGACCAAGAAGACTGCCAGTTGCACGGGAAAAAGAAGTGGAAACCATGATTGAGGGTATGGTGAAGGACGGTGTTATAGAACCTTCATCCAGTCCATGGTGTTCTCCTGTGGTCCTGGTGAAGAAAAAGGACGGCAGTATGCGCTTCTGTGTGGATTATCGACGACTGAACGACGTCACGAAAAAGGACAGCTATCCACTGCCTAGGATCGATGACACACTGGATACGCTGGCGGGAATGAAGTGGTTTACGACACTGGACCTGAAAAGTGGTTACTGGCAGGTAGAAATAGACCCCAAGGATAAGGAGAAGACTGCATTCTCAACAGGAAAAGGATTGTGGCAGTTTAAAGTTATGCCTTTCGGTTTATGTAATGCTCCTGCAACGTTTGAATGGCTGATGGAGCAAGTACTTGCCGGGTTGATTGGTGACGCATGTCTTGTCTATCTAGACGACATAATCATTGTGGGCCGTATGTTTGAAGATCACCTTAGAAACCTGAACCGAGTGCTGTCGAAGATCCAAACAGCAAATCTGAAGTTGAGTCCGAAAAAGTGCTCGTTTTTCAGAAAGCAAGTGAATTTTTTAGGACACATAGTTTCGGGAGAAGGTGTTCAAACAGACCCAGAGAAAGTAGTTGCCGTCAAGGATTGGCCAGTTCCGAAAGACAAGACACAGGTCAGAGCATTTTTGGGTTTGTGCTCCTACTATCGCCGGTTTGTGAAGAATTTTGCCGACATTGCGAAACCTCTACACAGACTCACTGAGGAAAAGCAACAATTCTGTTGGGATGAGAACTGCGACGCCGCATTTCAAGAATTAAAGGGACGTCTGTGCAACACTCCTATTTTGGGATATCCTGACACTGAAAATGACTTTATAGTCGACACAGACGCAAGTAATACTGGAATTGGGGGCGTGTTATCTCAACGGAACGGAGATCAGGAGATTGTTATAGCTTACTTCAGCAAGTCTTTATCCAAACCAGAAAGGAATTACTGTGTAACGAGACGAGAGCTGCTCGCCGTAGTGAAGACATTGCAGCACTTCAGTAAATATTTGTTGGGACGGAAATTCCAGCTACGAACCGATCATGCTGCATTGAAGTGGCTATTACAGTTCAAGAATCCAGAGGGGCAAGTGGCGAGATGGATTGAACTACTGCAAGAGTTTGACTTTGTAACCGAACATCGCAGTGGGAGAACTCACGGTAACGCAGACGCCTTGTCGAGAAGGCCTTGTCCTGAAGACTGCAAGCACTGTGCCAGGCAAGAGACTAAGGAAGTAGTGCCCGTGAGAATGCTTAGAACGGATCTCAGCGATGAATGGAAGGAGACTCTACAACAGGCTCAACAAAATGACTCGGACATCAAGCCAATCTTCGACTGGATCAAAGCTGGTGCTCCGAAGCCCAAGTGGAGTGATGTGGCTGCGATGAGTTCCATCACGAAGAGTTATTGGGCACAATGGAACAGTTTGGAGATCCAGGATGGAGTCTTGTGCCGTAAATGGGAAAACGCTCGAGGGGACAGCTGTCATCTACAAATGGTTGTCCCTAAAGCTAAGGTACCGGATGTTTTACGGCTATACCATGATGGATGCTCAGGAGGACATATGGGGGTAAAAAGGACTCTTCTGAAGATCAGAGAGCGGTTTTACTGGATCCACTGTCGAGATGATGTGGAGGACTGGTGTCGCAAATGTACCAGCTGTGCGGCTGTGAAAGGACCCCACACACGAAGCAGAGGTGCCTTAAAAGTTTACAACGTTGGAGCCCCCTGGGAGCGGATAGCACTGGACGTTGCGGGGCCATTTCCAGAAAGTGATAGCGGAAATAAGTACTTCATGGTTGTCATGGACTACTTCACAAAGTGGCCAGAAGTTTTCGCCATTCCTAACCAAGAAGCTACAACAGTCGCAGATAAATTGGTTCAGGAAGTTTTCTGTCGTTTTGGAGTACCCTTAGAAATTCACAGCGATCAAGGAAGGAATTTTGAATCGCAAGTTTTTCAGGAGACTTGTCGATTGATGGGTACCCACAAAACCAGAACCACCTCTTAGCACCCACAATCTGATGGAATGGTGGAGCGATTCAACCAGACGTTGGAGAGATATCTGGCTAAAGTCGTGGAAAGCAGGCAAAGGGATTGGGACAAGCACATACAGCCGTTTCTTCTGTCCTATCGGAGTGCAGTTCACGAAAGTCCGACTGTAACTCCAGCCTTCGCGAACTTTGGAAGGGAATTACGGTTGCCTGCAGATTTAATTACTGGAACTCCCCCTGATGTCCCACGCAGTGTAACGGATTACGCGAATGACCTGCGTAACAAGTTAAATGATGTGTATGAGCATATCAGGCAATCCGGGCAACAGATGTCTGAGAAGATGAAGACTCGTTATGACCGGAAGGCAAACAGTCGAGGTTTCGACGAAAGTTCGCTGGTGTGGTTGCACAACCCAGTGCGGAGCAAGGGAAAGTCTCCGAAATTGCAAGCAAAATGGGATGGACCATACAGAGTTGTAACCAGGATCAACGATGTCACCTACCGAATACAGAAGGGTCCGCGAGGTGCGCCTAAGGTTGTGCATGTAGACCGACTGGCGCGATATTACGGGACTAATGATGCTCGGGACGAGCATGTCTAAGGAGGGGGCAGTGTTACGACGGTCATCTAGAATCTTCGAGAAACCGCGCTAATAACTGTGTAGTACCTACCTAGAAAATACGAGTTCATTCTTTTAGGTACCTATTCCGTAGTAGGTATAGAACTTACATTGTATTCAAGGTCAGGCGCCGGGAGTCGCCGGCAGTTGTCATTGTAATTTCGACCGTATGCCGACGACGTTAAGTAACTTCTTCCTTGTCAGTTCTTTTATCTTTAAGTTTATTTTTTGTTAATGTTTTTTGTGGATGCTTTCTTGAATAATAGAGAATTATCTCGAATATCTTTTGTTTGCGTGGGTATAAAAGGACCGATTAAGGACGAAGTGAGTCAGTCTACTTTTAAGCGAGACAACGAAAGGATCGAAGTGAAATCTAGTACGATAAAGCGTTCAGTAGTATTGAAGTGATTGTGAATAAGTGTTTATTGAGTAATAAAGTTAATTCGTGTGTTTAATTGGTAGTGATTTTATTTATCCCATACCCAGCTCGTAACAATATTAAAAATTAAAATTAAGTTATACAAGTGACCATGATCGAAGTTTGATTCATAATGCTAATCACACGGGTGTTCCTCAATTCGGAGAGGTGACCGTGAGAAGATGTCGCCGTGAAGAGCTGACGTTGCGTTGTCGGGTGGTCCATATGCACAACCGCGCTGGGTACAGTGCAAGCGATGCGGTGCGATACTTAGCTTAGCGTAACATGAGGTCGGTTTTATTTACACATATGTGTTTATGGAGTTCTGTTGAGTCGCATTCCACTGTACGGGCAATTTCAATGCTATCTATTTCGGAGACAGTATGCAGTGTATTATCCATTTATAATCAATGTCAATTGAATTACCGTCAAGCTTAGGTAAGTATTTATTTCATTGTGTTTAGACAAAATATAACCATGTACTGAGATTTTAGTTTGTGTTGTTTTAGTGGGCTGTTTTTTTATTTTATAGGAGTGTAAAATATGTGTGTGTGTAGGTATAACTGTGTTATGTATTTGTGTGTTTTGTGTGTTGTAGTTTCGAGTAGATGCTTCGTATATAAAAAGGATAGATAGGTGTAGTATGTGTATCTGTATGGTAGTAAAGTTTAGTTTTTTTCTTAAATAGTTTAGCATGATGGCTGGGAAGCCATAATAACTAATCGAGTAAATTTTTAACCAGTGTTCGGTGGGAAATAATTTGAAGTGATACGGTAATACAAACATTTTCAATATTAAAATCAGACAATTTATAAGGTTAAGGGAAAATAGTCACTTGTCTAGTAATAGTTTATGTACCTGTTCTTCACTTCTTATAATTATAGTTGGCGAATTCTCATCCTTTTTAATGTAAACCTTGCCATAGGCAGTCCAGCAAAACTTGTATAATCCAGCTTTATTTAGATCACGCGCCAGGAAGTGTAGGCGGGAGCCTTTAGTTGTTAAATGTTCTGATATGAAGACTGGGATGTCTTCTTGACTTTTAAAACCCATATGTTTACAGCTTAATTTATTTTGATGTTGTATGTTGAAGGCCTTGGCCATTTTCAAAGTCTCAGTCTTGAGGATTGTTGAGCCTATTTCAACGACAATAGGTGTGTTTTGTTTTTCTGCTGTTTTTCCGCGAATTCGATAAATGTCCATAATGTCGTATTTTTTTATGCCACAGTGTATGTTTTCAAAAAGGCACAAAGCCATTTCTAAAAGATCTTCTTTGGTCTCCTTATTTTTTCTCGGTACATTTTTAATCATAAGATTACTTTCAGTTTGCATGTCCTCAATCTTATTTTCTAAAATGGAGATATATTTCTTGTCTTCTTTAGACTGCATTTCGAGTCGGGTAATCTTCTCTTGAAGGTCCGAGTTTTGCGCTGTCAAGTAGGCAATCGACTTTTCTATGTGTGTGTTTGATTGTTGTATCTCCTGTAGTTTTGTATTTATTTTTTGTGTTTCTTTCTCCTGTTTTTCATTAAAGGATGACAGCATTACTTTCATCTCTTCCTTAAATTCATTTAATTGTTTGATAAGTGAATCCTCCATATTATCTCTGCTTCTTTTGACGCGTTGGAACACATAGTTAGGTGGTGTTTTATGTGTGCCTGCTGTGTTGATTTCCGTGTCTGACACCGATTTATTCAAGAAGTTAGGATCCGAAGTGTTCATCATTTCTTGGTACATAAACAAAGTATGTTGACTCACCGCTAAGGTACGATACTGCAGAGTCGCGGTGAAGTTGTGTGGTAGGCAGGCGGCGATGACGCGACGACCCATACGATAAGGTTTCCCATAACATTTTACTACAAAAATTATATGGCATAGGAATTAGGGGTACGGCCTTTAAATGGCTAAAATCTTACCTTTTTTTTTTTTTTTTTTTTGGTGGGTGGAAAATCATCGAATGACCCCCCCCGCTCTTGGGCAGAGCGAAGGGGAGTGTCAGACTTCTACTGACTAAAAACCGAACCCATGTTCCTTCTTTGCCCTTGTGCCGAGGCCACGTCATCTAGTACTAAAATCCGCGGCCCCGACGGGCGTCGGCCCTTGCGGGCCCCTCCTTGCTGACATCTCTTTGAGGCGCGCGTGGAACACGAACGCGCCGCCGACACGGTCTGTTGCCGTCATGACGACGGCCGGACGGCGAGCTAGCCCATTACTCACCGTCCACAGGCCCGCGTCTACGGTGGCCGGAAGCCATCACGTGGCCCCCGACGCCCGGAGCGCCTTCCGCGCCTTCCGCGGCGGCTGGGACGTTGAGAGGTTCGCTCCCTCTCTCGTTCCGCCACCTCCTTCGCTAGCATCACTGCTTCGCAGAAGGAGGCGACGGCGTCCCATTCCTCCTCGCCCCGGACCATGGCTTGCACCAGGGCCGGACGCGAGAGGTCACCGCCGCCGATCGCCGCTACGAGAACACGGCGGGGTTCCGCCCAAGCAGGGCACACTTCCACAGTGTGCTCCACCGTGTCCTCCGGTCGATCCTCGCAATGGAAGCATCCGGGCGTTTCCTCCCGCCTGATTCGGTGCAGGTACCTCCCGAAACATCCGTGTCCGGTAAGGACCTGCGTCAGACGGAAGGTGAGGGCGCCGTGGCTCCTCTCTAGCCACTCCTCAAAGAGGGGACTTACCGCCACTATCGTGGCGTGCCCTGCTAAAATCTTACCTAAAAGATAGAAAACAATACGTCGAAATAGAATACTACAACAAAGAAGCAAACGAAATACAAGTCATAAAATCACGAACAAAGACTATTAACCACTCCATTCCTCAAGGCAGTGTGTTGGGGTGTATATTATTTATTATATACATAAACGACCTACCTAAAACAATTGACTCGAAATGCGTTCTATTCGCGGACGACGTATCGCTAGTGTTCAGAACAACTGAGAACACCGAAACTTTGACCAACATTGAAAATACATATAAAATAGTTAAATCGTGGCTAGAGAAGCACAATCTACAAATAAATAATAAAAAAGTAACCTACTGCAATTTAGAACATACCAACGAACGCCGCTGTGCATAAATAACCTTAGTAATAAATTAAATATCCCAGAAAGGGACGATCTGACGCTTCTTGGCATAACATTGGATAATAATCTAACATGGAAAAAACATATCGAAAACCTAAAAACTAAATTATCGAAATTCATATACGCATTAAGCAAATTAAAAAGCAACACAAACTATGAGACCGCGCTCTCAGCATACTATGCATATGCCTATGCATGGTTTAACTATGGAATAATATTGTGGGGCGAAAGTACAAACTTTAATGACATATTCATCATGCAAAAGAAGTGTATACGCATCCTTATCAACATTAAGCCATGGGAAAGTTGTAAACCGCATTTCATAAAAAATAAAATATTAACGTTACCCTCCCTTTACATACTACAAATAGCTACGTTTGTCCAAAAACACAGGAATTACTTTCGATCAAACATAGAAGCAAACCAAAACTACAACCGAAGAAATAAAAACAAGTTGATTACACCGACACCAAAATTAAGAATAATGAAAAATAGCCCCAACTATAGAATTGCATCAATTTATAATAATTTACCAAAATACATAAAAGATGAGGGGAATACAAATTCATTCTATAAAAAACTAAGATTACTTTTAATAGAGAAATGTTATTACACGGTAGATCAATTCATGACAGATAAAACTTTATAGGTGTACCTACACAATTTACGAACATAATATTAGGTTCTTTTCGTCTCTTTTTTTGTAAGATCCGGTCTGATCAAAACACAAATATTGTTTATTTGAGTGTCATTTTTATTTTATGTTGTATTGTAAAATGATATACCCTAATCATAATATAATGCTAGCGTACCCTAATTCAATTTAACCACTTACGATATTGATATGACATGATTGTACCTAATTACTGCCTATTTCTTATTATTGTTGACCTTATGCGTAATAACTACCCATAGCGTTTATAACTATTACCTGGACATCATAATGATTTTAAGACATATTTTTATTGTATTCTATTGTGCTATTTAGAAGATTTGACCCAATTTATTTATTATATCAATCTAACTAATGTTAAAAACTCAACAGCAAACCAGCATTGTGCTTTGCAGTGCCCTGACAGGGTTCATGTACAAAAACCGACAGTATTGTAAAATGTGTGATGTGCATGAGAGCAAATAAATAAATAAATAATAATGTATGCATTCATAGGTTTTTAAAAAACACTCATTAAAGGGTGGAAAAAGATATTCAGGGTTGAATTTTGTATGGACAAGTCTTAGTGCGAGATTGAAAAAACTTTAAACTCATTACTAACGCAAATAATAAAGCTTTGCGTGTGTAATAAATCAATATAAGTGTGCAAGTGCGAGTTGGATCGGTCACCGATGGTTCCATACCAGCATCTTGGTAGGTACTATACTTGAGACTGTTTGGCACTATACTTGAATTTCTGTTGATTCCTAAGAAATGAAGAAATACGTCTCCTGATCTTTGAAAGTAACCCCTTATACTTAGGGTAAGTTTAGAGTTATACAGAATAGTCCACTTTTATTATGTACAACAAAATCAGTACCTAAACTCTGTGAACAAACTAGGTACATTACAAATGTAATCTTTGTAATGCAAGGAATAATTCAGGCTAGGTTTCACCTCTCCCCCCCCCCCCCTATTATATACAGGAATGCTTTTTATTCAGTGCGCAAACTTTGTAAAATTAAACTTAAATGAATTTCATTAAACACGTATTTTTTATTTTAATAACTCTTAATAAAAAAAAAATAAAGATATCGTTAACGAGAAATGTCTACTTTGAAATTGATTTTATGGCAACTCGCGGCCGCGCGCTGCCCGCGCCTGCGCATAGCGCTCATTCATTTGTTTTTCGTACTACCACTATTCCTATGTGTGCGTTTTGCTTACACGGACATGGCACACAGCCGGAGGCGCGCACCACGCCCCACGTTCCAGCTCGTTGTGCTGTAGGTAGACAGGCATGGCAACAAACTCATACGCTACTCAGCGTATAAACTTACCTAGCTAAAAGTATTAGGTAAATTAAATTCGATTCAACTAGATACTAGCACGAAAAGTACTTATTTGAAAGTAGGTACGTAAGTACCTACTGTCGATCGCTTTGTTGTCATCTAGCTGATCTAGTATCGGTGACCACTGCACGTGAAAACAGACGCATGATCTGCTCTAGTCAGCGTACGACCTCGAATGACCTCGATGGTATTTCCATAGCCCATACCGCAACAGTTTGACGGCACGGTTGGCGCAGTGGCTCAAGCAATGGACTGCTGCGCTGCGTGTCGCGGGTTCGATCCCCGCACGGAACAAATATTTGTATGACCTACAGATAGTTGTTCCGAGTCTGGGTATTTGTGTATGTGAGTTTAAATGTTTGTGAACGCACCCACGATACAGGAGAAATTCCTAGTGTGGGGCAACGTTTTTTTTTTAAAGAAAAGAAAAGTTAAAATGTACTTACGTATTCCCACGGTGAGTACTGGATAACTGGCATCGTTCAAAAACAAGACCAACCAGCTAAAACACACTCGCACACAAACAATGTACAGTACTCACAGTAGCAACACTAGTCTACCTATGTTACTAACATAATCACACTCACACACACAACACGCACGACACACGCCCGATTATGGTACCGAGTCTGACAATACGCATTGCAATAATTGCAATGCGTATTGTCAGACTCTAATACTGTAATTATTTAAGTATTAGCAGTCCTTATTAACTAAAACCTTGGGCTATAAAAATACACAATGGTGCCGATTCTCTTGTACACCGAACTAACCTAAACTAAAACTAAAATTTCTTATTTTTAGTTAGTTGGTTTTGGTAAGTTATTCTGAAAACAAGATTCTCTAAAGGAGAATGCCAGCGTACAGTACTCTTGGTAAATGACTTGTGTGTCAAAACCTAAAACGGCATTAAATATCTAAAATAAAAATACATTTTTTAATTAAATATTAACGATTATTTACAATAGGATAGTTTTTCAAACAGTTAATAGCAACGTTTTCCCCCGTAGGGTACAAAACGTATATTTAGGTTCCAGCCGAAGCTTGACCCACTAGGTTATTGTGAGATAACCTCTTGGATTTTACGTGTGGCAACACTGGTTTACCATTGGGCACCCTACTATACCAAGTGCGTGACGTCACTTCCTAGCCACTCGGTCAACGCAGTGGCGGGGCAGGCGCTTGCGCTTCTTTAGTACTCACAAGCCAGCAAGAATGTTAATTCCTAGTGGGTCAAGCTTCGGCTGGAACCGTAGACAGAGAATGGTATAGACACCTGCAGAGCGTGTCGCAGAAAGAGACAAAAAAAATAACGTCATCATATTTAGGGTTACCGTGTGAGGAAAAATTTACCCCGAAATTTGTGTGATTTGTCTAAATAAGTTGGTGTTCCACGAATTGATAGAATTAGAAATTATTATGTAAGAGAGCCTGAAAATAACACTTATAATTATCGGTATAGGCATGTGATGCGGAGGAATAATAAAGGTGTATGGATGTGCTGCCGAACTCAATAAATTGCGATGAGGGCGGGATGACGATGGATGTTATTGTATTGTATTGTTTAGCGGGCTGGTGTCCGCAACTCCACGTCAAAGCGCGTATTTTGTGATAGAAGGTTTTGGCTTTGTGAGTAAATAATACAACATAGTTTATTTTTAATTTTTTTCTCAAAATGTCTGCTGCAAATTTTTGATGACGGTTTTGGTGTCCAATCTGTTCGTCCTGTAGCTACAATCCATATTCGACGTAAATTATCATGTTCAGGAAAACTGCAACAAGTCATAAAATCTTTCAGATACTACATAATTAATACACATTTCCCATAATATTGGGTATTAATTTACAGAAAAGTTGGCAACACTAAAATTCTTAGGTTAGAATTAATCATTGATACATATTGTACTTTTTTGTCGATGAATTTATGTCTAGGGTACATTATACACAATATATGAACACCATAAAATGTTATCATCATACATTAATTGATACAGAGTGGTATACTTACGAATGAAAAGACAAATCTGGCATTTTCGTTCCACTATCACTTTTACACCCTTTAACGCCACAACGCACCATGTTTATTTTTTAAATGGTTTAAATACTATGTCTAAATTGTTCACAACAAAATATAACATACATTAATTAACTTTAGAGCACTTAAAACTGTATTTTATAGGAAGATGATAGCTAGCTGCACGTTAGCTGTCAAACTTTGTTTAGCAAAGTAGTTTGCTAACCTTGAAAAACATGGCACGCGCAGTGAAACAAAAAATCTCATCGTTCTGTTTCATTTCTTTACACGACATCGGCGTAAGTCGCTCTTTTTCTTGTGTGAATGCGACCAAAGATATCAATTAGTCTATAGCATTCTCTGTCTACGGCTGGAACCTAAATATACGTTTTGTACCCTACGGGGGGAAAACGTTGCTATTTAGGTGTCCGAGCCTTCGCTTGACCCACTACGTTATTGTGAGAAGTGTTTCATTCTCGCTCGCACGCTTCGAGGCGCAAGTTCGACCCTCGCAAACTGTCATCTTTTGTTTTGGTTTAAAATTAAGTAAATAGTTTTTGTAATCTTTTTGTCTCTCAAATGTTAAGTGTGAGTGTATGTGATCGTAGTGATAAATAAACTGATTGTTTTTTCTACAAGACAAAAGACAGTATAAAATAGGAAGTACTTTTTTTCCAAAAATCGGCATTATTACCGCAGTGACTATAATAAGTGATAAATAAGTGAAGATTGAACTGAATCACATCATAACTATTGATTTTGTCCGGAATAAAAGTGTAAATGTTCTAAATAAAGTAAACAAAGTGCGTTAAAAAGCCATAGATCTCGAAAAAAAACAACTAAAAAACCCATCAAATATAACCACTAAAAGGCATTACATATCTAAAGTGACAATAAGTGTACTAAATCAGTGCTATAAAGGAGATTTTAAGTTGAAAAAGTGACGTTTTGCAAAGCAAAAAGAACAAAGAGTGTTGTTAAAAATTCTAATGGCATGAATCATCTCTAACGGCCAGTCATTATTCAAAAGTTCACTAACTAGAAAAGGACTCACAATTACACCTATATTACCATTGCACGTTTGGCGGAGTTGGTTGAACTGGTGGCTAAATTAAGCGCTGCCGCGGCCCGAGTTCAAATCCCGAGAATCGATGACTCTTTTTGTAAGATAATAAAATTACAATTATAAGTTTTTAACAAACTTCTAATAAAAGAGAAACCACAATGTCTCTAGAAAATAATGTTACACTGCGGCGTAAACAGTTATTTAAGTCAAAATCTATCGAGTCTGTTAACTTTGACTCGTCAAGTAACTCAGACCTGGACATAAATATAAGGAGTTTCGAACTACCCACTACAAATAATAACTCAAATGAGAAATGGAAGAATGAAATCTTGTAATTAAGGATGGAACTGGATAGCACGCGTAATGAGTTAGAAAATGTAATACTTGACAATAATGAATTAAGAGAAACTGTATCGAGACAGCAGAAACAAATAAATGCACTTAAAGACATCTGTAGTAGTCCTTTGAAATCACACAGAATACAATTACTCTCGGCTAGGAAACGGAATAGACGCAGCGTCACAGATAGCTTGCGTATGTCACTAGATCAAAGCGTATCTTGTGAACACGACAAAAACATACACAGCACAAGGGAAATCTCACAGCAAATGAACGGAGTCGTCTTAGATAATGAAGAAGCGGAAATTTCGCCGCAAATTAACGAAATACCGAATGACGTCGAACATGAGGGTCAACACCAACAGGAACAATTAACGGATTGCTCAGACAAAAGTGAGCTGCAAGTAAGCAATGAGTCCAGTCAGACTAAGACAAATAGACTCATGATTTTCGCAGATCAAACTGGACGCGGTGTGCGACAAATGCTGCAAAATAACCTGGGAAATGACTTCTCTGTGACCTGTGTAATAAAACCCTGCGCAACCATGGATGAAGTACTGAAGTCGTGTGTGGTTATGTGTAGGGATTTTACTAAGTCAGACTTTGTATTGATACTGGCAGGTTCTAACGATAAGAGTCCGATGGTGGTGCAATCGCATTTACATTATACGTTGTGTCAATTGAGTAATACTAATGTTATGATAGGAAGTATTTATTATAATAATTTTATGAACGTAAAAATGTTGAACACCCTACTTAATTTTGTGTGTCGAAATTGTGATAATTCAACTTTTATTCAGCTAGATTCCAATTTCGGTAAGTCAGTAGAACGTATTAACAAATTGTATGCATGTGGACTAGTTCTTAGACATATCCTAAGGGTGTTAAACATGAACAAATGGCAAAATTATATGGAATCATTAGCAAATGGCAAACAGATAAAGCCGGTATATTTCAATCATTTCAGTGTCCAAACAGATTTCTCGTCAAATGTAAGTTGCAAACAATTGTATACAGAGTATGTTGACTCCATGACACAAACTGACGACCTTATACAGGAATCGGACTTTTTTCGTGAATGATTTGTGTATTGTTTCCGATTCTTACTGCAAAAATGATTCAAAGTTTGCTTCAAATAAAACAAATGTATTCATATGCCATCAAAATGTATGTGGCATCAGTAATAAGAAAAGTGAACTAGAAGTGTACATAAATTCGCTAGATAAGAGAGTCGACTTTATATGTTTAAGTGAACATTTTTTAAACGATAAATCAATTCCTTTATTTAATCTCGAAAATTACCACTTAATCTCATACAATACGAGGAACAAAAAAATCAGAGGGGGGAGTCTAATCTTGGGGCACTTGGACAGAAAAGTGGAAAATATAGATTTTATAAACAAATTGTATAAGATGGAAGCCTTTGAAGTATGTTGTATTTATGATACTAGTACTGGTCTATACTTGTGTTGCTGTTACCGCACCCCTAATGTTAAGAATTTTGAACATTTTATGTTAAAAATGGAGAAGATGTTGGAATATTTGTTCAATAGGAAAAGTATAATTTGTGGTGACTTTAATATCGACTTAATGGTTGAGAGCAAAACCCGGACTGAATTCATGAGTTTACTGGCATGTTATAATTTCCGACCGCTTATTGATACACCAACGTTTATTCGCAATAATTGCGCATCTTGTATAGATAACGTTCTAACTAATCTACCTGATGATTATGTTGAGCAATGTGATGTAGACCACAATGGCTTGGCAGATGGACACGGTGCGCTATTGGGTGACTTTTTGTTAGACAACATTGATTATTCAAATAAAAATAAATATGTAGTTGTAAATAAAAGAGTATTCAACTCTAAAACCCGCCTTGCTTTTAGACAAAAAATTCTAGAAATTGATTGGGGGGGTATGGAAATCAACACGTTCTTAAAAACCTTTGGTACAATTTTCAAAAATTGTTACAGAAAGAGAGAACAAAAAATTAAACTCAAAACAGGTTTCAAATTAAGGTGGATGACAAAAGGTATTAAAACATCAAGCCAAATGAAACGTTTTTTGTGTGCTGGTGGTACTAATAACCTAGAAGACAGCGTTCGGATCTATAAAAAGAAATATATAAGAATATACAGGAGGGTACTATCTAAGGCCAAAAAAATAACAATAACGGAAACTATTAACAATTCTTGTAATTTAGGTAAAGAGGTGTGGAGAGTTATAAATAAGAGCACGAATAAAATAAAAACACCACATTCTGAAAGTCTTTTGCTTAAATATGACGGTAAAATTATAGAAAATCCCTTAGATGTTGCAAACGTATTAGTAAATCAATTTGGCTGCAAATGTATTTTGAGTAATTCCGACAACTTAGATCCCCTAAAGCTTCTTGAACAAAGTACTAAAAGAGTTCAAAATGACATGGCTATTGCGCCTGTTACTCCATGTGAGATAGTTAAAATAGTTAATGGTATGAAAAATAAGAAATCGTGTGGTTATGACGACATTCCCATAGCCGTTATTAAAGAAAATTTAGATATATTCGCTGAATCTTTGACTAGTTTTTACAATAAATGCATTTCAGAAGGTATTTTTCCAGAGCAGTTAAAAATAGCGAAAATTATCCCAATCCACAAAAAGGGCTCAAAGACAGACCCAAAAAACTATAGACCTATCTCTTTGCTCCCTATTCTTTCCAAAATTTTTGAAAAAATTATAAAGATTAGGCTTTTAGTTCATCTAAATTTAAACAAGGTTTTGAATATGAGACAATTTGGATACCAAAAAAATGTCGGAACAGGGGACGCCATTTATAAATTGGTGGAAGATATTATTAGTAAATTGAATAGGAAAAAGAGGGTAGCTGGTATTTTCCTTGATTTGAGCTCTGCCTTTGATACAATTGACCACACATTACTGATTGCAAAATTGGAGCATTATGGTGTCAGAGGTAAAACTTTAGAACTTTTCTCTTCATATTTAAGAAATAGGAAAATGTATGTGGATGTTAGTAATATGCAAGCTAATGGTAATGGAAATTGCAATAAATCTTCTCTACAAGATATAGTAGCGGGCGTACCCCAAGGATCGATTTTGGGGCTTTTGTTCATATTATTTACTAACGATTTAATTAATTACATTACTTCAATGTTTCCCGATATACAGCTGACAGTTTTTGCAGATGACACCAATGCAATAGTTGAAGGTAATAACATACAGGAGCTTTCCGCTAAGGTTAATGCAGTGTTGGCAGTTTTTAAATCTTGGTTCGAGAGTAACAAGCTCATAGTTAACACTGAAAAAACCAATGTAATGTTATTTAGTACAACAGCTCGTAACAAAGACAACATGACGATCGTTCTTAGTGAAATTAAAATTGACATAGTTAATGAAGTAAAATTTCTAGGGTTATACATTGACAAATATTTAAATTGGAAAAGGGAATTGCAAGCCATTGATTCCTTTATTTCTTCAGCGTGTTATGCCTTACGTAGTCTTAGGGACGTAATAGACATTAAACACCTTAAAATGGTATACTATGCTATAATAGAATCAAGGTTGAGATATAGTGTTCAGTTTTGGGGTAATAGTTTCAAATATAACTGCCAGAGAGCCTTTGTGCTCCAAAAGAGAGCAATACGAACCATGGTACGGATACCGCAAGTAGAGAGCTGTCGGCCCCACTTTAAAAATTTAAAGATTCTTACTGTGCCCAGCCTCTATGTTTTAGTATTACTAGTGAATTTTTACCCGACTACGGCAAAGCCAAAGGTATGTATGTATGTATGTTTGTATGTATGTATGTGTGTATCTTCATCTGTTCCCTCACAGCTTCTAATCTACTTATCGGAACTCGACATATGAGGTATCGTTAGAACCGTCTTAATTTTCCGCTGAACATAAGCTACTTGACGTGTCACAAAAAGCGATTTGGCGCCCTTTAGCGGACAAAAAGTATGGCTTAAAAAATAAAAATGGAGATAAATACGCCGTGTTTGGTATCATTTGAAAGGGCCTCAGTTGTACATTTCCAAAATATTGCTCAAATTTAAAATCACGCCCTCTAGCGGACAAAAAGACAAGAGTAAAAAAAAAATTAACACCAAAATTGTTTAAGGTACCAACCTAAACACTTTAATACCGTGTGACTACGGCTTTTCTTTTTGTTCTATCCTGAAAATCTTGTTTCATACTTTTTCAGCGTCGTTTTTTTTGTCGTAGTCGGGTTTTAGTTTTTTACTTTTTTTTAAAAAATATCTTCATAACTATGAAACAGATGAGGAGAGAGAGCTAAGGGAAAGTACGCGCAGAAAGGATTTTAAAAACAAAATAAAACCCCAACTTAATATTGTGCATCATAGTCCTCAATATCAAGCGGTGGAGATTTTTAACAGGTTGCCATTGGACTTAAAAACTATACTTTACAAAAGCTCATTTAAGTCGAGACTCAGGGCATTCCTGTTGGACAAATGTTTGTATTCGGTAGAAGATGACATATTAAATGCATTTTAATATTTTATTATATGATTTCTTAATTTGTAATGTCCTTGATTATTTAATTGATTATTATTATTTGATGATGACATGCATTTTATTATTTTAATTCTATTTTTTTCTTTTTCGGCTTTCCAATAATAATTTCTTTTTCTAATTTTTAATGTTATTGATTATTATTATTTTTGGATGATGACATAATATAAATACATTTTAAAATTTTAATTTTATGATTTCTTAATTTGTATAATTATGTTATTGATTATTTATTGATAATTATTATTACATATTTATTTTGTAAAGATAAAGATAAAGATAAAGATCATTTTATTTGTCCAAACATGTGTATACATGCAAGTTATGCATGCAGGATGTAACATTAAAAATTATATTTCGTACGTACATGTTGTGTGTGTAAGTTGTGTGTTGTGTTGTGTGTTGTTGTGTGTTTGTATTATTTTCCGAAATTTTAGTGATATTGTTATTATTAATATAATTATTATGTCTCTTATTTTAACCATGTTTTTTTATGATTTTGTTATGTATAGATGTATAATTTCAAACACAATGAGAATTGTTATATGAATAAATAAATTGAATTGAATTTATTTTCTGCTGGCGCTGCGATTGTACAGGGGGAGCCTAATGATGTGACAGACATTCCAATGAAACACAAAGACCAAAATCACAAGTCTTTAATGTACGGAATGTTTAATTATTTGAAGTGAACAAAAAGAAAAGGTTTCCTTTCAACTAACGAAAATAACTCAATGTTTCAATTAAGGTATAACTCAGCAAACAAAATTAACAAAATTTGTAACGAAACTTCTTCATAACAACGGTAAGTATACTCTTATAACTAATTAAAAGTATTTAGATTCTACTTAGTCATAGAACAAAAATTTAGGAACGATTAAGAGATCACTTTAATTATAAGTTACAATGGCGAAAAGCAATTAGCAATAATATTATCATCAACGTTTTGCCTACTTTGACGACCTTCGGTTTCTTTAAAGTAGTGCTTTAGGAAAGTATCTCTACTTTTCCAGTTACCTCGTTTTATTACTTCGTCCAGATCTAGGTTGTATTTTCTCCAGTTTGCACTATTTACTGCAGATCGAAAACTGCCGGGTGAATCGTAAATATGGGCATCCTTTAAAACTGTTCGGATCCATCCTGCGATGACTGTGCGAGAGGCAGGACCGACTTTACTTCGTGTCGTTATAAAAAGGCTGCACAAGTTATCTCGACTTGATCTACGAGATTCTGACACGGATATCAGGATACGAATCCAGTGTACTAAATCAAATTTTTGATCTTCATTAGGAGATAGTTTCCAGCCAGACTGACGAAAGGTTGCACAGTCAGTCTTCGAACCGAACCTGGGCCATAGGATTAAGTGATTGTCTACTTTCTCAAGGCCTTCTGAGCTGATGTCGAGGAGCGTAAGGTCATGGATTCTCCTTCCAGTGGCGAGAAGAAGAAGAACAGCTACGTGCCGCGACACTTGGAACAAACTACTATTGTCAATAGTGTAACTACGAAGGTAATTAATAAGGTAAGTAACTTCCCAAGTATTGGGTTTTCTCGAAGGAGGCTTACTGAGGGTGATAGCTTTTAGGGCTTGACGAACTAGTTGATGATTACTGAGCTCATTTGTTCTTATAGGATTTGCAAACATTGCGACCACTGATTTGTGAAGAGCTATGGTACTGGGGGCGAGTTTAACATCTGAGTGTAGATGACAAATGAATTTTGCAAGATCACTGGCCTCTGGATTGTTAGTGTCACAATGTTCCTTAGACCATTGTCGCCATCTTTCCCACGCGGGTTTGTATGTCTTCAAAGTTGACTTACGCCAGGACGATTCTAAAAGCTTTTTGTCCTTTTCAGGCCAGGAAGAAACTATATTGGACCAGCCTGAATTTTCCAGACCTGCAAAGACAGACGGTTTACTGCCACTGGTACCCGGCCCGTAGTTAGGTCTATCAGGTGTTTCCTGACGTTCCAGATCATCATTGGAGGGCATAAAGCTTGATGCCTCAGCTCGGCTTTCCAAAAGGTCTTCTCCCATTTGGGTACTACAAATAGGTAGACTCCTTTGCTCTTTTCGAGGTGGCGCAGGACGCGAGGCACCAAGGCTGGTGGAGGGAAGATCCAACCGAGACTGAAGTTCCACGGTCGGCTGAAAGCATCCACGAACATACAATGTTGATCTTCCGCATTTTCGCTGACATAGCTCGTTACTACGGCAGATCGTTTGCTTGCAAATAGATCTATTGTTGGTGTGCCAAATTTCCTGAATATCACTTTCAGAATGTCTTCTGATAACGTCCATTCTGGAGGGTCGTTGTCCCTTGAAAGACTGTCGGTGATGAGGTTGTATCGACCCGGCAGGTAACGAGCTATGAGGTGTATTCGCCATCTCTCCGCAAGCTGGAAAATTTGGAATGTCGCTTGTAGGAGTCTCACAGATTTGGTTCCTCCTTCCTTCGTTATGTACGATACGACTGTTTTGTTGTCCGTCTGTACCATAACTGTTTGTCCACGAATTTGCCAGCCTTTTATTTTTAATACTTCCAGGATGGTCCACAGCTCTTGTTGATTGCTGTGCCATTCGCGTTGTTTTTGATTCCAGAGCCCACTCAAGTTTTTCCGTTTACTGAAGCTCCCCAGCCGAGAGCTGCTGCGTCCGTGCTTACAAAGGTAGTCGGGTCTTCGTGATGTATCGGCGACTGACGCGTGATATTTATTCTCCACCACTCAAGTGCCTCTTTCACAGATTCCGGTAAGCAATGGCGTTTGTAGCGGTCTTTCTTTGTAAGCTTGTTCGCTTCTATCTGAATTCTTCGGCTGTGAAGACGCCCATACGGCACGACGCAAGAAGCGAAGTTGATATTGTCTAATAAGACTTTCGCAGATTGCCAAGTCCAATGTCCTTTTTGAAGTGTATCTTCTATTATGCTTAGGTTTTTCATGATCTTGTCGTCTGTAAGACTTTTGGTGTTGTGATATGATCGATACACTTACAAGTTACAACTACTACGTTGTTACGTTGCTTCACGCATAATAGACAGCTAGCCCCGCCCCCTTGAGTGGGTACAAAAGACAGACAATTGTCACCGTTTGACATATGCGAAGACGAAGCCAGCTGACGCGCCACGAGCAGGACAGCGACAATCGACGCAACAATCGAGTATCCTTCGCTGCGTACGCGGCGTCATCGTCATAAAGCACACAGCGGCTCATCACCATTACTAGCGCGTTCATGTCCCAGTGCATAAGCGACAGCGATTGGCGGGTAATTATTTCTCTGAAACTTAAGTTGTAATAGTATTGAACTAATACTGCCGTACAATAAACTTACCACGAAAAGCTTGAATTAAATACAATGTCTGTTCCACGTACCCCCCCGACAAGTAATTCCAAGCTCATTTCTCCCACTCAATTTGGATCGGATCCTGCGCTCTATACACCTAAAAGTCAACAGAAAAATGATTTGAACTTAACGAAGCGAACAAAACGCCGGTTAAATGATCCAGGCACAGCAGATATCTCACTGGCCGACCTATTGACCAAAATGGACGAAATTAAAAAGCAGCAAGACGCTAAATTTACTACCTTAGAGCTATCTCTGAAGGAGCTAACAAACCAAAACGCTGAAATAAATAAGTCAATGATGTTGCTGTCCGAGAAATACGATGACGTTCTTAGTGACTTGAAAAATCTTCAACAAGAAAACTGTTCATTGAAGAGCCATATAAAGACTTTGGATGCAAAAATTGAACATTTTGAAAAAAACGCACGGTCTACCATGGTCGAGGTAAGAAATGTCCCAGTCGTTGTATCTGAGAACAAAGAACAGCTAGTTAAAATGGCTAAAATGATTGGAAATGTTATCAATGTTCCAATATTAGACTCCGATATTCGAGATGTATCTCGTCTTAAGCTGAAAGACAAACCCATAGGCCCTATTATCGTAGACTTCACATCAACCATAAAGAGGGAACAGTTTATAAAGGCTACGGGGTCATACAATAAGGCGAATCGTGAAAAACGGTTGAGTACTACAGATCTGAATATGGATGGACCAGCGAAACCAATATACGTGGCTGAATCTCTGACTGCTTCAATCAGACGTCTACACTACACAACCAGATTATTTGCTAAAAAACATAATTACGAGCACTGCTGGACTTCCTTTGGCAAGGTGTTTCTGAAGCGAAAGGAAGGCCAACCCCGTCTACGCGTTTATTGCGAAGAAGATCTTTTAAACATGGAAAAGAATATTTGACTAGACTACCCCTCTAAAAGGCTTATGTACATTCCAGTTGCATGCATTATTTTTTACATAACTTATTTAATAATCGCCTACCACACTGTTCACGTACACCGCATACACAACAATAAAACAAAAACTACCACATTACAACTGATTAATATTACTCTACACTACATCTTACTCATAACACAACCACACCCCCAAAGTGTCACACAATCTCTAAAATATTATATCGTACCTAATACCATTATTGATACTTTTCTCAATTATTTACCAATATTTGAATTCATGTGTCTTATTATAATCTTACATAAAAATACATCAGCATATTATACTATGGCCAAATTAACCCACAAATATGATCCTGCTAAATTATTACTTAGGCGAAATTCAACGAGTTAACGCAGTTACAAACTGAAATAGACTCCCTTAGTGTTGCGGATTATGTCATCTGTGATGCAGAGGACTGCTCGAGTCAGTTACCAAATTCCAAAAAATGTCTTAAAGTGTTCCAACAAAACATTCGGAGTGTTAAATGTAACCTGCCTGGATTATTACCGATATTAGCCAGAACTGCGGTGGATTGGGACTGCATTATTTTGACAGAGTGCTGGTTGTCATCAACTGTATTTTTACCGTCCTTGGATGGATATGACAGTTTTGCCACCACTAACAACCTAACCCAGAATGAAGGTGTTGTTGTGTACTACAAGAACGGTTTGTTTATCTCAGTTGAAGCACCTATGATTGAAGACGCCAACTGTCTTGTTATTACTCTTAATAAAGATACAGTAGCCTTGGCCATTTATAGGCCACCCGGTTACAAAAATATTGATAAGTTCTTACAATCCCTTAATCAAGTACTATTAAAATATTCGTTTCTGCAAAATGTCATAGTATTGGGGGACATTAATATTAATATAGCCGAACATAGTGTTGACGGCAATCTGTCTGCATATCTAGATATGATGGCATTTCACGGTATGATGCCTGCATACACATCTCCTACGCACAATAAAACTTGTTTGGACCACACGTTTCTAAAGACAAAATTAACGGCTCGTTGTCTTATACTCCAAACAACACTTACAGATCACAATAGTATTGCTTTGTACATAGCCAGTCTTCCTAATCATAAACCTGCTAAAATTATAAATTACTTAGATCACAACCTTCTAAATGCGGAACTTAAAAGTGTTGACTTTAACCCACTATATTCAATTAAAAACGCTAACGAGGCTGCTAATTTCCTCCACAATATTCTTTATAAAATTATCAAAAACAACACTAAAGAAGTCAAAATATCCAACAAGAAAAAAATTCTTAAACCGTGGATAACACCAGGCATTCTGAAGTGCATTAGAAACCGTGATAATCTCTATAAAAAAGTGAAGAAACACCCAGACAATGAGATATTTCAAGCTACATATAAACGGTACCGACATTTTTGTTCGTCTTTATTAAAAAAACTTAAAAAAGAACATGAGAAGCTCCAATTCCAAAACGCAGGGAAAAATAGTAAAAAAATTTGGAAAATAGTTAAAGAGATTACGTCCTCAACTAAACCTAAAGACAGCCCGATTGAACTGATAAACACCAATGATCCCCAAAAATCGGTAAACAATGTGAACCAATACTTTGCGAATATTGGTAAAACGCTAGCAGAAAAAATCATGAAGAATAATCCGCAAACAGAACCCATCACCCTTAACTCGTGTAGCCATTCTTTTTGTCTGCTCCCTACGGATGAGGATGAGGTTAAGTCTTTAATAATAGGGTTAAAGAGTGATTGTTCGGTGGGCCTTGATTTAATATCTAGTGAAATCTTGAAATCAAATATAGATAACCTAATAAAACCGATAACATACGTCTGTAACATGTCGCTCACAACTGGTATATTTCCGAAGATCTATAAGAAATCAAGAGTTCACCCGATACATAAGAGTGGCGACAGAGACTGTGTCAATAATTATAGGCCAATTTCAATTCTCCCTACCCTATCAAAAATTTTAGAGCGCATCATAAACAAAAGACTTGTTAACTACTTGGAAATCAAAAATCTTCTCTCACAAGCTCAATATGGTTTCAGAGCCAAGAGATCCACTGCTGACGCTGTGTCAGAACTAACAAATTATATAGTTAACAACTTAGACAAAAAGAGGAAAACCATTGGAATATTCTTAGATTTAGCAAAGGCCTTTGACACAGTCTCTGTCCCTATTCTGTTAACAAAACTCGAAAGCCTAGGTATCCGGGATCTCCAACTAAAACTGTTTGAGGATTATCTAACTGACAGAACACAGTGTGTTAGAATTGGAAACATAACTAGTGACGAGGTCCCAGTGACATTTGGAGTTCCACAGGGCAGTATTCTTGGACCGACACTTTTTCTAGTCTATATAAATGATATATGCCAGTTAATGTTTCCGGATTCGAAAATTGTTGCGTTTGCAGATGATACGGCTTTACTTTTCAGTGGTAACTCCTGGCATGATGCATTTATCAAAGCTCAGATAGGCATGAACACTGTGATCAGTTGGTTAAATAAGAACCTGCTTACATTAAATGTAGAAAAAACGACCTTCACCACGTTTTCGATTCAAACCAATGACAAACCGGATCCCTCTTTGAGTATTGTCTCCCATTCGTGCCCAAATGCAAATTACACAACTTGTCAGTGTCCCAACCTTAACAATACTGAATCAACAAAGTACCTAGGAGTAATTATTGACAGAAATCTTAAATTTCATGACCATATTAATCTTTTGTCAGCGAGAGTGCGTAGGCTAATAGTAATATTTAAAGCCTTAAGAAATACTGCACCAAAATCTGTAATAAAATCAGTCTACTATGCTCTCTGTCAGTCTCAGCTTGAATACTGTATCACCACATGGGGTGGCACATGTAAAACTCATCTCTTAAAAGTTGAGAGAGCTCAAAGAGCACTCCTAAAGGTTACTTTGTTTTTACCTTTTTATCACCCAACTACTGATCTCTACTCGAAATGGGAAGTGCTTACTGTGAGACAGCTTTTCATCCTCAAAACGGTTATGAAACAACATGCCCTAACAACGTTTGACCCAGAAAGAATCAGAAACAAACGTCGCAAACACACAGTCTGTTCTTCATCGTCATTTAAAACCAAGTTTGCACATCGGTTTTTCTGCTACCAGGGTTCAAATTTATACAATAAGGTAAATCGAGTCCTAACGCTATATCCCTTGCCAAAAACCAAATGTAAGTCGTTGGTTACGGACTGGTTGAAGAAGTTGGATTACAAATCTACTGAAAGTTTACTTCATTCAAATTAAATTAGTTCGATATAAGTTTATAACTTGCACCAAACCCTCTCACGCACACATCGGCACATTAGATCCGAGTTCCGACACTCAACACGACACGACACACTTACATTCAACACTCTCATAGACACACACATACACACAGACACAGGCGTACTATTTTACTGTTTGTTGTTTGAAGTTTATTTTTTACTTCTACCCCCAAAATTGTAACAAATTTACGTGTTAAATTTTAAGTCTCCATATAACGTTTAGATAGTAGGTAATAGAATAATTGTTATTTTATTTTAGTAAAACTTTCTGTTTCTGTTCTTCCGTGGGGTGGGGACCTGGTGATTTGTAATACAGGCCCTTTACGCCTAACTCAGACACCAGCTCCTCACATTGCTCAAAAGCAAACAATATTGTGAAGAAACCTAGAATAAGCAGGCATTGTGAGGAGAAATAAAGAATTATTATTATTATTATTATATGTGTCCCAGGTTAGTCCTAGATATTCCACGTTGTTGGTTGGTCGTAATACAGATTTTTCTGGATTTATGCACCAACCTAGTTTTGTGAGCTGATTTACAACGAAGTAGGTTTGAGTCTGTAGAACATCTGGATCCGTATGCATTAGGAGAAAGTCGTCCAGGTAAACTATCATCCGAATTGATTTCTTTCTGAAATAGTTAGCAAGCCAGTTAGTAACATTAGCGAATGTACAAGGAGCTGTTGATAAACCAAAAGGCAGACAAGTCATCTCATATGTAACACCAGCGTATACTAATGCTAAATATCTTTGATGGGATCTCGCAATTGGAATATGGAAATATGCATGGGATAGGTCAATTTTAGTCATATAATCGCCAATATTAAGACATCCCGGAATTTAATGTTGGTTTATGAGTCTAAATTTAGGTGCACGTAAATAAAGGTTTAGATTTCTGAGGTCAAAGATCGGTCTATTAGATCCGTCTGCTTTCCTTCGTAAGAACATAAATGATAAGAAACCTGTTTTACTTTGACATGTGCGTAATGCACCAATTTGTTTTAATTTACCGATTTCTTCAGACAAGTCTGTCGAAGATTTGGTTTCATATCGGGCGCAAGTGTCTTTATCCAACCTAAAATTCGGGGGACGTCGTACAAATGGAATTCAATATCCAGATATAATTGATAAGATACAACGTGGAGCACCGAGTGCCTCCCATTCCGTGAGTTTATGACTAACCTGTCCTGCCTGAAAATTATTGCTTTTTCCCCTCATATCCTCCTTTATTTTTTGCAGGTTGCCGCTGCTGCCGGTTAAAGCTACGTGTTGACTTTTCTGGAATTCGGCGGTTTTGTTTCCGAAATGTCGATCTTTGCTTGAATTCTTGTCTATACCTTTAGGCTTAGACTTCACAGGCGCATTTGGTCTTATGTATTTTCCGGGGAACACCTTCGATACTCCTCCTTGTTCTTTTATTAAATCAGACAGCTGGGATTCAGCGAAAAGGTAAGTACTCGATGGTGGAATAGCGTGCAGCAGTTCACTGATTGTTTTATTTTGAGGTTTGTATAAAGCTCGTCTTTGTTCGATGGTTTCGGCTCTTTTCCCACACGTATATTGCAGCAGAGAGTCTGATATTTTTCTAAACGGCGATTTTTCTTTGTTTAGAAAATTCTTACTAAGATAAGTTTTCACATCAGGTGGGGCACTTGCATACGTTTCCTCAAATGCTATTCGCTGCTGTAATAAGCCGTGGGTTATTGCTCCCAGACACAGGTCAGTTTTTTCCAGGGTAGACACTAATTGCCATGGAGGAGATACTGTTGCTAAGTGCCCATTAACTTTAAGTGATGTGAACACAGGCGATGCCTGAAACATCTTTTGCACCTCTGCGTAACGGATGTTGTGCCAACCGTCGGTGTCTAATTTTTGGCATTTCATACCTGTTTCGACCATTTTGGCGGATGCTTTGCTAACTTTCGCTTCACTTTCATTAGTTTCAGGTGCGAAATCGAGCAGGGGTTCGTCATGATCTTTTGGCTCTTCGTCCTTCGCCAGGGGTGGTACAGTCCAGGAGTCTTCAATGTTTGAACCCCTTTCACGAGCTTCCAAAGCGTCTTCGGAGCTTGCCAGACTACGGCTTGTAGACTCTTTAGGTGCTGAGGAATGTTCTGGCGTCTGGCGGGTTAGGCCATAAGTGATTTCACACAGCCTACCCAAGATCTCGTTTTGTTGCCGCATATACTCTGACAGGGACTCAGCAGAATGACTATAATCTGCGAGTCTTTGTCTCTTTCGGTGCTGCACCGGGTCCGGCGTTTGCTGTCGTTTGGAGGCAGCAGGAGTGCTCGAGGCGACGGATGTTGTGTTTTCCTCGTTGGCTTCCGATTTTAGAATATCAGATGCCTCTTTGCGTGATATCAGGTGTTTCTTCAGCCCTGGGAGCATAGCTTCAAATTTATTTTGTGGCCCGTCAAGGTGGACTTTCACCATTAGGTATGGATAGAGGTTGGTAAATAAGGGCTAGGCCAATTGGCCACTCTAAAAGTTTTCTTTTTACAGTTTTGTATCGGCGTTCACTGAATGATTTTTCACAACGGAAGACTCTGGCAAGGCGGAGCGTTGGCACGGCAAAACGTAGACGCGCCTCAGTGTCGGGAGTAAGAGTTTCGCCGAAGAGGTCTTTTGGTGTAACGCTCTTGACCACCCAATCCTTCCAACCATCAGGATAAAGAGCTTCTAACGTATGTATGAGCGCGTGAAAATGAGTTTCATCCGCTGGCGGGGGCTGCCAATCTATCAGCTCTCTCATAGTCGTTGTCATCTGCAGACAAACGAAAAGCGTAAGCGGAATGTAGACGACAAACGTGCGCAGGCGACGTTGTCAGCCGTCTGGACAGCCGACGTCGTCGTCTGTTGGCACAGGCGACATGTCGGCTGCCCATGTGAATTTAACAACCAGACGACAATGTATGTATATTGCGATGAAAACTAGGGCTTTCCTAGTAAATCGCGATAAGGTTGTGTGCGCTTCTGTTTTAGAAAGCATAAAGCGAGCATGGGGCTTTCCCACGCAATCAAAAAGCAAGCATGGGGCTTTCCCATGCATAAAGCGCAATCAAACATTAAGAAACAGGGCTTTCCTGTTAAGAACAGAATTATACGTTCATAATGGGAGCTTACCTTAATAAGTTTGTGTAGATTCGCACTGTAAATAACTATTTTGTTGTTCACTTCTAGTCACAGGTGTTAACACGTCAAAAATCCAAGACGTACTGAAGAAGCGCAAGCGCCTGCCCCGCCGCTGCGTTGACCGAGTGGCTAGGAAGTGACGTCACGCACTTGGTATAGTAGGGTGCCCAATGGTAAACCAGTGTTGCCACACGTAAAATCCAAGAGGTTATCTCACAATAACGTAGTGGGTCAAGCGAAGGCTCGGACACTTAAATGAGTACTTTTATGTTTCCGACGTCATAGTACGCCATTTTTTACTATCACCTGTCAATACTAGGGATTATGTTACTCGTAGTGCGGGTACATTAACATTTATTGTGCGTTTGTCATATTTTTACAATACAGTATGACGGTATGTTATTTTTGCTGGTTTTGTTACATTGTAATTCGAGTCGAACCTTTTAGTTACTCCGTTTTAATGCTGCCAACCCATTGACAATAAACATACTATCGCCGCTGCACCGTGTGTGTTGTTTATAACTAAATGTAAATACAGGACTTTTTGTGTTGTGATCATGACGAGTGCAACTGTGGTGCGATGTCTTAACTGCTCTTTGAGATTAACGCAACATATGCACAGACGTATGTTGGAGATTCCGAATAACATCATGAACATTTTACCAGTCTGGATCTCACCAACACCAGTAAGAGTAAACATTGTCTTTTAACGTAGAATAGTGTTTTTTATTTAAGAACTGTACTTTTACGTTTATGTACCAAATAACAAATCTTAGAGGGCAAAAGTAAAATCCATGTGTGTGTTAGTTTTTACCTCACCAGTTGAGTTACCGGATTTTATTATAACTTATATAGGTAGGAACCTCATTCTGATGTGTTGCTAATAACCAACTTATTAACTAAGATGGTTTATTTTAAACAGTGTGTATTCGAGGATATTAATTGTATGTAGTAGGTACCTATCATTTAAGATTAGTTGTACAGAAATATAATTATTTAAATATGTTTTTTTTCAGCTGTCAACCGAAGGCACATTGTTTCAGGAGTATGTTACACTGTTGCAAAATACACTCACATCCCAGGGACAGTTGACACCTGCAGTAGGACAAACGGCCGTCTGCTACGGCTGTGTGGTTTCCGTACTGAGATCAAAAACTCACCGAGTGCCATTAGACTGCCCTCAAAGAATTAATTATTACTGCGAGGGGTTCTCTCATCAGGTAATATTTTTTTATACACATACGATTGATGACGTTAGCTTGTTTTTCTAGCCTATCAGCTACGAATTCCCTTGCGTACTACACTAGTCCACACTGTTTACTGTTATCTTACTAGTGATTGTACATATATCATCATTTCAGCCATAAGACGTCCACTGCTGGACATAGGCCTCCCCCAGGCATTTTTGGGTTGGTTGCCATAATCGCCACGCTTGGCAGGCGGGATGGCGATCGCAGTATGGTTGTTACAAAGACACAGAGAACGCTGCTGCCCATTCTCTGGTACATCCCTTAGTCGCCTCTTACGACACCCACGGGAAGATATGGGATGGTGCTATTCTTTACGTCCGACACCACACGGAACCACACGGAATTGTACATATATAGGCTGGTCAAATTATAAACAAGTCATTGTATTGATCTACAGGTGTCACGTCTGGAAAGCGTTTGCCGAACATGCTGGATAACTGCAACCAGACAAACTCACGATGCTGACTGAGTGGAAGATTCTGCTACCCAAAACCGATCTCAGACACATATTGAACAAGATTTTAACATTCCAATGCCACCCCTCCTGCCAGAACCCTGGTCGACCAGTATTATGGATTGTTAATAAGGTTAATTCAAGAACATATAAACGTGTTGCTGCCACACCAAACGCAACAATAATGAGCGTCTATTGGTATCATCAATTGTTATAGGATTATTGATACAGCGCGGCGCCACAAAATATAATTATGTTCTTTTTGGGACGGAGAAGAACTGAAGGTTGCTGTGTGCATGTAATGTGCATAAGATGGTACCTATTTAAGCTGAGCACGTTATAACAATGTTAGTGATCCAGCTCCATTATTGGATACACTATTTTTAGATGAATAAAATATAAGTCCAGAAATAATCATTCTTTCATTTACTGTATTTAGTATTGTGTGTTTTCCCTTCCCACCTTACTTACAAAGACAATTTCATGATTTCCACTACCTTAAGATTTGAATAGTATCCACAAATAACACTGAGCGATTGATTATTTTAGTAATGATTTCTTCCATGCTTTGCAATTTCATGAAACGCGAGAATATGATTTTAAAATGCTCAAAATCTAAATCAGTTAGACTTGGTGAGGTAGTCACAGGTGATCACCAGACACGGGCAACCTGAAATAGCTAAACCGTTACAGATTTTACAAAAATATGCTTGAACACATTCGACTCCACCCCCATTTCATAGAACTCATGTGCCATCCCGCATACAATACATATTGCAAGTGGGCCCTCCAGGGGGGTCACTGGCATTACGTTTGGGAAAATGTGAGCCCTCCAAAAAATAAGTGGTGCTCAACCTTTTATGGTTTTTTTAAATTTTGTAGAATCTTTCGTTGGTCTAGTGTTCACAACCGCGACTGGTGATCATGAGATCGTGGGTTCGATTCCCGGGTCGGGTAGTGTTATTGGGTTTTTCCATCAGGAATTTCTAGTAGCAGCCACGGAGTCTGGATTTGTGCTCGATTGATGGCAATGGGGTCGCCCCCTATTATGTGGGACTTGAACATAATTGGCGAAATGTGGGTGTACCTACTATTAGGTACACCTCTGCGCAACCCTTCGGGGATTACAGGCGTGATGTTATGTTATAATCAGTTAAATTAAAGTCCTGACCACCAGTCTTACCAAAAGTAAGACTGTAACCTACTAGTCTTACCTTTGGTAAGACTGGTTGCAGACCAGTCTTACTAGTCTTACCTTCGGTAAGACTGGTTGCAGACCAGTCTTACTAGTCTTACCTTTGATAAAACTGGTAGCAGACCAGTACTACTAGTCTTACCTGCGGTAAAACTAATTGCAGACCAGTCTTACTAGTCGTATCTTTGGTAAGACTGGTTGCAGACCAGTCTTACTAGTCTTACCTTTGATGAAACTGGTTGTAGTGCTGACTTACCTTTGGTAAGACTAGTTGCAGACCAGTCTTACTAGTCTTACCTTTGGTAAGACTGGTTGCAGACCAGTTTTACTAGTCTTACCTTTGATAAGACTGGTTGCAGACCAGTCTTACCTTTGATAAAACTGGTAGCAGACCAGTACTACTAGTCTTACCTTTGATGAAACTGGTAGCAGGCTAGTCTTACTAGTCTTACCTTTGATAAGACTGGTTGCAGACCAGTCTTACTAGTCTTACCTTTGATAAAACTGGTAGCAGACCAGTACTACTAGTCTTACCTGCGGTAAAACTGATTGCAGACCAGTCTTACTAGTCTTACCTTTGATGAAACTGGTAGCAGGCTAGTCTTACTAGTCTTACCTTTGATAAGACTGGTTGCAGACCAGTCTTACTAGTCTTACCTTTGATAAAACTGGTAGCAGACCAGTACTACTAGTCTTACCTGCGGTAAAACTGATTGCAGACCAGTCTTACTAGTCGTATCTTTGGTAAGACTGGTTGCAGACCAGTCTTACTAGTCTTACCTTTGATGAAACTGGTAGCAGGCTAGTCTTACTAGTCTTACTTTTGGTAAGACTGGTTGCAGATCAGTCTTACTAGTCTTACCTTTGGTATAACTGGTAGCAGACTAGTCTTACCTTTGGTAAAACTGGTAGCAGTCTAGTCTTACTAGTCTTACCTTCGGTAAGACTGGTTGCAAACCAGTCTTGCTAGTCTTATGCTTGGTAAGACTTGTTGCTGCCCAGTTGTCAGACTTGACAGGTTGATCGTATCACCCAGTTGTCGTCTAACTGGGTTGTGAAGGTCAGATAGGTAGTCGCTTCATGTAACGTACTACATCCGAACTGCATCGAGTAAGACTGGAAGCCGAGCCCAACATAGTTGGAAAAAGGCTAGGTGGATGATGATGGAAAGAGTAAAAGCATAGAATATCCTACGTTAAATTGACTAAGAATGTATTTAAAACATGAAAAAAATTCCGTATTTTTTTTTTCGGTTTTATTGAAAAAAAAACATGAAATATATACTGGTCTTTTCTTGAAACATTGGAAAAATTCTATAAATAACTATTTTTAGAAAATATTAAAAATCGTACCAATGGTTTTCCACCTCTGAAATAGAACCTACAGAAGAGGTAGAAAATTGAATAAAAATAAAAGTGCTTGTAATTTAAAACCACGGCGTATTCATATAAATCTTGTTAAAATATACAACTTTTTTTATTTTTACATTATTTCATGCTGTTTTCGTTTAAAATGAGCCCTCGAGGAGGGCTCCCGGCATCGGTGATACGATTTGAGTGAGCCCTCCAGGAGGGCTCCCGGCACTGAAGGTGTTAAAGACACAAAGCTCACTCGTAAACCCATTCAGACCCTTTCAAATAGTTTTTTTCAACAATTTTTGGTTGAGCATAACCTAAAAATAGTCATTTCATTTTTGTAAATATCTCGAAAATGCCATTGTCGATTGTGTTCAATCTTTTGAGGTAGTATTTAGACATGCCATCGAGTATTTTAAAGATGATTTGATGAACACACAACAATGTTGAATTGAGTACATTTGCCCATAGTGCCGCTGGCATTCTCCTTTAAATATAGTTTTGACACACCTAAAATCGAGTTTGACATTCGATAAATTGAGTAGAGCATAGACCAAGATTGCAGTAGACCATAGACAAAAGCTGAATGAAAGTGAACGAAATGATCTGAATTGCAAAAAAAAAAACTGAGTTTAATCAAATATTTATTTAAAATTGCTTATCAGTAATCATTAATGAAGTACGAGGAGCATAATGAAGGCGTAAAACTGTATTGTTGTTTATATTTATTTTTAGTTTTTACCATCTGTGACCATAGTAATCCTGCTAGGGTTGTAAATCGAGAATGAGTTTAGAACTTTGGCGATACTTTTTCGGTTTTCATTAAGAAAATTATTATAATTTTATTAAAATCGACGAAACTGACGTATTTCAAAATAAAAAACCCGACTACGACAAAAAAAACGACTCTGAAAAAGTATGAAACAAGATTTTCAGGATAGAACAAAAAGAAAAGCCGTAGTCACACGGTATTAAAGTGTTTAGGTTGGTACCTATAACGTGTGACTACGGCTTTTCTTTTTGTTCTATCCTGAAAATCTTGTTTCATACTTTTTCAGAGTCGTTTTTTTTGTCGTAGTCGGGTTTTAGTTTTTTACTTTTTTTTATTTAAACAATTTTGGTGTTAAATATTTTTTTTTACTCTTGACTTTTTGTCCGCTAGAGGGCGTGATTTTAAATTTGAGCAATATTTTGGAAATGTACAAGTGAGGCCCTTTCAAATGATACCAAACACGGCGTATTTATCTCCATTTTTATTATTTTTTAAGCCTTACTTTGTGTCCGCTAGAGGGCGCCAAATCGCTTTTTGTGACACGTCACGTAGCCTATGTTCAGCGGAAAATTAAGACGGTTCCAACGATACCTCATACGTCGAGTTCCGATAAGTAGATTAGAAGCTATGAGGGAACAGATGAAGATACACACATACATACATACAAACATACATACATACATACAAACATAGTTACATACATACATACATAGCCAGTCAAAATCATAACCCTCCTTTGGCTTTGCCGTAGTCGGGTAAAAACAGGTTGCGTGATTTATCCTGCTATTTATTTTAGTTTATTAAAGCTAGTTAACTAATAAAGAGGTGATTTTGAAAAAAGAAAATCCGGTTTTTGGTTAAGTAAGTTTAAAATCTACGGTAAATTATCGTCGCCGTTGGAAAGCCCTATCAAGGACATCTTACAAACTTTTTACTCTATGATCTTGACGATCTTGTTTGAATTTGCAAACAATTTGCAAAGTGCAAGCAAAGTGCAAATTGCATTACTACAATGCAGAAGAGCTTTAAGTAGAACCTGGGGAATGAAACCGGCCATAGTAGCCTGGATATATAATGCCATCATCATACCCAGAGTTATACACGGAGCAATAGTATGGTGGCACAGAACACAAATCAAGACTAACAGCACAGAGCTAGCAAAAGTTCAAAGAATGGCCGGGTTAATGATCTCTGGGGCAATGAGGACGACTCCCTCAGCGGCCCTGGATGTCATACTAGGAATGATACCGCTTAGTCTACAAGTAAAGAAAAGAGCCTTGGAGCAGTGGTTCAAACTGAAAAGCTTGAACCTCTGGAAAGGCAATTTTATGGACAAAGGTCACTCGGAGATAGCAAACCTGTACGAAGACAATCTATCAATGATTATGGCCAACAATGACTTAATCAAAAAAGAGAAGATCTTCGACAAAAAGTATAGAATACATATAGGCACAAGAGAAGAATGGACAATTGAGAGTGATCCCTCTATGGCGGTCTGCTATACAGACGGATCAAGGAAAGAGTCAACTAAGCTATCCGGCTCTGGGATACACATACCAAGACTGGAGATAAATAGATCATTCTCACTAGGAACAGGCGCTAGTGTGTTTCAGACAGAAATACATGCCATTATGGAATGTACCAGAATAATTGGAAACGCCCTCGCAGGTGATCTTTCCAAAATAGTTATATATAGTGATAGTCAAGCAGCACTCAAAGCACTGAACAAAGTGGAAGTCACATCTGCACTGGTTAAAGAGTGTAAGGAAGCACTCAACCAGCTAGCGGAAAAAGCAGAAGTAACAGTCGCATGGGTCCCTGGTCATCAAGGACACGAAGGGAATGAGATAGCAGATGAATTAGCCAGAAAAGGAGCGGATGAAACCTTTGTGGGACCAGAGCCCAGGTTACCGATCCCACATAATATAACAAAAGGAATCATCCATAGAATAACCACAGGAGAGTCAAATAAAAGATGGAATGCAACAGAAGGTTGTCGACAATCGAAAATCTTCTTAAAGTCATATGATGAAAAGAAATCCCACAAGCTGCTCAGAATGAGCAGGGGAAGCATAAGACTAGTAGTAGGCATCGCAACAGGACACTGTGGACTCAATAGACACCTGACGATTATGAAAGTAAAGGAAGATCCCATATGCCCAGCATGTGGAGAAGCAGAAGAAACAAGTTTCCACCTTGTGGCGGAATGCACAATGTATGAGCCACTCAGATGGGAAATCCTAGGAACAGATGAGATTAATGAAGAGAAGCTCGCAGAAATCTCCACCGAACAACTGGTGAGCTTCTGCAAGGCAACAGGAAGATTCGCGATGCCGACCACCAGTAACCCATGAAGGGGATCCACCAAAATGGGGAACTGGGCGAAATAATCCACAGCGAAAGGACTGATCGCCCGTCTGGTGTCTGCCGGCGTCCCCGAAGATAAATAGAATAAATAGAAAGTGCAAGCAAACAAAGTGTTTTTGTACTTTTTGTGGACTTCAGCTGTTCAGCATGCAGGCTTCGAGGAAACGAGTGAATAAACGACAGCAGGAGCTGATCGTCGAGCGGTTCCATAATAATCGGCAAATGGCCAGAGGTAAGAAAATTTCACGGATAACCTAAGAGCATCAATTATTTACCTTTTAGTTCCTGCGGTGTTTACTATTATTTTATTTATGTCATCTTTAACTTCACTGGTCTACTATTTGTCATAATTTTTATTAGTTTTTTAGAAAATCAAGCTGATCCCGAAGTGGTGGAATTTTAGGCCAAAGTCAGTAGCGAGCTGAACCAACTGGGCTGCAGCAGGACTGTAGAGCAGTGGCAACATGTAAGTTGTTTCAGTCAGATAAAATGTTAAACTGGATTGGATAAGTGCATGCATAATTTACATGTGTTTTATACTAATTTAATTTCAACAGATGTGGAGTGTGTGGGTGGCAAAAGTTAAAACAAGGGCAAGAAAAGTGAGGGATTCCATCAGGGCCACTGGTGGAGGACCGGCAGAGACAGATCTCAATGTTATTGAGAAAAACATTCTTGATATCATTGGTTCTGCTTCTGTAGATGGTTTTGCCACTTTGGAAATGGTAATTTATTTAATAATAATATATATATATTACCTACTTAGGCTGGTTTTCAAAAATTTAGTATTATCCTTTCAAGTAGTTTCTAGCACTGATATAGTTCTTGTCATGTAAGTTTGTCGCTCTGAAGTTGAAGGCTACAAATGACTGCGCGCTGCGCAGTTGTCAATATCCATTCTAAAAAAATCTCCTTTGGCTTTGCCGTAGTCGGGTAAAAATAAATAAAACTTTATAATGTACTTAGTTAATAGATATACCCAGTAGGTATAAAATTTTACTAGTGACCTACCCAGAAGCCACTGAGATCTTTCCCCATGTACAAACTCATTTCTCAGGAGTGAATAAATGTTCGATGCTCTCCATATTGCCGCATCGTGGGTTGAGCCCGGAAAATTTGGGTTTAACCCAATAATCTTCCCCCTCGCACTGCATACCTGAAAGTTTTTTTTTTAATCAAGATTTCAAGATAATTAACTATGTTAATATTATAGCGTAGTTTATATACTCACAATCTGGCAGTTGATGCTATAATAACCCTTTCGATTATAAAATAGGTTGCCAGGTGCAGTAGGGTGATTCAAAGGAGGTTTCGCTATTGAAACATGGGTCCCATCTACTGCACCTAATGTGTTGGGCATATTATATAGGTCTCGAAAACTGAAAGAAGCAAAGTGTTACATGAATAATAGTGGTGCAGTTTTCAGTTTTGATGGAATGTTTTATTTTATCTTAAAATCTTCTTGGGTTTAAAAAGAAATAAAATAACTTACTCTGTCTTGGCCGCCACCTTTTCTACAGGGGTTACAGGAAATCTCAAGTATTGAGGCGATAAAACCCTCACAATTTCATCTGCCGTAAGAGTCAGGCACCTGCTCACTGACGGCTGGCTGAGCCCAAGTAAGTTGTCTTGCCCAACAGCTGTTTGATAACTGCCTTGAGCAAACAGATTTAGTGCAGCTAGAATCTGAAAATGAGTTCTATTATCATACAGGTAGGTAGGTAGAGATTTTTCATTCTAAAAATGCATGTTGCGCCACTGCTTGTTGCATACACTTTACGGTCAGTGGGTCGTTCAAATGTTTGTAAAGAAATTTTAGTGGAGGAGCGTGCAGTTTTTGACTGAAATATCTCAATTATGTAATGACTAGGTTTAGATCACCCATAAATATAATAAAAGTGAGATACCACTCGACGAAACTATAAATTCTTAAAAACTTGTTTATGCAAGTGAATTACTGCACATACTTATACATAGAGGACACAAAACTGTTCTAACCTTTAGGTGTTTGGGGATAAATCCTTCATCTAACCGAGGATTCCTTAGCGTATCCACCAAATAAAGTGCTCCCGCTCTAGGGAGTCTAAAGAGTTTTTTAAATTTCTCCTCTGCCATTTGGAATGGGTTGGATTGGTCTCGCAATCTTTCCAAATGAATTCTTTCTTGAAAGTGTCTAAAAAATAGTTATAAATTCTTATTAGATAATACTCAGAGCCTGGAAGTGGCTTTGATTATGAGAAGTGCATTTATCCACTTCTTTTCCAACTAATAATGTAGCAAGTGCATTAGATGTTCAGTACAAATCCCTTGTAAGTTTTCATGAATGTGTCGCAGATTCAACACCGAGGCACAATATTTAGAGTTGACAATTTAGAATAACGCCATCTATCATCGTTTGTCGGAAAACTCGGAAACGTCAAGCAGTGAGCTTGGGTGAGTTCGATACAGAGCGTGGCAGGTCTGGTTTGACAGCTGTCAGTTGTCATAATTGTCAAATGTCAGTTGTGATATGTCAGACGTCAGTGGTCAGTGGTCGGTTGACGTTGACATTAGACGCATTTGATTTGAGGGACGGGACTTTTTGGGGAGACACGAGTGCGAACGGTTGTTCTGCCCGCCTGTATCGAACTTACCGCGTTTCTGTACTTTAATCCATTTCCATCGGCTTGATCGTTTGAGATTTTGTTAATTTGTTATCGAAAGTGAATAAATAGGCGGTTGTAATCAGTGTTGAGACTATTATTTCGTACCTCCGCCATGCCGAGCTTGGACTCTGACAACGATGAACCCGAAATAGTTGAGCTACCTTCGTTATCAGAAGTGTGATGAACTATAACGCCAACTTGGTGTAAGTGACAGTGCTAGGCTGGAAAAGTGTAAAGACAATGCGCGTGCGTCTGAAAGTTACATAGAAACGGAAATGTGGTGTTTTCTGTTCGAGCAGCTGAACAAAAACTTTATGACTATTGTGCAAGCAATGAAAACTCCTTTTGCGAGTACGGATATTCGCCTACCGAATTTTGACCCTGAAAAACGGAATATTGTCCCGCGTGCTTGGTTGGCAACAGCCGACATGTGTGTTATCGATCCGAATAGTCAAAGTGTATCGTTGATGATTGCCTTGAACCGCTCACTCATGGGAGAAACGGGACGGTCGGGAGTCACACATCCACTGTAGGTGCGTCGTAAGTCGGCACCTACGTCGCTGGTCGTCCTCCGCTGGGCCTCCTCCGGGTAACCGTTGGTCTCACCTAGTGGGGATGGACCGCCGGGGTGCTGTGAAGATAACAGCGCCATGCAACCGGCGCTGTGGCGCGCCTACAGGGGACGCAGCGAATTCCACGAGACTCATGGGACAAGTTTCGTCATGGCTGTCGTCCATATCTTGTCCTGGGATGAAATGGAGCGATTTTAAGGAGCTGTTTATAGTCTGGAGCACCCCGTAGGGTGATGACGATCGTGAAGACCCTGATGCGAAGAGGAACCGCCGTAATGAGCCATACACTGAACCCAAATGTTACGCATCCAACTGCCCTGGGAAGAATATCAAGGAGGCAAGCAACAGCGCGGCGCAGCGGCGCGGCAGGCGGAGTGGCGGACCAAGCAGCTGCGGGGTAGTGCCTGCAGCAGTGGCACATAGCGAGCGACGCGTTTAAGTTTGCTATGTTAGCAATCCCATCGGTGTGCTGATGAAGTCGTACCCATTTTATTATGTTTCTGGTGCCGAATGCTCTCTGATCAAAAATAATGTTTCGTCACAGTTCAGTGGCAAGCGTGTAAACAACATTGTAAATTGACCTATGGGTCATGATAGTCTGTACCTTACAATTATTTTCTGAAGGCGTGATTTACGATTTACGATTAAAAATTTTGTTTTATGTTGTACCAGATAGTTGTTTTAAAAACCCGACTACGACAAAAAAAACGACGCTGAAAAAGTATGAAACAAGATTTTCAGGATAGAACAAAAAGAAAAGCCGTAGTCACACGGTATTAAAGTGTTTAGGTTGGTACCTATACCTATAACGTGTGACTACGGCTTTTCTTTTTGTTCTATCCTGAAAATCTTGTTTCATACTTTTTCAGCGTCGTTTTTTTTGTCGTAGTCGGGTTTTAGTTTTTTACTTTTTTTATTTAAACAATTTTGGTGTTAATTTTTTTTTTTACTCTTGTCTTTTTGTCCGCTAGAGGGCGTGATTTTAAATTTGAGCAATATTTTGGAAATGTACAAATGAGGCCCTTTCAGATGATACCAAACACGGCGTATTTATCTCCATTTTAATTTTTTAAGCCATACTTTTTGTCCGCTAGAGGGCGCCAAATCGCTTTTTGTGACACGTCAAGTAGCCTATGTTCAGCGGAAAATTAAGACGGTTCTAACGATACCTCATATGTCGAGTTTCGATAAGGAGATTAGAAGCTGTGAGGGAACAGATGAAGATACACACATACATACATACAAACATACATACATACATACATACATAGCCAGTCAAAATCATAACTCCTATGGCTTTGCCGTAGTCGGGTAAAAAATGATACTTTAATTGGCCTTGAGATTTTAAGTAGTATGTTATTGGGCATTCTGTCCCACCTGTCGCGCAGTCGAACAGGTTCGCCTACGCTCCGTTGGAATGCCCAATAACATACGATCGGCTCAATTGTCTTGTATATTACTGTACAGGCTAGTTTAAGACACGCCTCGCTGTCGAAAGTGGTATAGAACGCCCAATTCGATAATCGGCTCGACTCTCCACTCGACCAACGACTGTCGCTCGACGAAGCGAATCATTTGACAGCAGGGTTGGCGCAGTGGCTGAGCGACAAGACTGCTGCGCTGCATGTCGCGCGTTCACTTCGTTGTAAAAAACAGAATAAATATCATTAGTAATAAAAACAACAGATTGTTCAATACTCTTAATTTACACACAATAACATTACAAGTTTACTTTAGTGATCGGTATTAGCGCTCGTGTGTGAAACAACAGTCATTTGTCGTAAAATTTTGGTTGTTCTGGGAACAACACGTCAGCCGATCGAACGAACTCTTGTAGTTTTTACCCGACTACGGCAAAGCCAAAGGAGGCTTGACTGGCTATGTATGTATGTATGTTTGTATGTATGTTTGTATGTATGTATGTGTGTATCTTCATCTGTTCCCTCATAGCTTCTAATCTACTTATCGGAACTCGACGTATGAGGTATCGTTAGAACCGTCTTAATTTTCCGCTGAACATAGGCTACGTGACGTGTCACAAAAAGCGATTTGGCGCCCTCTAGCGGACAAAAAGTAAGGCTTAAAAAATAAAAATGGAGATAAATACGCCGTGTTTGGTATCATTTGAAAGGGCCTCACTTGTACATTTCCAAAATATTGCTCAAATTTAAAATCACGCCCTCTAGCGGACAAAAAGTCAAGAGTAAAAAAAAATATTTAACACCAAAATTGTTTAAATAAAAAAAAGTAAAAAACTAAAACCCGACTACGACAAAAAAAACGACTCTGAAAAAGTATGAAACAAGATTTTCAGGATAGAACAAAAAGAAAAGCCGTAGTCACACGTTATAGGTACCAACCTAAACACTTTAATACCGTGTGACTACGGCTTTTCTTTTTTTTCTATCCTGAAAATCTTGTTTCATACTTTTTCAGAGTCGTTTTTTTTGTCGTAGTCGGGTTTTAGTTTTTTACTTTTTCTCCATTGAGGAGAGTCCACGTTGCTCTGAAGCTTAACACGAATGAGCGCCTTCTTCCACAGCTCTTGGGAGTCGGTGAGGCGCGCGTCGCTAGCCTACCTTGCAGTCGATGTATTACTCTCCGTCTATACTTGCTGTTCGACGCTCGCAACCGTTGGCCACACGGTTTACGAAGAATGATGGTAGACATGATGAACCCGTGTCGAGCTCCGTGTCACTTTCATGGCTGCGACTGATACCGAATATATCGGCACCAGTATTTGTCAATTTACTGAAAATAAAACTGGTGTTAATATGACATTATCTTCGTTCACAATAGATAGAATAATAAGAGAAACACATTAATGACACACAAATTAGTAAAAAAACTGAAGTTTTAGACTTTATGTTTAGTTTAGACCTATACGTTACAAGTTTTAATTAACTGAATGCAGGAAAAATTGATAATTCAAGGTATTGTTTACCTCGTTTGAGTTCTATGAGTTGATGATGAATCCGACTTGCGTTTCCCACTGAGTTTTGTAGATGGCTTGCGGGTTGGTTTAGTTTTCTGATCAGGGATTGGAGCTGGTTGATAATAATCATACTCAGTATCAGACCTGAAACAAAGACATGAAAAGTTTTTGTTAAAATCAGTCTATAAATAAACAAGTGGATCACGGACACAGACCTCTAGTATGAAACACTCAGAATATTTTATAGGTACTTACATTTTTTCAATCTGCAGTTAGAATTTACTGATTTGGTTTGATGGCTATCAATACCGCTACTGACAGCAACTCACAATTCACACTAATTATGACCGATGGTAGAGTACTTCTTGAAGATAAGTTCCACACTTGCAGACTTCAATTAGATTGTATAGTGTAACTTTCGAAACACGTAGCTTATAAAATCGGAAACGCGTAATAATTCACTATTTTAAAAATTACCACATTCGGGTATCTATGTTAGTATGAATCATCTTTTTTCCTTGGACGTATAATACCGGTTGAAAAAAAAAAGTAAAAAACTAAAACCCGACTACGACAAAAAAAACGACGCTGAAAAAGTATGAAACAAGATTTTCGGGATAGAACAAAAAAAAAAGCCGTAGTCACACGGTATTTAAGTGTTTAGGTTGGTACCTATAACGTGTGACTACGGCTTTTCTTTTTGTTCTATCCCGAAAATCTTGTTTCATACTTTTTCAGCGTCGTTTTTTTTGTCGTAGTCGGGTTTTAGTTTTTTACTTTTTTTTATTTAAACAATTTTGGTGTTACTTTTTTTTTTACTCTTGACTTTTTGTCCGCTAGAGGGCGTTATTTTAAATTTGAGCAATATTTTGGAAATGTACAAGTGAGGCCCTTTCAAATGATACCAAACACGGCGTATTTATCTCCATTTTTATTTTTTAAGCCTTACTTTTTGTCCGCTAGAGGGCGCCAAATCGCTTTTTGTGACACGTCACGTAACCTATGTTCAGCGGAAAATTAAGACGGTTCTAACGATACCTCATATGTCGAGTTCCGTTAAGTAGATTAGAAGCTATGAGGGAACAGATGAAGATACACACATACATACTTAAATACATACAAACATACATACATACATAGCCAGTCAAAATCATAACCCTCCTTTGGCTTTGCCGGAGTCGGGTAAAAATAAAGACTAAGGAGTTATTCGTATAGCAGCGAATGTCGATGTCGCGAAATATCATAGGGTTGACAAAACGATACAGTACTTTAATAACAAATAAAAAGTGATCAAGTGTGAGTTCTGTAAATAGTTTATACCTTTAGTTGATTAGTAAGCAATGTCTAACATAACGACTAAGTTTATTGAGTTTTTTCAATTTGAAACCGTTTTTTATTTTTTTTGTTTTTGTCATTCGTAGTATAGTAGTATCCATAACATTAACTAGCTCTATAATTATCCATATAGAAACTAGGATGGACAGACTTAGCAATGACATTCTATGATAACATTTGGTTGCACGGAACCATAACAACATAATTATATTATAATTTTTTGTAAGAACTTTGCCTCACTCTAGGAATTTCTCCTGTATCGTAGGGTGCGTTTACAAACATTTAAACTCATATACTCAAACACCTAGACCCAGAACAACTACTTGTAGTTCTTACAAATATTTGTTCCGTGCGGGAATCGAACCCGCAACACGCTGCGCAGCAGTCGATCGCCCAACCCATTCAAATAATGTTGAATGTGATAGAATAGCCATAAGTATAATTATAAGAATATAGAATCAAATTAATAATCATCGTAAATAAATATCTTGAGAACAGTAAGGTTCTTATTCCGAATAAACCTACATTGTCCTAATAATATTTTATAGCCCGAAGTATTTTATAGAAGTAGTAATTATTGTGGCTTAAAAGACTTGGTTTCCGAACCGAAGATAGCTTTGTGGTATTTAAATAGTTAAATCAAATTAAATGTTTATTTACTTTATATTGCCAATAAATTAAGTAGTAATTATTATATGATACTTACAATGTTTCCTAGATTTTATCTTGCAATTTCAATGTATCCAGTTGTTTCTATCTATTCCCGGAACTATCTATTGATGTTCATATGTTATCCGAATAAATGTAAAGATTACAAATAAATACATACTAAATTGCTAAATTACCTAATGGAGTTTTAAAATAGTTCCACTAATTAAGATTAGCTAATTATTGTATGTGTTATTAGTTAATTGGCTATAATGTTTGACCATTGCCATTGGCGGGAATCGTTGATGTAATAAGTATGAATTGACGGTTATAAAAGCAAATGTTACCGCCAATTCAGGGTAGTTACGCTGCAACAGAACTATTCTACGAGTTAACCAGATAATACGAGTAATATCTGGATCTGTACCCAGAGTGTTATATTCCATGTGTATTGAATAAAGTTCACATGTAAACGTCCTACTAATGAACCAAGATTACAAAGTGGAGAAAGCTGTAACCTATTTGTATTGTCCTAAGGATCTACAATGTTTATGTAAGTTAATTGATATTATTGTTGATATTTAGTCGATTTTATTATGCAAAAATTAATCTTTGATTTTCTTTATACTGGCAACACAGTCACTAACGTCACGTAACGTCAAACTCAACGTTTCTTATAAAAAGAACGGTTGCCTTTAGTCGTATGCTCACTTCTATCTAAACTGTGCTAGGAGGCAGTTACTATAACCTTCCTTGTGGGTATTTTTATATTTGAATAATAAACGAGTCCAAGTATTTAAATTCAAAATCAAATTGCTGCTGTTTTCTTGACACCCATTTCCTATAGGTTATGGGCCCAGGACTGCTTTGATATACTGTTGCGCTTACTGTGTGCTGGTTAAATACGTGTGTATAGTTGAGTGCTTGTAAAAACATGTGTGTATAGTGAGTGCTTGTAAAAACACGTGTGTATAATTGAGTGCTTGTAAAAACACGTGTGTATAATTGAGTGTTTGTAAAAAAACACGTGTTTATAATTGAGTGTTTGTGAAAAAAAAAAAACACGTGAAATATTAAACCTTTCGATGGTGAGAGGTACAGTGTGTGGAAATTCTGTATTCGAGCGTTGTTAGCCGAGACGATGTCATCAAAGTTATCGACGATGAACCCATAATACGGTCAAAGGCTTGAGTAAAAAATAAGTGTATTGTGAAGAATGTAAATAGTGTAATCGTCGAGTATTTGGCAGAATCTTTCCTTGGTTTTGCTAAAAGACGATCTCAGTGCAAGATTCTTCACGTCGAACCTAAAACTCAAAACTTCAACTAAAGAAACACAAGGACACAAAGCCTTAAACTAATAACCAACAAAAGTTTTAAGGCCAAGAAGAAATCTTTCAAGAAGTGTCACCATTATGGAGTCACATCAAATACAAATGCAATTTTGATGCTTCAATCCAATCAACAAAAACCTGCAGACAGATTCCGCAGAGTTCAAGCTGTGGAAATAACTCAGGGTGCTTCAAGTTCCAGTGAGGTTTCCGGTTTCGCATTTTTGTCGGGAAATTATGAAGGTGGCGCAGAAGAAAACCAAGTAACCTTCCTGCTAAATTACGAGGCATCGGACCACATCATTAACAGGGAAGTCCTATCCTTTAACTTTAGAAATTTTATTAAACCGTTTAAAAAATGTTAGTTGCTAAACACGGTGATTTTTTTTACAGCTACTGATGACATTACAAGTTGTCAGCAATCCATGGTACTCTCATACAAGCTGCTGTCAGTAACCAAGATGCAGCGTCCCGGGTTGACCTTCGACCAGCATGGAACCAATATCTGTAAGGACGGTAAAATACTGACGCGAGGTATGGCAATTAATTATTTAATTTGTTTGAATTTTGTGGTTAAAGTTAATCAACCTGTTTCTCAAACATGCAACAGTGATGGTGCTAATTACATTATTTATGCCATCAACGATTAGGCTATATTAGTAAACAAAAGTTTTAGAGCTGAAAAATAACTGTATGATTCACAAACATAAGTTCAATTGAGGTGGTGACACGGAACACCCAATGATAAATTATGCGAAGCTTACATAAACGGGAAACAGGCACGATTACCCATTATTCATCATTACCCATATTTCACACTTCTTAAGTGAAAAACAATAAAATACCTTTATTTGTTGTGTATGGGCCAATCACTCCTTCTACAGTCGATAATAGAAATTATTTTGTTTCATAATTATGACGACCATTTCACTCATTATTGTGTTGTGTATTTATTGACAAAGAAATCTCACGTGTTCAGTTTCACTGCTTTTACAGATTTTATGGCAAAAACTGAGACTAAATTTAATTTAAAACTAGTTACTTTGTACTGTGAAAATTGTCGAGAATATTTTGTCCAATGAAATGAAAGATTACTGTGTTTCTAAAGGAATGTCATACCATTTTACTATTCCAAGAATACCACAGAAAAATGACGTTTCCAAACGAATTAGTAAAAAGCCCGCGCTATGATAAGCGGTGCTAAATTACAAAAGTGTTTTTGGGGTGATGTAGTCTTAACTGCAGTATATTTAATACACCTTGCCCCTTAAAACAAAATCAAACACCATTTGAATGGTGGCAGAAAAAAAATTAATAATAACCTGCAATTAAATAGTTGAAGGTTTTTGATTCTACCGCATAGTGAATAATAAAAATAAGTAACACTTTTGATGAAAAATCATGGAATCATTCTCGTCGGATATATACCAAATGGCTATAAAGTATGAAATAAAATATGAAATGGTCGGATGTCATAGTAATGAGGTTAATTTTTGTAATGAAGGGAATGAAATCGAACATTTCCGTGACAAAACTGATGATAGTTATGACGTGTTGTCAAGAAAAAAAAATCAGTGTCAATAAAATATCCTCAAGACAGTGACAGTCCATAAATCTGATATTAATTCCAAAACTGATTGTTCAAAGTTGAACGGTTTAAAATCAGATGGATCAAAATCAGATAATTTAATATAAGTAAGACCATAATGATTCCAACGTACTAAAGCCAAATGTTAATCACAAACCATGATGTCGCAGTTCTTGTGATACAAATATCGACGATTCTTGTCAATAATGGGAAGGAGTGTTAGGCTTACCTAAGGGTCATCCCCCTGTTTCATATTGTGAAATCGGGGATATTTTGTTGTGTTGATTCAATTAGTTGCAAAGTACCTAGTTCATTTAACGAAATTAAAAATCAGGATGAAAGGAGTTTATGGGAAGGTGCAATTAAAGATGAATTAGATTTTTTTTAACTAATGATACCTGGACATTAGAACCGAAACCGATTTATAGAAATATAGTCGGGTTTAAGTGGTTATTTCGGTTTATACACATTTATTTTCTTAAAGAGAAACTTAACTAAATTAACAATAGGTAGGTTTACATTACAATAGATTTATCTATATGAAATAAAATACAAAACAGTTGACACAAAACTTATGTTAACAAAACTAAACCATAATTCTTAGACCTTTTTAATGTTTATATCCTAGAAACTGAACACCATAGATTTATCCAAATATATAAAATAAAGTATTTTAAATATAAGAATCATGAGATGATGGCAATCCATTATGAGATAAGGCACGTCTTGTTGCCAAAGTTTTTATAGTCAAAAGTATATATCAGATTAAACTGAAACTTTTAGATGTATGATTAGTTTTGCAAATCAATATAATTTATGAATACATCATACGGATCTAAAAACCGTATCTTTAAATGGCATTTAAAAAAAAAAAAAAAAAAAACATGAAAGTGCCAGAGGGTGTAATCAGTAAAGACGAATAAAGCTCTGTACAGATTAAAACAAGCTGCTAGGTGTTGGTTCGAATTAATACATCAGTGTCTTAACAAACAGGGTTTGTAAATTCATCAGTTGATAAATAAATATTAAGTAAAGAGCAAAATTGAAAATGGTAGTTCTAAATAATTGTTCCTAGGAATTAAAATTACTCAAAGTAATGATACAATAACTTTAGATCAAAGTTCTTCTATAAAAATCCATTTTGTAATGTAAAAATTTGGTATGTCTGACTGTGCTCCCATTAGGTACACCTATAAATAATAAACCAAATTATGAAGTTCTAAATGCAAATAGTGAATATATTAACACCTTGCCGCAACCTTATTGGGTGTTTAATGTACGTTATGTAATGTACACGCCCTGATTTAAGTGCTAGTATTAATATTTTGAGCAGATTATACACAAACAAAATGAGTTGTAATTATTTGTCTCAAAAGAGTGCTTAGGTATTTGAAGGGCACTATGGAATTAAAGTTGAGTCACAAAATAAAATGTGATGATGTTAGATAATCATAAATTATGTGGATAAGTAGATTCCTATTGGGGTGGTAATGATGTCAATAATAAAAAAAAAATATACCACAGGTTATTTATTTAAATTATTCAACAACTGTACAATAACTTTGAATACAACGAGGCAAATGTCTGTTGCGGGTTTGTAAACTGAGGCTGAATACATGGCATTATTTAAAACTGTAAAATAATCATTACGGTTAAAGTCTCTAGTCACTAGTATTAAAATGAATATTGTCATTCCAGTTGCTATTTTAAAAGACAATAATGGTTGTGTTAGTACCTACAGCAAATAATCCTTTTTAGTTATAAAAGGTCAAAACATATTGACATCAAGTATCATTTCTCCAGGGAACAAGTTGAAAATAATATAATAAAATTATTTTATGTAATCACAGGTAAACAAATAGCGGATGTGCTAACAAAGCTGCTACAAACTGTTGTATTTTAGCAGTTCAGAGATCAGATGGGCTTGCAATGAAGTAACATAATATGTAAACAAATAGCGGATGTGCTAACAAAGCCGCTACAAGCTGTTGTCAACTGCTTAAAAAGCAGATCAGTCAGAGATAAGTTTGCAACAATGTTACTTATGTATGTGTATACTTTTTAAGTATTGATTTATTTGTGGTAATTTACTTATTGTAAATTAATTGATGTAATGAATTGTTCTATTATAACTAACTATTAATTATAAATTGTTGTAATTGATAATCATTTATGAATTATAAAATTAGATATAATTATTCATTTTGATGAGATGGTCTGGCTAGGTTTTCCTGGGTTTTCCTAGTCCTTGCAACAAATGTTGGGCCATAAATATTGTAGTTTCCCCAGAAATCACTTGGAAGGTTTATAGTATTCTGGTTATATAGGTGATTATGATTGTATAAAAATTAATTTGTATTTGGATAATTGATGATTAATTTTTGAGGGGGAATGTTGATATTTAGTCGATTTTATTATGCAAAAATTAATCTTTGATTTTCTTTATACTGGCAACACAGTCACTAACGTCACGTAACGTCAAACTCAACGTTTCTTATAAAAAGAACGGTTGCCTTTAGTCGTATGCTCACTTCTATCTAAACTGTGCTAGGAGGCAGTTACTATAACCTTCCTTGTGGGTATTTTTATATTTGAATAATAAACGAGTCCAAGTATTTAAATTCAAAATCAAATTGCTGCTGTTTTCTTGACACCCATTTCCTATAATTATGCTCTGAATATTACTGATAACTATGTGTTAGAAATATGTACTATAATATGGTTTATATTGATTGTTGTTTATGTAAACTGATAAATTGCTGTAACTTGAGACAGTCCAAGACAATGTCAGGTTGCCTTTGCATAATACTTTAAAATGTGTTCCCGTGGAGTTTCTTGTCCATTCTTCTCCACGAAGACTAGGGACCTACCGAATGGAATCGAGTTTGATGTAGTTGACAAGACCAAAAGTAATAAAATGAATAGTCTTGTCTTTTGTGCTTTTACTTCATAAAACCCCTGTTCCCAACACACCTTTTTAAAGATACTTTCGAACACAGTAAATAACTAGTAATCATCCTGACACCCAAAGTTTATTAATTGGTGGATATTAATACATTATACATATAGTCTTACATCTACTGATGTAAGATCAGAAGTGGGATTGTCCCTGGCTTGCTAATATGATTTCTAATTGTGTTCCTTTTTTATATTTTCATGATAAATGTTGGAGTTACTGCTGGTCTGATGCTGAGAGATGTGACGTCGGTGGCTCACCGCTTCGACTTGACTAGGACCGGAACGATGGCTACGTCGACAGCACGTACTCTGACCGTGAGATTGAGAAGCTGCTGGTACAGCATCGAAGCCATGCCATGGATTAAATCGAGCAGCAGTACGAAATAGTTAATATCGGTAAGGCCTTGCCTTTGCTTTAATAGTTTGTTCTCTGAAAAGTTACAAATAATGCAAGGAATAAATGTATTTGTTAATACTTCCAAACTCATGAATAATGTTGTTGCTTTCATAAAACATCGATAATATGTAATTTAAAGAAAAAAATAAGAAAATAGTTTTGAGTTAATTTAATGAGATGATGAGATTGAAGGTAGGTGAATATTATAAGTTGGTATTTAAATATTTTATTGAAGCTTAACTAATAAATACTTGATGACAATGTCAATATTTGTCGAATAGAATGTTAAAACGTTACGGAGTACGGAATGAATTTGAGAATATGTTATTACAAATAACTTATATAACTTATGTTCAATCATTTTAAGATACATTTCAAAACTGAACAATTATAATAAAAAAATATTACCTATTAATAAGGTGACATAATATTGTACTACTTAAATATGTAGTAGACTTATATAGTACGTATCAAGTGGGTAAACAAATAAATTGTAATACATCATAACTATCTATTGTATATAACTTAGTGGGACAAGGTCAAAAGTTACTGATCGTTTCCCTTATTTTGATGTACCTACAATAAGCTGATTGGTAGGCTTTCTGAAGTAATAATTTGACTTTGGCTTCTAAACTACCTTCGCGTAAAAGTGAAGTAGGTCTAGATTTTGGTTCTAATGAAAATAAACTACTTTAAAATTACTTCATAATCACTACATAAGCTACTTTCATGATCTGAAAGTTATAATTTAATCATAAAAAGATAAAATGTATACACAAAACAGCTTTGTTAACTAAAACGAAAAATTAACAATAATCCTCGAAATGAGAAACTAAATTTGAATAACATGTTTATGTTCTTTTCTCTTCTCTTCCTCGTAACGAGGGTAGGCGATGACAATAACGAAACAAATGTGTCTATTAGATAATTACCAACCAAGCAAACAAGGATACAAACCAAAAGCAGTTGTGCTAGATGTCGCATCATACTTACTAAATCTGTTTTTTTATCATTGGGAATGATCGAAATTTTGAAGATTTGCTTTGGTATATACTAAACAACATGTTAAAATAATTATAACAATCTTTTCTTTATAGTATAGTACCACAATAATAATCGTCAGATTGACCGAGCGGTTACTTTTTGGTTACTGTATATAAAAATTTAAGCTACGTTTCAAAACTAAATAAGAGATTTTTTATTGAAATAAAATAATTTTCATTGAAATAAAAAAAGATCTTGTTAAAACAAAATAATTTTCATTAAAATGATCTAATTTTATTTGATATAAAATAAATTAAATATTAACTGTGGCGCCATCACGTCTTCCAAGCACATCGTGTTGTGCTGGCGCTGCCGCTGCGGCTACAGGGAACCTCGAGCAGCGTAAATGTTAACCTTAAACTATTAAATTCGAGTCATTTGAGGTTGAAACTCTGGAGCCTGAATGAAATTTCGAAACGCCTTGTTGACGCTTCCTGTGACCCAGGGGTTGAGTTTTTCTTTAGCCAGAGGCTAAGTGTTGCAATTCAACGTGACAACGCGGCCAGTGTCTCGGGCACTTTACCTGCTGACAGCGTTGAGGACTTTTTCGATGCCCTTTTATAGTCTTTTGTCAGTTGGGTCTAGTTTCATGTATAATTTATGTTGATTTTGTTTATAGTCGTATAACCTTAATAAATAATAATAATACATAATAATAATAATAAAAAAAAATATTTAATTAAAATAATTCATAAAAATAATAAATAATAAGTAAACAATAAAATAATATTTCCAGTCTAGGTACAAAGCCAAAGTCAAAGCCAACTAAGTAAAGTAAAAACTAAAAATTGTTTACCAACAAAATAATGATACATTGACTTTAACTGCTTGACTTGATGACTGACTGAAAATTTAAGTCTCACCTAAAATAATGGTGAATGAGGAATTTATTCCGCCTCACGCTACTAGGCTTTATGCTTGGTGTCGGCTACCTCACCGGTAGCGGGTGAATAAAGTTTGACATTATAGGTATTTAGCCGAACTACCGCCTAGGGGGCGAAGCTTACCCGCAATATTGGTAAATGAGGAAGTTATTCCGCCTCACGCTACTAGGCTTTATGCTTGGTGTCAGCTACTTCACCGGTAGCGGGTGAATAAAGTTTGACATTATAGGTATTTAGCTGAACTTCCGCTACTAGGCTTTATTATGCTTGGTGTCAGCTAGACTCACCGGTAGCGGGTGAATGAAGGTTGACATTATAGGTATTTAGCTGAACCTCCGCCTAGAGTGAAGACAAATATTCAATATTTATGTATGACAAATATTTAATTTTGTAAAAAAAAAAAAAAAAACAAAAAAAAAATGAACAATAAATGAAAAATAAGTTATTTGTATAAAATTATTTCATGATGAAAAATATTCTGGTTGCTTAGCCAATGATTTAGTATTACATTATCTTTTCAACTGCCACGTTTTAAAGGAAGCAGCCTAATTTGTTTACCGATTCAGTCTGATCCTTTTAAATTTTATTAAAGTTTAATTGCGAATAGTGTTTTTGCCCTTGTAACCTTTGGGTCGTAAATAATTACTTCGAGGACGAAGTACTGTCAGTATGGCCGTGATAGAATAGCCATAAGTATATAAGAATATAGAATCAAATTAATAATCATCGTAAATAAATATCTTGAGAACAGTAAGGTTCTTATTCCGAATAAACCTACATTGTCCTAATAATATTTTATAGCCCGAAGTATTTTATAGAAGTAGTAATTATTGTGGCTTAAAAGACTTGGTTTCCGAACCGAAGATAGCTTTGTGGTATTTAAATAGTTAAATCAAATTAAATGTTTATTTACTTTATATTGCCAATAAATTAAGTAGTAATTATTATATGATACTTACAATGTTTCCTAGATTTTATCTTGCAATTTCAATGTATCCAGTTGTTTCTATCTATTCCCGGAACTATCTATTGATGTTCATATGTTATCCGAATAAATGTAAAGATTACAAATAAATACATACTAAATTGCTAAATTACCTAATGGAGTTTTAAAATAGTTCCACTAATTAAGATTAGCTAATTATTGTATGTGTTATTAGTTAATTGGCTATAATGTTTGACCATTGCCATTGGCGGGAATCGTTGATGTAATAAGTATGAATTGACGGTTATAAAAGCAAATGTTACCGCCAATTCAGGGTAGTTACGCTGCAACAGAACTATTCTACGAGTTAACCAGATAATACGAGTAATATCTGGATCTGTACCCAGAGTGTTATATTCCATGTGTATAGAATAAAGTTCACATGTAAACGTCCTACTAATGAACCAAGATTACAAAGTGGAGAAAGCTGTAACCTATTTGTATTGTCCTAAGGATCTACAATGTTTATGTAAGTTAATTGATATTATGCTCTGAATATTACTGATAACTATGTGTTAGAAATATGTACTATAATATGGTTTATATTGATTGTTGTTTATGTAAACTGATAAATTGCTGTAACTTGAGACAGTCCAAGACAATGTCAGGTTGCCTTTGCATAATACTTTAAAATGTGTTCCCGTGGAGTTTCTTGTCCATTCTTCTCCACGAAGACTAGGGACCTACCGAATGGAATCGAGTTTGATGTAGTTGACAAGACCAAAAGTAATAAAATGAATAGTCTTGTCTTTTGTGCTTTTACTTCATAAAACCCCTGTTCCCAACACACCTTTTTAAAGATACTTTCGAACACAGTAAATAACTAGTAATCATCCTGACACCCAAAGTTTATTAATTGGTGGATATTAATACATATACATATAGTCTTACATCTACTGATGTAAGAAATGCGTGTCAACCTTACCTAAAATAGATGATTGATGCAAATGTAACTTAGTTGACCTAAAAACAAATATTTGTGCAATAACAAGTATTATGATGAAATATTTTATGATTTAAGCGTTTTAACTAATTTATGAAGAAGTCATTATTCAACTAGAGAACTACAGCAAATCATTACTCTGGATATTTGATATAAATATCTTTATATTGCAGGTAATTTTATACACTATTTGTACTGTAATATTTTTTTTTATTTCTTCGAACAGGTACCCTACTATGACATCTTAAAACAGTCCTGACTTATTCTTAATCCATAGTGGAAAAGAGATGGCGCTAGACACCCTGTATAGTTCTGTCACGTTTCCACACTGGATTAAGAATAAGTTAGGACTGTTTTAAGACGTCATAGTAGGGCTCCTGAAGGGCAAAACGAATAATAATATTGTGCATTTCTTCTCAGAAATAAAATCTTGCATAGTCATTTATCTGTCATTTATCTGTCTGTTTTTTTTTTTTTTTGTATGGATATGTGATATAAATATCTATATATTGCAAATACTTTTTATATACTGTTTTACTGAAATATTTTTTTAAATTCTTAGAACTGAGCGCTAAAAAAAGTAAAAAACTAAAACCCGACTACGACAAAAAAAACGACGCTGAAAAAGTATGAAACAAGATTTTCGGGATAGAACAAAAAGAAAAGCCGTAGTCACACGGTATTTAAGTGTTTAGGTTGGTACCTATAACGTGTGACTACGGCTTTTCTTTTTGTTCTATCCCGAAAATCTTGTTTCATACTTTTTCAGCGTCGCTTTTTTTTGTCGTAGTCGGGTTTTAGTTTTTTTACTTTTTTTATTTAAACAATTTTGGTGTTACTTTTTTTTTTTACTCTTGACTTTTTGTCCGCTAGAGGGCGTTATTTTAAATTTGAACAATATTTTGGAAATGTACAAGTGAGGCCCTTTCAAATGATACCAAACGAGGCGTATTTATCTCCATTTTTATTTTTAAGCCTTACTTTTTGTTTGCTAGAGGGCGCCAAATCGCTTTTTGTGACACGCCACGTAGCCTATGTTCAGCGGAAAATTAAGACGGTTCAAACGATACCTCATATGTCGAGTTCCGTTAAGTAGATTAGAAGCTATGAGGGAACAGATGAAGATACACACATACATACATACATACATACAAACATACATACATCCTCCTTTGGCTTTGCCGTAGTCGGGTAATTAATATTATGCATTTCTCTTTCCAGAAATATTTTGATAAGCGCCTCGAATCTCGCCAACTAGAGAACTATAACAAACAGTTTGTATTTGAACGTCAATAGTGGGCTAGTCATCCTAATACTTTCTTCGGTTATTACTGTATAGGTACTTATAAGACTTTACCACTGACATGTCCGGGTAACTAGAGCGACCTAAAACTTTTTTCGGTTGTCTGTCCAGGTAACTAGAGCGACCCAAGAGATCCGCGCCACACTGTACCATTAAAACTTACTAATTATCTATGAAAAATTTAAAAAATCGACTAACTGTTCTGTTATATTTTTACTCCGTGAAACGACGATTCTTTTCATACCAAATACTCTATGCCCGAGCGGCCGCCATCATTAGTTAGGATTGTTTATATAAGTGTCGGGTCGCCAGTATTTTTTGTTTACGTTTGAAGTGTCGACGTTCGAGCGATAAGGATTGTGATATAATATCCCATTGTGTTGAGTGTTAGGTTTATTTAAATAGTTTGAAGTGTTAATTCTTATCGTTTATGTGCCAACAGAATTGAAATCGGAGTTTTGAAGGTTATCTAAACCAGTGATGAAAAACAGTAAACAAAGTGCGTAATTTCTAACGGTTGTTTTGGTAAGTATTGCATGATTTAATGTATATTTCAATGCTAAAGTTGTGAAATGCTTCTTATAATAGGAAAAACAGTTCATTATCAATATAAAAGTACACTTAAACCAAAGAAATATGATGAAAATAGTTATTATTTCACGTGTTTAAAATTTGTGTTCCAAATTTTTAATTATGGCGTCACACGGGAAGGGGTATTTGTTTTGATTTATTGTGCTAATACTGTACGTTCCAAGGAATGATGTATTGGTATAAAAAAATAGCTTATATAATCTATTTTGATAATACATAAGTTCCGTTGAGATATGTTACAAAATATTTCGTAAAAACTTTTATAAACAAAAAACTTTACTCAAATTTAACCCGTATTGGCGTGGTTCGTGCCGGTTATTTCGATAAGTTTCTGTATGTTATAGTATTTTATCAGTAAAATACTTGTTATAATAGGAAAAAACAGCTCATTATTAATGTAAAAGTAGGCTTAAACCAAACAAATACGATGAAAATAGCTATTATTTCACGTGTTTAAAATTTGCGTTCCAAATTTTTAAGTACGGCGGGACACGGGAATGGGTATTTGTTTTGATTTATTGTGCTAATACTGTACGTTCCAAGTAATGATGTATTGGTATCAAAAAATAGCTTATATAATCTATTTTAATAATATCTAAGTAACATTGCGATATGTTACAAAAAGCTACGTAAAAATCTGTTAAATACAACAATTTTACCCAAATTTTACTCTTAGTGTCAACTTAAACATTTTTTGTGTGCGTTTTCGTTATGAGTCGGTATATATTAAATTATGTGTATCGTACCCTGCATTTCTCGCTATAAACAGTTTTTTTTTTATACCCGGACGTTTGATAGATGTTTTGTACAAAATCATCTTAAACGTCCGGGACACAATTGTGTCCCGGACGTTTAAGAACAAGAACAAGAAGTTTAAGAACAGATGGGGGTACGTCAGCTGTCAAACTTTGGACAGCTCAGTGGGATCATTAATTTTAGTTGTCAGAATTATCCTTTTTATGTTAAACTTAGAGACTTTATTCTGTTAATCAAACGTTAAGTAGTTAGTATTGAATCTAAATTAATCAATAATGCCTCATTGTTCAGTTTGCAACGTATTGGTAGATAATCGTCGATGGTCAGGTCATTTACATAGCAATGTTCATAAAAAAAATAGCACGATCCTTTTACACGATAACATTGAAATTATTAATACTTCGTTTAAAGGACGAATCGTAAGTTACAGAATCATTGCAACTAAGGAACAGATAGATATTTTTCCAGAAATGTTTCTCAGTAATATTAGTCAGCAAGTAAAAAATCTAATAGATCAGTCAGTACTGAAACATACCTCAGTGAAAATTAATTTTGAATTGTTTTCATTTTTTCTTTTGTTTAAAAGTGATCAACAAGATTTAAAGTCATTTGCTACAAAAAACTATATCCTTAATTTTAATTACGATTTTGATTCAATTTATAAATCAACAGTTCAGTTACTCTTAAATAAAATTGAAGAGTTTGAGGAAAGAGATAGCGGCTGGACATTTTTGTGCAATTCATATTTAGAAATAAACATTAATAAATATCAGCCTCTCGGTGGATCGAAATTTATACTTTTACCAAAAATGATAAAAAATAAAAAGGCTTGCTTGAATATTAAAAACAAAGACGAGTATTGCTTTCTATGGTGTGTTGTGGCAGCTTTATACCCTACAACACAACATCCTGATAGAGTCTCATCTTATCCTCACTTTTGTGAAATTTTAAATGTTGATGATTTGTCATTTCCGATTACATTTTCGGACATAGCTGTTTTTGAGAAAAATAATCCACTTCTGAATATTTTTGTGTACGGATTAAAAAATGGTAAGACAATCATCGGACCTTTGTATACATCAACGAATAATAAATCTAAGAGCATCTATCTCTTGTTTTTAGATAGTAACGCAAATTCTCATTATTGTCTAATCAAAGATTTGCCTCGACTAGTCGGAAATCAGTTGACTAAACATCATGGTAAACTATACTTCTGCGAAACTTGTTTTTTGTTCTTTCCAACTCTCAATCAAATTGAAACACATTTATGTGGAGGGGTTGTGACAGTGTTACCAGAACAAGGGTCTTATTTAAAATTTAAAAATTATCATAGAAAACAAGACATTTCATTCGTTATTTACGCAGTTTTCGAAACATTGTTGGAACCTATTTCCTGCGATGAATTTGACTCTGCTAATACGTTATACTCACAACGACACGTCCCAGCGGCGTTTGCCTATAATATAGTATCATCATAATATAATGATACTGTTAACGGTTATAGAAGTTATCGCGGTAATAACTGTGTTACAAAATTTGTAAATTTTTTGACTGAAGATGTTAAATCGATATATAGAATTCTATCCAAATGCGAACCTATGATATTCACAGAAGAAGATGCTCTTAATTTTAAGCTCGCTGTTAAGTGTCATATATGTGAAAATTTACTGTTAACCGATAGAGTTAGGGATCATTGTCATATTACAGGTCGATACCGAGGCGCAGCACACAGTCATTGTAATCTACAAAATAAAATACCAAAGTTCGTTCCAATATTTTTTCATAATTTATCTGGATACGACTGCCATTTATTTATAAAAAAGTAAGGTGAAATTCCCGGACAAATTAAAATAATACCACGTAACAAGGAAAAATATATTACATTCACAAAGTTTATTCATATTGCTGATAATGAGTATATACAAATAAGGTTTTTAGATTCCTTTAACTTTTTACCCGACTACGGCAAAGCCAAAGGAGGGTTATGATTTTGACTGGCTATGTATGTATGTATGTATGTATGTTTGTATGTATGTATGTATGTTTGTATGTATGTATCTTCATCTGTTCCCTCATAGCTTCTAATCTACTTATCGGAACTCGACGTATGAGGTATCGTTAGAACCGTCTTAATTTTCCGCTGAACATAGGTTACGTGACGTGTCACAAAAAGCGATTTGGCGCCCTCTAGCGGACAAAAAGTAAGGCTTAAAAAAAAAAATGGAGATAAATACGCCGTGTTTGGTATCATTTGAAAGGGCCTCACTTGTACATTTCCAAAATATTGCTCAAATTTAAAATCACGCCCTCTAGCGGACAAAAAGTCGAGAGTAAAAAAAAATATTTAACACCAAAATTGTTTAAATAAAAAAAAGTAAAAAACTAAAACCCGACTACGACAAAAAAAACGACTCTGAAAAAGTATGAAACAAGATTTTCAGGATAGAACAAAAAGAAAAGCCGTAGTCACACGTTATAGGTACCAACCTTAACACTTTAATACCGTGTGACTACAAAGACTACGTCAAAGATTTTGATATTTTCTTAACTAATGATTCAGTTTCGTCCATAACACTATCGATAACGTCTTTTACAATATATTGCGCATTTATAATAACATTCTCACTATCACTTTCACTGTCACTGGTTTGAAGATTGTTAGAGAGATCTATGACTGAAATTTTTATTAGCCTTATACCTTGTTGCTGTATTCGGCTCATAACGAAAGATTTTGTTGGTTTTTGTTTCTTTAACTTTTCTCTGCGCTGCTGTTTCGATTTCTTATCTTTCGTAATTTGTTTGCAATGCTCAGGTTCGGTGCGAAACATCTCGGAGAACCCTTCATAAGGATCTTGAGCGTACTGGCTGAAGACAATCTCTGATTCAGACATCTGGAACAAAAATATTAACAAAAATGTTAACGCTGTTGTGAACACAAGTGTATAATTAGTTATGTCTTAATAACATAATAAATGTATTAGTTTACTTACCGTTGACATAATTATGATGCGCTTTAATTTTAAACAAGTACTCTGAGCGAGTAATATTTGTTAAATGACATCAATTAGATACAATTAAAGACTACGAAAAATATTACGCAATAAAAGAACGTAAAGGTTGTCACTCACTGAGTGTATAATTCAAACATTAAATCAGTGTTCATGCGTCCGAGCCAGTGTTACAAGGTGCGAATGCTTCCTAGTAAGTGCATCGAACTGGTACAATAGTTGCGCATGCTTCCAGTCAGTGACTACCTTTAACTATAAATGTTCACAGTAAGCATTTTTGTCTCTAACAAGGACAATGAACTGATGTGTTTGTTTTTAAATAGTTATAAATCGATACGGATGTTGTGATCATATTACATGATAGTTAATTCTTACTTTTGATGTTGCGAAACTTCAACCACCTTATTACAAAAGGTAATTAAACCTGGTTTAACTTAGACTTGGTTTATCTCGCATGAGTCATGACGTCTCACTTCAATAGTATTCAAAAGAAAGTGATAGCATTTAAGATAAACCAAGTCTAAGTTAAACCATGTTTAATTACCTTTTGTAATAAAGCCGCAAGAGTCTAGATTTTCTTTTTACATATTATTTAACAGACTTCATAAAAGAGGGATGATGTGTTTGAATAAGTCTCTGATAAATAAAACAAGTAGTATGTACATTGTTTCACATTTTATTTATATTTCTACAAAACAGTTACTTATATATGACGAAGGTAGCTCAACTATTTCGGGTACATCGTTGTCAGAGTCCAAGTTCGGCATGGCGGAGTTACGAAATAATAGTCTCAACACTGATTACAACCGCCTATTTATTTACTACCGATAACAAATTAACAAAATCTCAAACGATCAAGCCGATGGAAATGGATTAAAGTACGGAAACGCGGTAAGTTAAATACAGGCGGGCAGAACGACCGTTCGCATTCGTGTCTCACCAAAAAGTCCCGTCCCTCAAATCAAATGCGTCTAATGTCAACGTCAACCGACCACTGACCACTGACGTCTGACATATCACAACTGACATTTGACATATGACAACTGACAGCTGTCAAACCAGACCTGCCACGCTCTGTATCGACCTCACCCAAGCTTACTGCTTGACGTTTCCGACAAACGATGATAGATGGCGTTATTCTAAATTGTCAACTCTGAATATTGTGCCTCGGTGTTGACTCTGCGACACGGCCATCTTGACATTTCACACGTCCTCGTGTGAGGTATCTGCAACAAGAATTCACGGAAAGTAAATCGTCCCTTACTCGGTCTCCCTGACCAAGACGTCGGAGTATTAACACACACACACAATTCAAAACAAAATTTTGTTCTGATCCATAATCTCATCAAATCTCAAAGAAAATCTCAACATTGAAATCAACATTCTTCAAGAATCATCAACTTTCAACCAAATCTAGTATCGGATCAAATCCAGTATGCAATACTCTGCTCGGTACCATACAACACACACAGCTTCCAACAGGCAACCATGGGACCTCCATTCGGTACCCAACCTCAACACATCTCATTGCCTCCATCCGGCAACCATGGGACCTCCATCCGGTACCCAACATCAACTCAACTCAACACATTGCCTTTATTTAGCACCTTTAGCTACATTGCCATGATGGACGTTGGTCACAGCCCTCAAATAAACACTTACACGCGTGCAGCAACGAACAGCATTGCAATGTATGCAATCTGAGCCACTTGCATACTACATTTGCATCTTTTACCTCTCACTTAAGGTCTGACCCCTTCATCATCACCCGATCTCGTTTTGTCAGTGTCTATCGTGTCAAAGTCAAATTTACAGTCAGCAATTGCGTCACATGTCGCAATTGACCGTATTTTCTCAAATCGTATCTCATTTGATGACATTATGAACCAAAACTAATCGCAAATAATTGTCGGGTAAAACGTGAAATAGAATTTCTAAAACAATTCCATCGAACTAAAGTCAAAATTTGTACAGTTGACCTTACAGAAGTCTGCCCAATACCAGTCGTTCGGCCATACCTGGCCCAAGTGGGTAGGGAATAAAAGGTATTCTGGTCAAAATCATTACCGGTTCTAATGAAATCAAAACAAACTCTTTCTCCCAAAGCTGACATGTCGAACAACACCCATACTCATTCAAATAACAGGAAACTCATTAAAATATTGCAGTGCTCATACTCTGACCTCTATCCGGTCTTCATCATCACACTTATAGCCTCCATCCGGCCATAAGCATCAAAACAATCGACCTCCATCCGGTCTTCATCATCACACTTATAACCTCCATCCGGTTATAAGCATCAAACCAATCGACCTCCATCCGGTCATCAACACGTAACCTCCATCCGGTTACATACACAACAGGCAACCTCTATCCGGTCACCTTCACATGTAACCTCAATCCGGTTACATACACAACAGGCAACCTCTATCCGGTCACCTTCACATGTAACCTCCATCCGGTTACATACACAACAGGCAACCTCTATCCGGTCACCTTCACATGTAACCTCCATCCGGTTACATACACAACAGGCAACCTCTATCCGGTCACCTCCACATGTAACCTCCATCCGGTTACATGCACAACACCATCAAGATAATCATTTCGAGCCTTTATCAAAATAATTTTTAAAGTAGGGTTGTTCAACATGTTACTTTATTTTTCCTGTAACGTTACAGGTTATAAGAAAACTCTTACTATGCTAGGTACTTTAAATGTTAAGTTGACCACTTATTATTCAACTAGTCTTGTTGTAATATGGGATCTAGAAATCACTAGTAAACAAAGATGAATATGCTGTCAATAGATTAATTAATTGGGAACGAAATTCTAACGGAACATCTGTATCAACTGTATTGAAATCAATTTGAATATTAGAAGCATTCTTGAGCTTATTTGAAACATCACATAACCTAACAACCTTTTCACGACACAAAAACAACACTATCACACGTCTAACTAACATTAAATCCTTGTTGTAAAATCCTCAACGCTAATTAAAATATCATTTTTTTTTAAAACAACTATCCGGTACAACATGAAATAAAATCTCTAATAGTAAATCGATAATCATAACCTCAGTAAATAATTGTGAAGTACAAACTATCATGACCTATCCCGGGTCAATTTACAATGTTATTTACACGCTTGCCACTGAACTGTAACGAAACATTTTTGATCAGAGAGCATTCGGCACCAGAATCATAGTAAAATGGATACGACTCACCAGATATTCATCAGCACACTGCTGGGATTGCTCACATAGCAAACTTCAACACGTCGCTCGCTATTTGCCTCTGCTGCAGGCTGCAGGCACTGCTTGGTCAGCCTGCCGCGCCGCCGCGCTGCCAACCACGCGCCGCCAAGCCGCGTCCCGCCGCCGCGCCGCCGGCGCCGCTGCCGAAGTAAATTCTCAGCGCACCGTGACGTCATCGCGCCATTCTTCGTATTTTCTTCAGCTCGAGTGAATCCCGGTTCTGATGTCGCATCAGGGTCTTCGCTGCTTCCCCTGTAGGCACGCCACAGCGCCGGTTTCACGGCGCTGCTGTCTTCACAGCACCCCGGCGGTCCATCCCCACCAGGTGAGACCAACGATTACCCGGAGGAGGCCCAGCGGAGGACGACCAGCGACGGAGGTGCCGATTTACGACGCACCTACAGTGGATGTGTGGCTCCCGTCCGTCCCTTATCTCCCATGAGTGCGCGGTTCAAGGCAATCATCAACGATGCACCTTGACTATTCGGATCGATAACACACATGTCGGCTGTTGCCAACCAAGCACGTGGGCCAATATTCCGTTTTTCAGGGTCAAAATGCGGTAGGCGAATATCCGTACTCGCAAAAGGTGTTTTCATTGCTTGCACAATAGTCACAAAGTTTTTGTTTAGCTGCTCGAACAGAAAACACCACATTTCACGCAAACGCACATTGTCTTTACACTTTTCCGGCCTAGCACTGTCTTTTATACTATGTAGGCGTTAGAGTTACATACCACTTCTGATGACGAAGGTAGCTCAACTATTTCGGGTACATCGTTGTCAGAGTCCAAGTTCGGCATGGCGGAGTTACGAAATAATAGTCTCAACACTGATTACAACCGCCTATTTATTTACTACCGATAACAAATTAACAAAATCTCAAACGATCAAGCCGATGGAAATGGATTAAAGTACGGAAACGCGGTAAGTTCAATACAGGCGGGCAGAACGACCGTTCGCATTCGTGTCTCACCAAAAAGTCCCGTCCCTCAAATCAAATGCGTCTAATGTCAACGTCAACCGACCACTGACCACTGACGTCTGACATATCACAACTGACATTTGACATATGACAACTGACAGCTGTCAAACCAGACCTGCCACGCTCTGTATCGACCTCACCCAAGCTTACTGCTTGACGTTTCCGACAAACGATGATAGATGGCGTTATTCTAAATTGTCAACTCTGAATATTGTGCCTCGGTGTTGACTCTGCGACATATATATATATATACAATGAGTAATATTAAATAATAACTAACCATTACACATACAGTACTTACTGCCTAATCTAAACCACCTCATTTTTTAGAAGAAACGCGTGACCCCAGGCTTGCGTTGATATTTTCCCTACAGATATCGCTCGTTTATCGTCATTGCTAGACAATACAATCTTGATGACATTCTGAGTAAATATTACGTGTTTAATTGATTTAAACATTATATTTTTTCTACGTATAACTCCACCTTTAAATAAAATATTTTCATAATCTGTGATGTCTAAGTCTCTTACTACGCAAGATTTCACACCCTTCGCTTTTTTAATTATTTTATCAAATGTTTTTATGGAGTAAAGTTTTGATCTCAAACCAACAAAATCAGATATACATTTCCCTGCCATTTCATCTTTGAACAAACCTGGTACTTTTTTGTTCATTAAGGGTAACTTAAAATCATTGTTATTGTCATAGTTACTGGTATCAAAATATTTTAAAAAATTGTACTTTAAGTCATGATAAAAATCATTAGTATAAATTTTATAGACAAAATAATCTGTATCTGTATAACACAGCTGCACTCGATCTTCATAAAATGGTTTTACAACATTGTAACGAAAGTCATACATGTATGACTTAGAAAGTTCTAATACAGTGAATCCAATGTAAATAGGCTTATCTAAAATAATTTGATCAGGTTTCATTTGTATTGCAACTAAATTTTCTGAGAGGATAGAGGCACTATGGAAATAGGGGCTGGCTACAAGTCTCTCGGCGGATATTGATTTCTTGGTGCGGTTAAATTTGTCGCACCATTGATTGACTAAATGAACAGTCACTCTATTTTCAGTATTTTCTAATGTCTTACCAAACACACTGTTGTTTAACAACTTAAAAAAATCTTGTTCGAAGGAACTCTTTGCCTTTTGTCTCAATTGAGTGTTTAATTCTATATATTGTTTCAAATAAGGACTCTGTCTAAACGTAATTACTCTATGAACTTTTCGTAATATTAAGCCATGTTCTAAACACTTTTTTAAATGAACGTAATGTATAACATAATTATACTTGTTAAACAAATTTGCAATTAGTATTTTTGTTTTACCGCCTGGAGGTATACATTTCTCTGGACAAAAAGGTAAATCATTATGGTGATTGTGTAAATGTTCAGGATACAAGAGATCGACTTCTAAAATAAAGCCCCACTCAGCGTTATCTTCAACATTTTCAACATGTAAATTATCTATTTCATCTTCACTAAGAAATCTAAAACCTGAATACGGTAAATACTGACACATGCTGAAACCGTAAAGATTATTACAATCTAGATATACAATATAACTCTGAGGCTTTGATGTATTATATTCAGGCATGTATTTATTATTGGCTTTTGCATACCTATGGGAACACATGCACAAACCTCCTCGTATACCACTTTGAATCATTCTGATGATAAACAAGTCCGACACGAGTTCTAACTGAACGCCTGTTTTAAGCAACATTGCGTCGAAGGACAAACTAGGTGCGGTAATGTAAAAAACGCAGGATCTAAATTATAATGTTGTTTGCATGTTTTTCGAAACTTTTGAAATACCTATATCTGTCAATAAAAGTACATCCGTTTTTAAGTATAAATCCGTATACTCGCCTAAATCCTTTATTTTTTCCGTGTTAACAAACTAAATTTTCTTTCATCAGAAAAGTTAGTTAAAAGATTGACAAAATCTTCTATAAGCATTGTTTTAGCAAGTTTGTCTAAACTAGTTCCTAAAAAAGTAAAAAACTAAAACCCGACTACGACAAAAAAAACGACTCTGAAAAAGTATGAAACAAGATTTTCAGGATAGAACAAAAAGAAAAGCCGTAGTCACACGTTATAGGTACCAACCTTAACACTTTAATACCGTGTGACTACGGCTTTTCTTTTTGTTCTATCCTGAAAATCTTGTTTCATACTTTTTCAGAGTCGTTTTTTTTGTCGTAGTCGGGTTTTAGTTTTTTACTTTTTTAGGAACTAGTTTAGACAAACTTGCTAAAACAATGCTTATAGAAGATTTTGTCAATCTTTTAACTAACTTTTCTGATGAAAGAAAATTTAGTTTGTTAACACGGAAAGGTATATTTCCGTATGACTATATGACAGATTGGAAATGTTACGATCAAAAATCTTTACCGTCCAAATCTTGTTTTCATAATTCTTTAACTAACGAAGATATTAGCGATGAAGATTATAATCACGTTAAGACTGTGTGGAGCGAATTTAAAATAAAGGATTTAGGCGAGTATACGGATTTATACTTAAAAACGAATGTACTTTTATTGACAGATATAGGTATTTCAAAAGTTTCGAAAAACATGCAAACAACATTATAATTTAGATCCTGCGTTTTTTACATTACCGCACCTAGTTTGTCCTTCGACGCAATGTTGCTTAAAACAGGCGTTCAGTTAGAACTCGTGTCGGACTTGTTTATCATCAGAATGATTCAAAGTGGTATACGAGGAGGTTTGTGCATGTGTTCCCATAGGTATGCAAAAGCCAATAATAAATACATGCCTGAATATAATACATCAAAGCCTCAGAGTTATATTGTATATCTAGATTGTAATAATCTTTACGGTTTCAGCATGTGTCAGTATTTACCGTATTCAGGTTTTAGATTTCTTAGTGAAGATGAAATAGATAATTTACATGTTGAAAACGTTGAAGATAACGCTGAGTGGGGCTTTATTTTAGAAGTCGATCTCTTGTATCCTGAACATTTACACAATCACCATAATGATTAACCTTTTTGTCCAGAGAAATGTATACCTCCAGGCGGTAAAACAAAAAAACTAATTGCAAATTTGTATAACAAGTATAATTATGTTATACATTACGTTCATTTAAAAAAGTGTTTAGAACATGGCTTAATATTACGAAAAGTTCATAGAGTAATTACGTTTAGACAGAGTCCTTATTTGAAACAATATATAGAATTAAACACTCAATTGAGACAAAAGGCAAAGAGTTCCTTCGAACAAGATTTTTTTAAGTTGTTAAACAACAGTGTGTTTGGTAAGACATTAGAAAATACTGAAAATAGAGTGACTGTTCATTTAGTCAATCAATGGTGCGACAAATTTAACCGCACCAAGAAATCAATATCCGCCGAGAGACTTGTAGCCAGCCCCTATTTCCATAGTGCCTCTATCCTCTCAGAAAATTTAGTTGCAATACAAATGAAACCTGATCAAATTATTTTAGATAAGCCTATTTACATTGGATTCACTGTATTAGAACTTTCTAAGTCATACATGTATGACTTTCATTACAATGTTGTAAAACCATTTTATGAAGATCGAGTGCAGCTGTGTTATACAGATACAGATTATTTTGTCTATAAAATTTATACTAATGATTTTTATCATGACTTAAAGTACAATTTTTTAAAATATTTTGATACCAGTAACTATGACAATAACAATGATTTTAAGTTACCCTTAATGAACAAAAAAGTACCAGGTTTGTTCAAAGATGAAATGGCAGGGAAATGTATATCTGATTTTGTTGGTTTGAGATCAAAACTTTACTCCATAAAAACATTTGATAAAATAATTAAAAAAGCGAAGGGTGTGAAATCTTGCGTAGTAAGAGACTTAGACATCACAGATTATGAAAATATTTTATTTAAAGGTGGAGTTATACGTAGAAAAAATATAATGTTTAAATCAATTAAACACGTAATATTTACTCAGAATGTCATCAAGATTGTATTGTCTAGCAATGACGATAAACGAGCGATATCTGTAGGGAAAATATCAACGCAAGCCTGGGGTCACGCGTTTCTTCTAAAAAATGAGGTGGTTTATATTAGGCAGTAAGTACTGTATGTGTAATGGTTAGTTATTATTTAATATTACTCATTGTATATATATATATATAAGTAACTGTTTTGTAGAAATATAAATAAAATGTGAAACAATGTACATACTACTTGTTTTATTTATCAGAGACTTATTCAAACACATCATCCCTCTTTTATGAAGTCTGTTAAATAATATGTAAAAAGAAAATCTAGACTCTTGCGGCTTTATTACAAAAGGTAATTAAACATGGTTTAACTTAGACTTGGTTTATCTTAAATGCTATCACTTTCTTTTGAATACTATTGAAGTGAGACGTCATGACTCATGCGAGATAAACCAAGTCTAAGTTAAACCAGGTTTAATTACCTTTTGTAATAAGGTGGTTGAAGTTTCGCAACATCAAAAGTAAGAATTAACTATCATGTAATATGATCACAACATCCGTATCGATTTATAACTATTTAAAAACAAACACATCAGTTCATTGTCCTTGTTAGAGACAAAAATGCTTACTGTGAACATTTATAGTTAAAGGTAGTCACTGACTGGAAGCATGCGCAACTATTGTACCAGTTCGATGCACTTACTAGGAAGCATTCGCACCTTGTAACACTGGCTCGGACGCATGAACACTGATTTAATGTTTGAATTATACACTCAGTGAGTGACAACCTTTACGTTCTTTTATTGCGTAATATTTTTCGTAGTCTTTAATTGTATCTAATTGATGTCATTTAACAAATATTACTCGCTCAGAGTACTTGTTTAAAATTAAAGCGCATCATAATTATGTCAACGGTAAGTAAACTAATACATTTATTATGTTATTAAGACATAACTAATTATACACTTGTGTTCACAACAGCGTTAACATTTTTGTTAATATTTTTGTTCCAGATGTCTGAATCAGAGATTGTCTTCAGCCAGTACGCTCAAGATCCTTATGAAGGGTTCTCCGAGATGTTTCGCACCGAACCTGAGCATTGCAAACAAATTACGAAAGATAAGAAATCGAAACAGCAGCGCAGAGAAAAGTTAAAGAAACAAAAACCAACAAAATCTTTCGTTATGAGCCGAATACAGCAACAAGGTATAAGGCTAATAAAAATTTCAGTCATAGATCTCTCTAACAATCTTCAAACCAGTGACAGTGAAAGTGATAGTGAGAATGTTATTATAAATGCGCAATATATTGTAAAAGACGTTATCGATAGTGTTATGGACGAAACTGAATCATTAGTTAAGAAAATATCAAAATCTTTGATAGACAGTGATTTTTATTAATATCCTATTTTGGAATACATATTTTATTGTGTTGTTTTATTTTATTTTCTTAGGTATGTTTTACGCTATTTGGTTAGGTTTAGTATAACGAAATAAAAGATTATTTAGAAATAAAAGCTTTTTATTTATAAAACATAATTATGCATTTTATTACCACTCTAAATACTTTTTAATACACAACACATTTTTAAGTGCACATTGCTTTAAATGGTTATTACAATTTAAGTTCGAATCTACATTACAGTATTTTTTATGTAAAACAGATAAATTAGGACATTGTTTTTCACCAAGTTCTGATACCTTACAATTTACACATAGATCCTTTATCCATTGCACCTTCTCAAAACCTTTTACAATTATTTCTTTATTTTGTAAGTATGGAACGATTATACGATGGAATTCTCTATAGTCAACATATCCTTCATTCCAATAAATACCTCTGTTTTTTTCTAACCATTTAACTTGCTTCTGTTCATTGCTTGTTAAGTATCTGAACAAGTATGGAGACTTAACTAAGAAGGTTTGGGTGTAATCACGAGTAGCCAATGCTAATTCTTTTACTATAAAATTGTTGTAGAGGTCCTTAAATCCTTGAACGTCCAATAATATAGTTTCAGGATTCATGATATTTTCCTTACGGTATTGCTCAACGGTTTATACTCGATTATACAGTCGTTCAATATAAGGCAGTATGCTGAAGTTTGATCGGGTATATCCAAATCCGTTTCAATTTCCACTCTTACATCCACAACCGAACCTGTCTTCAAGTTGTCCGCTTGCCTGGAGCAGTCGATAACAAAGAGCGGTGCCAAGTCTTTAAATTGTTTTTCGCTTAATAAAGGCTCCGCGCGACGTCCGTAATATGACTGTTGAAATCTAGTATATTGTTCGTCTAATAAAGCAATTCTGCTATTAGCAAAATTCACATTTAGATTTTCATATGGGAAGTAGTTTGAATTGAGGTATACTCTAACGTCACGAATATGACAGTGATCGAACAGAGACATATCAGAGCTTGCATTGTTTTTTCTATTTGTCTGTAAACCAATAATAACGTATCTAGGCTTCTCTATTTGTGATGATGTTTTAATAGACCAAGTATGTTTCGTTGTTTTAGGTAAAGTAGGATATTCGTACAGATCCCAATTTCTAAAAATCGTCTGGAGCGGACGGTCTTTCTCTAACAATTTTAGCAAACTTATTTTCTCTTTGTCTGACACTTTAACGTGCGGTACACGCCAAACAATTTTATTTATCTGAACATCATCTACAACTTCACCAGTACTCAGTTTTACAGCGTTCAGGTTTGTATTGCTTCGTAACAATATCAATTCATGTCTACTATTTATCACTACTTTCTTAAAATCTTCTGCAAACCCGAGAATATTACAAAGTGGTATAGAAGCAGAAAAACTACCTCCGTTAATATTTTTTGTGCCATCGATATTCCAACCCCATGCATAAGATATCTTTGACTCACTCTCATTCATTGACACTAATGATTTCATCGTAGTAGTCACACCAGCGTTTTTTATTTTATCTATTTCTACTCCATTTAGTTCGTAACGTATTTCTTGAAACAAGTAGAGTAGAAAATTATTTGTTAAAAAAACGCTGCTTGCTTTTTCTTTTGAATCTTTTTTGCTAACGATTATAGTTCCTTCCAAATACAAAGTGCTCGCTGAAGGTAATATATACAGATCCTGTTGATTAATAGGTATTCGGATTTCATCGTTCCTGTTGAAGCTTGTTATGTAGGGTTTGTAAGAATGAAATTCGATTCCCTCAACAGTGTTGTCGTAAGTTGGAGCAGATAAAATCATTCATTCAAAAGATATTCATTATAGCAAACCGATTGTTTTAAGAAATTCCTTATTGTCTCGTGTTAACTTAATTTTTTTCTTTGACCGAGGTCTTATTTGCTTGATCACTTTAGTAGAACTGACATTTCCAATTTGTTGATGCACATATTTATTGTAGTCAATCATTTTTTCTAAGATGTAAATATAGCTGCACTTCTTCACCACGTAAGTTTATTAAGCGTTTGTTTATATCTAATAGCCTGATATGTATACTGCTTATGTTGTTTTGGTTGATTGGAAAGTATATGGCGTTTTTCGGAATTTCTATAATTCTATATCCTGGGGCCACGTTGAGGGCGAATTCGTGTACAATATGACTGGGATTTCCGTTTATGTACGAACCACTTACAATATCACATTCTATTCTGATCACGGTCGTAGGTAAAATGTTGACTGGTAACTCTGACACATGCCATTTATTTGCTTTCAAGATCTGTTTCTTAAACCCCAATAATTTCCTAAAAGTTCCTTCTTTAGTAAAATCGATGTCTTTAGTACAGTATATCAAAGTTTTTAGAGTATTGTTATTACATCGTACTTTTATTGAACAGTCTTTTATTTCCGTTTTTAAATATTCGCTGATATCTTGCAATTCATAAGTAATAATAATAATAATAAACCCATTTATTTCCAACAACCTTAAATAACAATTATACTTAGAATATAGTGTTTTATATAAATTTTATGCATTATTATTATTTATTTTTTAATTTATTAATTTTAGTTATTTGATGTTGGAACCCCAAACTGGGTATAGGCCTCCTCCAGTTTACTCCATTTATCTCTGTCCCTTGCTTTTATTTGCCATTCTTTTCCTGCCGTGGCGATTATTTCGTTAATCCATCTGTTCTTTGGACGTCCTCTGCTCCTTTTACCAATTGGTCCTTTCCATACCGTTGATTCTATTGTCCATCTTTTGTCTCTGTATCTTGCTAGGTGCCCTGCCCATCGCCACTTTAGTGTTAAAGCGTATTGCAGAGCATCTATGAGCTTTGTTTCACTTCTTATGTATTCGCTTCTAATTCTTTGTATTCTCCTTATTTTTAATAGACTTCTTTCCATCGCTCTCTGGCATGTCACGAGCTTAGTTTTTATTTTGGTGTTATATGTCCAAGTTTGACAACCGTATGTGAGCGTCGGTAAAATGCAGGTGTCCATTACGGTCTTTTTGAGGTGAAGAGGAAAGGCGCCTTTTAGAATTTCTTTCAGGGACCAAAACTTTTTCCAACTCATGTTCACTCTGCGTTCTGTCTCTTCTTCATCGTTATTGTCTCCAAATGTTATTTGTTTCCCTAGGTATATGTATTTGTTTGTGTATTCCAGCGGCTTACCATTTAGGTTTATTGTGTTAGTGTTGCTGTTTGTCATTATTTTCGTCTTGTCTTCGTTCATTTTGAGACCTACTTTTTCACTTTCTTCACTTAGTGAGCATATCATTTTTTCTAGTTTCTTGCTTGTTTCGGCGAAGAGAACGATGTCATCAGCGAATCTCAGGTGTGTCAGTTTTCTCCCATTTACTGTGATTCCTTCTGACTGCCAGTTTAAATGGTCGAAAATAAGTTGTAGTACTGCTATAAAAAGTTTGGGGGACAAAGGATCGCCCTGTCTCACTCCTCGGCAAATTGGTATTTTCGGGCCACGTTTTTCCATTTTTACTCTGCTGGAACTGCCATCGTATATGTTTTTTAGTGTCTTTATGTAGTTTTCATGAATGTGGCATTTTTCCAGGGCTTCCCAGATGGAGTTGTGTGAAATCGTGTCGAACGCTTTTGCGTAGTCTATGTAGGCTATGTAAAGTGGTCTATTGAACTCTTTATATTTCTCTATGACTTGTTGTATAACGTGTATGTGGTCCATTGTAGAGAAGCTGGAACGAAAACCTGCTTGTTCAATCGGCTGGTGTTCGTTGATTTTTGTACTCAGTCTACTTTGTAATATTGACGTAAATAGTTTGTACACACTAGGAAGAAGGCTAATAGGTCTATAGTTGCCTATATCTTTTGGGTCTCCTTTTTTGTATAGTAGGATAATGTCAGAACTCTTCCACTGCTCCGGCACCTGTCCTGTGTACAAAACTTTGTTGAATAAGCAGGTAAGTGGGCGAGCTAACAGAGAAGATCCCAGCTTCAGAGCCTCATTTTGAATGCCATCCGGTCCGGGACTTTTCTCATTTTTAATCTTCCTAATGTGGCTGGTGACTTCCATAATGTCTACAGGTGGTATATCTCCGTCGTTCAAGATGATCTCGCAGTTTTTATAAGGTGTAGTGGAAGGATAAGACGAGTTCAAAGCGGTATTGTTTTCTTTTTCATGGAGTAGTTTATAAAATTCTGTAGCACAATTTATGATATCCTCTCTGGTCTTGGTCTCTTTAGTTTTATTTTTTATGTTCTGAATCCAATTTTTGTGTGTTGTTAGCTGTTTGTATGCTCTTTTGGTACTTCTATATGTTTGTAGGTTGCTTTCTATTATTTTATTTCGATATTGTTGGTAGTCTTTTCTGATGGCTTTACTTGTTGTTTTATATAATGTACTTAGTTCTCTTTTCATTTCCTTAGTTTTATGATTAATTTTTATGAGTTCTGTTTGTCTTGTCAGCAAATCCCGTGTGTTTTTACTGAGAATTTTATAAACGCAATCGGTTTTAACGTCGCTTCTCTTTGATGTCAAACTCTTTTTAATTATATTTTCTATAGCATCGTAGAGTGTTTGAACATCGTCGTCTTCGTCTTCCGTATTTAATACTCGTATGTTTTGTTCTAGATCATTCAAAAAGCAGCTGATATCTTCTGTAGTTTTTAGTGACTTTGGTTGCGGTTTAAAGGATGCTCTACTTTTCTTTTGTTCTTCTAGCAGGTACGTAGCTCTGACAAGACGGTGGTCTGATCTAAATCCTAAGCCATGGAGAATTTCTATATTTCTTATCTTTTTGGGTTCATTTGATAAGATAAAATCTACTTCATTTTTGGTTTTTCCATCGGGAGAGAGCCATGTCCATTTACGGTTGTTTCTCATTTTATAGTAGGTATTCATAATAGACAGTTTATTTTCTAATGCGTATCGGACGAGCTTTTCTCCTCTCTCACTTCTTTTCCCATATCCAAATTTTCCCATAGCTAGGTTTTCTTTCATTTTCTCTTGGCCTACTTGTGCATTAAAGTCTCCAATAATAAGAACATTTTCTCCTGCTTCTTTTTGTGCTGCATCCAAGGTTTCATAGAAAGAGTTGATATCTCGTTCCGTTGCTCTCTCCGTCGGGGCGTATACTTGTATTATAGACAGTATTTTGTTGTCGTATTTCATTTGCAGTAGAGCGACTCGCTCGGATAAACCTGAGAAATTTAGTATCTTGTTTTTGTGCTCTTTTTTAATTAAGAAGCCTACTCCGTGTAATCCTGGCGTTTCTCCTTTGTAGCAAAAGATATAGTCATTATGTTCTTCAATATTGCAATCCATTCTTCTTACTTCTGCGAGGCCGAGTATATCGATTTTGATTTTCTGTAGTGAATATATCAATTCTATATATCTTTCCTCTGAACCTAGTGATCTCACATTAAGTGTTCCAATTTTGAGTGACTTAATCATTCTCTTTGTGTAAACTGGAGGGTTTTGGTCTTTTTCCCCCACGAGGACCAGTCGGCTTGGGGGAGGTTGTTTTTCAGTTAAATCAATTTCTGTTATTTCGTTTTGTTGTGTTGTTGTATTTTGTATTGTTCGTTTAGTTTGTTTTATTTTCCGATTACCGATATTTAATTGCTATTGCTTATTTTCTGGGGGAGTTGAGAGGGAGTTGGATCTAACTCTCATCATATCAAATGCATTTATTCGGTTGGTCTTTGAGGCCGTTATATTCTGTTGCTTTCTTGGTTGCAAGTCGTTTTGTGGTGAAGTTGATGATTCTCGTTTTCTCTTTTCATTGTTCGGATTACTTTCTCTAACCACCAACTTATCGTACTTTAAATAAGCTAGGTTTCCTTTGCTTCTTTCTTCTTTTAGTTTGGGCAGTAAGGCTTTCCTTCTTTCCAGAACTTCTTTTGAATAGTCTTCGGCAATATATATTTCTTTCAGTTTCTTTTTGCTTGCAAAGATTTCGGTTTTCTTCATAAAACTTACAAAGGAAAAAAGAATCGGTCTCGGTTTATCATTATTATTTAATTTTCCAATGCGATATAGGTTGTTGACGTCATATTCCTCAATAGTTATTCGTGCGTCGCGTTGGATCACTCCCTTAACCTTCATTAATAACTCAGAGGTTGACTTTTCCCCTTCTTTTAAACCAAAAATAACTATGTTCTTACTTCTTTTCTCCCACTTTAGATGCTCCACTTCCTTCTGCATGTTTTCCTCCCTCACGCACCGCCTGGTTACGTCATCGCATGAGTCATCGGACCTTGCTCACTAAAACGCTTATCGCTCGAGTTCTGTTATCTCTTATCTCAAACGGTAAACAGTTTCGTGTTTCTGAAGAGCTAGACGATGTATTATTATATAAACAACTCTTTTATAGCTTATTTAGAATTATAAATATCGTATAGTTAGGACAGAACTCGCCGCCACACGACCTGTTGCGTATCTTATTTTGTTTTGGTAAAACTACTGAATCAATTTACACGAAACTTTAGAACTAATATAACAAATGTACAAGTAATATGGTGACAGTGTTTTTTTAGGAGACCTACATACATTATTCTAATAAGATTTTAACTCAACTCCCTCACGGACCGCCTAGTTACGTCATCGCATGCGTCATCTGACCTTGCTCACTAAAACGCTTAATGCTCGAGTTTTATTATCTCTTATCTCAAACGGTAAACAGTTTCTTGTTTCTGAAGAGCTAGACGATGTATTTATTATATAAACAACTCTTATTTTAAAAGACGTATATTGTCATCCCACAGACGACCGGATTTAGGACAGAACTCGCCGCCACTCGACTTGTTGCGTATCTTATTTTGTTTTGGTAAAACTACTGAATCAATTTACACGAAACTTTAGAACTAATATAACAAATGTACAAGTAATCTAATGATAGTGTTTTTTTAGGAGACCTACATACATTATTCTAATAAGATTCCAACTCAAAATTCTTATAAGATTCTTATTGGCGAACTGTCATTTTAGAATTGCGAAATAACCTTGAAATATAAATAAATACGAAATTATTTGCTTCGAAGACACGATATAATGAATTATCACTATATTTTATGTTGATAATAATGTTTCCAAGACCATATTTCAATGAAAAGGAGTCAAATTCATATTTTCAATTCGCTCATTCAATGACGACGACGAAATCTTTGTTATGATATTTTGTTGGCTCGAAATATAATTTTGGGATATGAATTGCCATGCAAATTATTATCTACAAAGTTGCAATAGGGACTTCTAACCTAATAAACATTTACTTACCAACGTTTCACAAACAAAATCAAACACAAAACACAAAAACACTACGACACCCACACTTTACCACACCGTTTTTTGCATCAACTGTCAAACGTCACTATGGCGCCTCTCAATATTTTTTTAAAAGTGTTCCAGGTTTATGTTTAGTAATTTATTGGTGCCATACGCAGCTCTAGCTAGTTACCCTTTGGCACAAATTTTGCCAGACGATTTAGAGCCATATTTTACGTAAAAATAAGGTTTGAATTTGCTGCGCCCGACTGGAACGACGTCGTTCCAGCGGGTCTCAACGGAATTTTCTTAGTGGAACGACGTCGTTCCAGTCGGGCCTGAACGGTTAAGTTGGTTTTTAGAGATTTATTTTCTTCTATAATCGGTTTCAATTTTTCCTCCATTCTACTCATGATGGTTTTAATAATGGTTTCTGTTAATTCAATGGTCTGATTTTTTATTTCAATTTTCATTTTTTCAAACAGCATTTGAAATTGTTCTTCCATGTTGTTTTTTTTTTTTTCTCGCTTGAAACGGAACGTATCAATCGATTAGTTTAATTAGTCGATTCTACTTTTCTCCGCTGGTAACCCCAGTGACTGACTGGATGACACGTGAATGAATGATATGACGTGTCTGACAGTTGTTCTATTTGGCTATGGTCTTAACTAACCTCCAAAATTCCTGGTATTAAAGCAGTGTTGATTTGTTGAATTCCAGTAATTCACGCAAAGTTTATATGTTCACTCACTCCAGTGCACTATTCTTCTTGTTTCGGAGTCTATTACGTGGAGAAATGTGATCTCGAACCAATTTTAATTGCAATTTGTTTACAGCACAGTGACTTTTAGATGTTGACACTTAGAGCACCGGAACCGGAAAAAAAAAAATTCATAAGTACTTTCAGGTAATTCACAGACTTCATTGGACCCATAATATAATTTATTATTCATTTTTTCAATGTTAGGAATTGAATTAAATGTTGAGAAATGCAATAAGGCACATTCATAATGACCATGAAGTTGTAATGTATTAGGATAATATGTACATAAATCGGACGAGTTTCCAGTTATCGATAACCCTGAGTGACATGATGAAAATGATTGAAATAAAAGAAATACATAAAATTTATACGTATTTATTCCAAAATTTCCATAGATATTTTAGACATAAGTGTCCACAGTTTACTGTATCAAATTGTTGAAATCTAGTATAGTTATAAAAAACATCACAATTTTTAAAGTACTGCATTAATTCCATTGGAGGTTTCAAATCTCCAAAGCTATCAAAGTATTCACAATATTTGTTTATTTTAACATAAGCTACCCAATGCGTACCTTCGTTCTTATAATCGTCCAAGTTTACGATACCACATTCAATCCGTTTCGGTGTCCTTGGTAACTGATCCTTCATGTAGACTCCTCGAAAGTGAGGGATGTCACGTGCGTGTCTTTTTATGTCTACATTAGTTAGAGCACGATTAGGTAGCTTATTTTTCAGTTTTTTGAAGATTTTATGAATAAACCTTTACCATTTTTATGTGGCTTAATGTATAAACCTTGGCCTAACTTTAAAGACTCCATCACCTTATTATGTCGTTGTGTTTCTCGCAAATTTTGTTGACCTGCTTTGTAATCGTTAACAGTTTTTGCAATACCAGCCGCACCACCAGCTAAAGTTCCTAAAGCTGATAAACCCGCAAAAATAGGGATTAAAGGTAGAATACCTCCAGTCTTTGGTAAGGGAATCACTCGCGGTACTCGAATTTTCTGAATGTTTGGAAATATTTTTTTTGCGGCCAAGTAAGCAGCGTTTATTAACGTTTTATTGTTCTTTGGTTTCAGTTTTTTTATTTTCGCTCTTATTTTTGACACGAAACTTTTAAACGTTTTGACACCAGAACCACATTTTAGTTTGGTTTTCATAACTTTGCTCACTAACCATGAACTAAGTTTTTCACTTTTCCCAGCATCGTTCGATTTAAGTCTTTGTTTAGCCATATTTAGTAGTTGTAAATCAGCTTTGTGACGATTGGGTAAGTCTGCATGGTTTGCATATGCAATATCGTGATGCATACAAGCTTCGTCTAGCTTATTCACACCTCGATCACCTCGCCGTAATCGCTTCTCGAGTTTTGTTCCCGGTCCGCAATAGTTATAACCAGGTAAATGAAGTTCGAATGGCAGATTATTAATTACACTATTAACTAGTCCATCCATTCTCTTGCATAGTAGAAAGTGTAATGAATGAAATATTTGTTCCAAACATGGTTATATATTCATAATCCTAACCTACAATTTCATCTTTATCAATCCAACTATTTTCTTCGTTACTTAAGCCTAACAATTTCACGTAAAGTTTCTTCCCTTTTCTTTTAAGAACCTTTTCTTTCAAATAAACACCAGGATAGCTAGTTTTTTGAAGTTCTTGTTCGTAGAAAGATCCTCTAATAGGTTGCTTTCTATGATCTTCTATATGATATGTTACTGGTATGGTATTATTAATCCTTTTTACAGTAAATATTTCTGTCGACCAATTAGGAGTGTAACCTTTATCAAAAATATGTTTGTATTTACTGATCCGAACATTTTCACCTACTTTGAATTTAGGTCGACATCGGTTTGATGTATGTTTTTGAGTTTTTTGAATATTTTCTCTCATCTTTGACTCATTCATCTTATTTACCTCGAATGGTTTCAATTTGATGGTATGATGTTTTGTATTATTATATGTTTTTAGAATAACTTCTAATGCTGTACCTATCCATTTGTAGTTCCCAATGAGACTAAAATATTTATACATTTTATTTTTAATTGTTTTAATCACCCGTTCTACAATCGATGCTTTCTTGGTAGAAAACGAAGAGTAGTGGTTAATATTGTAGCTCTTCATAAGCTTTTGGAATGTTACGTTATAGAATTCTGTTCCTGCATCAGTTTGTAAATGATTAGGTTTTCGATTGCTGATAGTTAGTATTCGCTCAAATGCATGAGTAACATCAAGTTTACTTTTGGATTTTATTGGTTCTGTCCAGGTATACTTTGAGAAACAATCAATCACCACTAAAATGTAATTATATCCTTTATTAAACCTTTTTAGATTTTGCATATCTATTAGATCAGCTTGCCATAAGTCATCTAAGCCTTTTAAAATAACTGATCGTCTAACAAAGTTTCTTCGTGCCGCCTTGTGTAGTTCATTAACAATTTGTTGTTTTGCCATCACGGAGATTTTTTAAGCAATTGATGTACTTCCTCTTTGTTATAAAACTTATCTTCCAACTGAACTAAAACTTCAGGTATCTTTGCTTTTAAAGTGGTTTGGACTGTTATTTGTGTATCTTTTATGATTTGAGTACGCAACAACCCAATCAGTTTATTTAGTTCCTTTATTGTATGATCGCACAATCGATCAACGTTATCCTTATTCACGGCATCGTCTGATTCTAGAGGAGTTTCCTCTCAATCTAGATTTTTTCAAGTCAAAATCTCCACTTTCGGATTTTAGCAGTGCATTTTCATTGAATTCTAATAATTCAGAGAAACGCAATCTCTTATGAACATTGTGCCCGAATTTATCTACATTCATATTTAAGGTATATTATGTTTAGAGGTTGATAATACAATGAACATTGAAAATTGTATACCATTTATTTATTACTTAATCAATTTACTCTCACGCAGTTCTTCAATAATAGATATAATTTCGTTGTCTAATCCTGTGTTACCAGCGTCTCGAGATGCAATTAATAATTTTAACCTGTCTACAAGTTCATTAGGATCATTCCAATAAACAAAATCAACATTTTTTTTCCACATTTTGTTCAAGGATACTCCTTTCCCCTTTGACTGACTGCTTTGAATGGTACTTGGCTGTTTGAAAAGAGGTTTTATAACTTGCAAATATTTTTGTCCCTTATTACTTTTTATTGGTTTGTTTGAGTCAAAGTCTCGACGATGTGCGTTTGTGGCAATCAACATCATCTTATAATACTGCATATCAGACTCTGTAACCGTGCTTAAATCTACATCCTTTTTCAATAACAATTGTTTCAGTCCGGGAGTGCTTCGATATTTCTGTCCTGCAACGGTAATATAATCATCCCCGATCGTTATGAAAGCAGAACCTAATATCAATTGTCCTCGCTCCGCTCGAACACCAAATGGATTATCTGTCAATGCTTCTGAAGATATTGACCAGGATGATGTATCACGCTCTTGATTGTTCTCTACTAATGATTGGTACGACTCGTTACTGTCGGTATCACATTCATTTTCTTCCGCGCTACTGTCTCCTTCGTTACTGGAACATTCTTTCTGCAAAATATCGTTCCTCAACGGAACTTTTGTTTCTTCAACTTCTTTAGATTGCAAGAGGTCAGTTTGTTTATTGATATTAGCTAAGCAATTGAGAGACTCTGTTACAGGTCTAAAAACTGATTCCAATGCTTGCTTATTTTCACTCTCAAAATCTCGCATCTTTCGTACTTTTTTCTTTACGGCTTCTGCAGCGTCCACAATTTGCCTTTTCAGTGATTTTTCCATTACAGTAGAATAAGATAGTTTTCGATTAAGAGTCGGTCATGGAATAATGATATCATGTAAGTACCGTAGCCTTAAATATTTATAGTTCTAATCAAAGACTACAAAAGTGTCAAATTTATTTCTATAACATCCGTTATTTTTGTTGCAATCTTTATTAATTACAACATAATTAAAGGGCTCACTCCATATTTTTGAACACATTTCACAAAATTCAATCCAGGTCATATCAGTGTTAACATGTTCTTCATAAACGTGTCTCAAGTTAATATTATCTTGTTTGAATAGTATAATTAAGTTAGCATTATCTCTTACTAACTGTTTAGGGATTTTGCTATATGTTTGATTTAGATAAAAACAGTCGATGTATTTGTGCCTTCCCATTGCAAAATAATCACGCATGTTAGTTTGATTCTCGCAAGCAACGTCGTCAAATATAAACACAGAGTAAGGTTTTGCGTCCTGAACGCTTATAACTTCCTCATTCCCTTGATATTTGTGGAGTGAGATAATTGGTACCCGTTGTAAAACTCTTTCTAAAAAAATGTACTTAGGTTGGTGTAAGGTTTTTGAGTAGACATAAACATTTTGAAACCTTAAACCGTTTTCATGGATAAGAAGTCCAATAAGTAAATTTGTTTTGCCACAATTCGATGGTCCACAAATGATACATCGTACTGAATTAGGTAACAATTCTCCATGACGCGAACTAGTTTTACAAAAATCATCGCAAACTGTGTTTACTTGCAGCGATTGTGGTTGTTTAACAAATCTCATGATTACTGTGGTCAACAAACTGATTAACAATGAGTAAAAGTATTTTTGACCGCCTGTTGGTCTAGTGGTTAGTGACCCTAACTGCTATGCCGGAGGTCGTGGGTTCGATTCCCACCCAGGACAAATGTTTGTGTGATGAGCACGATCATTTGTTCTGTGTTGTATGTATTTAGAAATATATAAGTATGTTTATCAGTTGTCTAGTACCCATAACACAAGCTCTGCTTAGCTTGGGACTAGATGGCGTTGTGTGATAGTTGTGGAATATTATATTATTATTATTTATTTTTTAATTATTTACACTGAAAAAATGAGATATTCTAACAACGGTAACGAAGCAATAGTGAGATCTAATTCGCTGTCAACGCCATCTATCGTTAGGCTAGGCGCACTGTCAACTCGGGACAGGTAGGTAATAAAATTCAAGCGCATTCGCGTGGCTGATTCCTTGTTAAGTATATACCCCAAAAAGTACTACAGCACCATCTATGACACATCGGATGAACTAAAAGCACCAAATCCTACATCGCGCAAGCAAAGTTTTCCACGTCGTAAGACTATAAAAGAACCATCTGGTCGTCATAAAAAATGTGTTTATATCAATATGCACACAAGCTCGCATGAGCGGATCATGGTTGATACAGATCCGAAGATCAGATACGCTAATATGATTTATGATTAACTATTTGATTTCAATTTGTAAATTTTTTTTCCCACTACTGACACAAAGGCTTCTCTCACAGAGAACAGTGGTGGTGAAATAATTTACACAAAGTAAAGCGCTAGCCTAGGTTCGAACCCACGACCTGCAACTTGTAAGTCGCAACCGTTACCACTAGACCACCACTGCTCTCCGCTCTAACTCTCAAATATGTTTATCTAATGTTATTTACGAAGCGATTTGCCGCTACACTGTCTTCTTCGCAATCGTCGTTTCGTCATTTCGTCCTACTGGCTGCGGATGCAATTCTTGGTCTGTCAAAACAGACCCATCCTTAAGTTGCTGATATAGGCAGTGGCCTGTTGATGTGCTAGCAGCCATGTCACACATCTATGAAAGATTGCTAATGAGTTTCGACTTTGCGGCTAAAGGCCGACTCCGTATGTTATTGGGCATTCAGTCACAACGGAGCGTAGGCGAACCTGTTCGACTGCGCGACAGGTGGGACAGAATGCCCAATAACATACTACTCTGTTGCCACTGGTATTCGGGATGTATGGGGCCCGTTGCTAGGGGTATTCAGGACATATCGTGCCCTTACTTCAAAACCCAACTAACTGTACAAAATGTAGTTTCGGAGAAAATCGTGTTTAAAGGTTCGAATCGTAAAAATTCTATTAAAATACTTGATAAAGAGGCGAGTACGTGTATTTTGATTTCTTATTGTATTCATTATTCGAGTGGTAAAAGAAAAATAGCTTAATTCTCAAAACAAGTAGGAAAAATGAAGGATTGGCTTGATAAATGCTACAGATTAGTGGTTTTTCCTGTAGTCGCAATGTTTTCTTATGTTTTGAAAAGTAGAGTTTAGACAGCAGTTTTTTCATGAATTTAATTAAACAAAATATTTATGTTCACCTAATGGGTAATTAAAAAGCCCGAAAACCAACAAAACATAACAAGCAATAATGGACAAAAGGAAATATTGAAACCAAATAAATTACAGTACATGGGAAGGAACAGAACTACTTCTATTTCAACCTCAGAAACCTCAGAAAGTTCAAAAAACTAACAAACACAAATAAACAACCTACAAAAACAAAAACAACTTGTACCGGAAAAACAAAACAAATACAGAAAAAACATAATCTAATACAACATAATACACAAAAAACCTTCCCACCACGGTTGGTCGCCGCGGGAAGTTCAGACCATAACCCTCCAGTTAAATTCAGTAGAAGAATAAACAGAATCAATATAGCAACATTGAACACTAGAACTTTAAGAACCGAAGATACCCTTGCAGAACTGAATATTGCCATTCAAGACATAAAGTGGGACATACTCGGAATCAGCGAAATGAGAAGAGAAGGTGAGACAATTTACGAATACCAAGATTACATATTGTTCAACAAAGGTGAAAAAGGAGGCCGTAGAGGAGTAGGATTCCTCATAAAGACAACTCTGAAGAAGCAAATACAAAACATCCTTGGTATCTCTGAAAGGATAGCAGTGCTAAATATCAACATACCCAACTATACAAAGACTTGGACTATTATACAAGCATATGCACCAACCGAGCAAGCTGCAGAATCAGAGACAGAGATATTCTATGCCGAACTGGCTAAGGTCATCAGAGATTATACCAACAACTATATTATACTAATGGGTGATTTTAATGCTCAAATCGGAGAAAAACAAAACATGGAAGAGTATGTATTGGGTAAACACGGACATGGTAAAAGAAGCTCCAACGGTAAAAAGCTTGTGGAATTTTTGCTAGAACACAACTTAATTCTTATGAACAGCATATTCAAAAAAGACCCAAAGAATAAATGGACCTGGATTTCACCAGATGGCAAATCCAAAAACGAAATAGATTATATAATAAGCAATTTTCCCAAGGCATTTTCAAATACAAGCGTGATCTCTAAACTCAATTTTAACACAGATCATCGTATGGTCAGAGGTACAATTCTGCCAGCACCACCAAAAAGAGCAAGGAAGAACATTACCACTTATAATCCAACTCAAACCACCATGGAGTGTTTCAAGGAAATTGGCCAGTTGTTGACAGATAATCTACAAGAGCTGACATATGAAAATGAATGCGATATCAAAGCAAATTATGGAAAGTTAGAAAAACAGCTTACTACCACTAAAAATATCAACAAAATCAAAAGCAAATACCCACTTAGCGACGAGACCATCCAACTCATAAACCGCAGAAAATCTTTACTGGCTCAGGGAAAAAACAAAGAAAACATTAAAATAATTTCAGAAATCAGCAAACAAATTAGTGAATATATTGGAAGAGATCGCAAAAATAAAAGACTAGAAGTGTTAGAGAGACAAATAATGAGAACAGGTGGTGTAAGAAAAGCTCTGAAAGAACTTAAGGAAACAGGAAAAGAGTGGGTGCCCAAACTAAGGAAAAAAGAAGATACCGTCACAAACAGGAAAGGTATACACGAACTGGCCACGGAATTCTACAAAGAACTGTATTCAAACAAAGATACATGTAGGCACCCTCTTTCACAACCATTGAAGAACAAAACAGCAGACAGCCTGTCAGAGTGGGGAACCTGATATCCTGATGAGTGAAGTGGAAAAGGCAATAAAAAGCCAAAAAATGGAGAAGGCACCTGGACCAGATAAAATTGTAAACGAGATGTTGAGGGGGACTATTGATGAATTAGTACCAATACTTACTAAGATGTTCAACCAAATTTTGAAAAGTGGATATATACCATCACAATGGGAAACTTCATACATAATCCTACTACACAAGAAAGGCGCAAAGGACGACATCGGTAACTACCGGCCAATAAGCCTTATGTCGAATGTGTACAAAATATTCGCAAAGATTGTATTGAGCAGGGTAAGCACAAAATTAGATGAAAGCCAACCTATCGAACAAGCTGGTTTCAGACGTAACTTTTCAACGATAGATCACATCCACACACTCAAACAGATAATTGAGAAGTATAACGAGTTCAACAAAACACTATATATGGCTTTTATAGATTATGCGAAAGCTTTTGATTGCATTAGTCACAACGCAATATGGGAGAGCTTATAAAGGCAGGGTATACCTGCAACATATATTAACATTATTAAAATCATATATACAAACAGTAAGGCAAGAATCCAATTAGAAGCTTTGGGAAAAGAGTTCCGGATCAAGCGAGGAGTCAGACAAGGAGATCCAATGTCCCCAAAGCTGTTTTCAGCAGTTTTGGAAAACATCTTTCGCAAACTCGACTGGGAACATCTAGGCCTCAACATAGACGGAAGAAAACTAACCCACTTAAGATTTGCGGATGATCTGGTTATACTAGAAGAAAGTCCAGTGGCACTCGAAAAGATGATACAAACTCTGAATACTGAAAGCTCTAAAGTGGGTTTAAAAATGAACTTAGCAAAAACGAAATTGATGACCAACTCAAAAATGGAACCTATTGAAATCCAAAGACAACAAATAGAATATGTCGACGAGTATTGCTACTTGGGCCAGATCATCTCCCCCAAAGACCAAACAACCAAGGAAATAAACAAGAGGATTGCTAATGGGTGGAAAAGATACTGGTCTCTCAAGGAAATTGTAAAATCAAAACAACACAATATGGCAACGAAAAGAAAGGTTTTCAATGCTTGCATTCTCCCATGCATCACCTACGGCTGCGAAACATGGTCCCTCACAAAACACCATAGAGACAAGCTAGCAAAGTGCCAGAGAGGTATGGAACGAAGCATGACAGGATCAAGAAGGCAAGATAGAGTTAGCAACATGCAATTACGAGGAAAAACTAAATTAACCGATATCCTGGAAAAAATAGACCTTCAAAAATGGAGATGGACCGGCCACATGTTGAGATCTACACAAGAAAAATGGAGCCAAATCATAACGAATTGGTATCCAAGAGACGGCAAGAGACGTCGAGGACGACAAGTAATGCGTTGGGAGGACGAGCTGAAGCTTACTGCGGGACCCAAATGGAGGAGAGTTGCCCAAGACAGGAAACAGTGGAAGCTACTGGAGGAGGCCTTTGCCAAGAGGCACACTGAGCTGAGAGACATTTTGTAACCAAACAATTGAGTAACCAAGACTAAATCTCTCAGCCAGTTCAACGGGCTAAATAATAATAATAATGGGTAATTGCTAATACTAAGTAGAAATATTTAGTCTCATTACTCAGTTATTAAAATGTTATTGTTAATTTAACGTGAATCATGACAAAACCACTTAAACGCAGATATAATGTTTTTCCTGGCGAGAAAAATTGCTTACAGTGCAAAAACATTGCTTTAACCGACACTTACTGGGTTTTGTCTGTTCTTTATTTAAAAAATCTCCTGATATGTTACCTTAGCTAAAAGCTAAATCCAGAACGGAGCGTCATCTCGGAAAACGGGTTTTACCAGTATGTAGATCTTGAAAAGGAGATTCTAACGGTATTTGTAACTCATTTTTGCCCTTATGTGACTTTAGTTGGTTTTCGCTTTAAGGACACGATATTGAGGATTATATTGGTAATCTAATCGTGTACCGTACGAGGACGTACGAGGTTTAGGACGGCCGAATGTTAGCAATTTAAATACATTTATAAATAGTTTTAGGATATTTACAGTATTTTTTATAAATTAGAGAATTGTTTTGTATAAATAAGTTATTTGATTGAGTTGAAATGCTAAAATGGCGCCAACGGTTAATGGAATGACAATTGACTATTGCAGTCTGTAGGAGGGTTTTAAAAGGTCCAAGGCGCCATTTTAGCGGGACATTCTTTTGTGAACTTGGAAAGTGTGAGGAGCTCTAAAATACCTGTGTAAGTACTGTGAACTTTTATAATAAACTGGTAAATGTTATGCTGTAGCTTTTATTCTGTGCTTATTTTGATGTTCTGAACCATTGATATAATAAAACCCAAGATACACACTCCGCGTCTCAAAACCGTCCGCTTAAAATGAGTTCACAATGAACTCATTTCAAATAGTCTCGCGTCGCTCGCGTCTCTGCAGGGTCGTACAAAATACTTTTTATATTGCTTTTTATAACTGCATTGTAAAAGGAATCTGCGTAAGGTTGAATTTGCCAAAAAAAATATGTTTATAGTGACGATAACTACATGTATTAGTGCGTGTATTGGTGAGTGTTTGGCGACAGCTTCGACTGTTTGTTTTGTTCGAGACTGTGCATCTAGGGTTTTATTATATCTGACGGATTCTCGAGCGGCTGAGACACCACGTGTCGCTGTTTATCGTCATCTGATGGTCCTCCATTATGGATGTGTAAGTGCAGGTAGTTGTAAAATAATACTCACAAAATATCTCACTTAATTTTACTTTTAACATTCTAACAAAACTTCACCAAAATCACTAATGATTACAATAATAATTACTGATTTAAATACGGGAAGGAAAATAATTAAACTTTACTTTAGAGCCAATGGGTTTGTGCATGTGCCTCGGCTCACGGTCGCAACAAAAGTGACCGTCACCACCGCCATGACATTGACAACTCCATTCGGTGTTACCCGCTCTAAATTAAAATTACCAATAAAGAAATAATTCTTACACCACAGAGTAAAAATAATCGATTACAACTCATAATTTTTTTTAAAATAAATCAACTAATTTATAACGCGCCGTTACGGCCGTCCTACATCATCACACGTCCTCGTGTGTACTTTGGCACATACTTCAAAACTCGGTCATTCTGACCACAACAAAATTCTCAAGAATTTTTATTAAATCTTGAAACGTCTAATCCAGGCTTAATCATCACTAAGAGCCAAAACATTACTAGAACTGAAAGTTAACTAAGATAGTGCTACGCAATTCACGACATAGTATCACAGAATTTCACGTGTCACACAGGCTAAAACTAACAGGTGCCACAAAGGCTCACGGTTGCCACACATGCTTACGAGTGCCACACAGGCTTACGAGTGCCACACAGGCGCAGGGGTGCCACACAGGCGCAGGGGTGCCACACAGGCGCAGGGGTGCCACACAGGCGCAGGGGTGCCACACAGGCGCAGGGGTGCCACACAGGCGTAGGGGTGCCACACAGGTGCAGGGGTGCCACACAGGTGCACGGGTGCCACACAACCGCGCCAGCAGGGCGCGCCGGCACCATGGAGCGCCACACACAACCGCGCCATTAGGGCGCGCCGGCACCGTGGAGTGCCACACACAACTAGCGTGCCGGCTGCCCGGAGCGACGCGCTCAACACGCCAGTAGCGCGCTGGCAGCCCGGAGCGATGCGCTCAACACGTCAGTAGCGCGCTGGCTTCTCGGAGCGACGCGCTTAATACGCCAGCCTGACGAGCTACACGTCCTCGTGTGTATCTGTAACAAAATAACCAACTTTGAAGCATTTTTGAAAACTCGGCCGACCTGACCGTAAAGTTTAATTACAATGATACTTTCAATAACCGAACAAGCTTTAAGTAAACCTTTTCAACAGCTTTAACACAGAAGGTTCCTCCAAGCCTCATAATTCATTTCATAAATCAAATTTCAAAAAGAAAACACACCACTCATGGCCTGCAACTAGTGACCATTCACTATTGCCGCCCATATCGTCATCACCTCATGTGATACGACCAACACCAGGTCCCCGCCACACCACTGGCTGCCCATCGCGCTCTGAACAACCCCACTCTGAGTTGCAGTTACGACTACAGACCAGTGCGTGCACCGCGACCAACCAAGATAGCCATGGCATGTGTTCCATTTGCTGGTGGAGGCACCCTCTTCACCGTCTTCTACATTAGGCTTTAACTCACATTACTTGGAGGAATCTTTCGTACATCTCAACTCGTCTATCCTGACTTACTAGGTTGTTAGTTAGTCATTTAAGATTTAAATCAAAAAACAAATCGTAAACACTACACAACTATCTTGACTTGACACAATAATCAGAAAACATGTGAAGTTCAACATAGTCTAGATCAACTTAAAATTCAACAACTTTGAAATTATGATTACGGCTTACGGGTGCCACACAGGCGCAAGGGTGCCACACAGGCTTACGGGTGCCACACAGGCTTTCGGGTGCCACACAGGCTTACGGGTGCCACACAGGCTTTCGGGTGCCACACAGGCTTACGGGTGCCACACAGGCTTTCGGGTGCCACACAGGCTTTCGGGTGCCACACAGGCTTTCGGGTGCCACACAGGCTTTCGGGTGCCACACAGGCTCACCCAGGTCTCAGCCACACCACAAGCCGCTCATCACGCCCTGAACGACAACGTACGCAGTTGCGACTGCGTCTTGTGGCTGCGGATTGACCAAATAACCAACAAGCGCAATCATAATCTCTCGAGGTTCCTTCACCCTCGGACACATCATCTATTAAGTCTTACTCTGTTGAAACTTCACAGGTTGGCATCCTATGGTTGTGTGCGTAGGTACTTATGTACGATTGCCGGATAGTGACTTTAAAACATCGGTCGTCCTCAAGTGATTCGACTCAACCTCACTCAGAACCTGTTTGGTACTAAATACGTCATAATTACCCAACCCTATCAATCTGACAACTGAATTGGTGTAGCAACCCTTAAAACCTTTGAAATAAGCTTTCCTTTATGAGAGAACACTCGGCTCCACTAACATAGTAAAGTGGAAACGACTCACCAGATTGTCGCCATTGCCCACAAACACCAGCTACTTGACAGTTGTTGACGCGCCATCTCGGTGACGGTGCCGCTTCCGCTACTATGGGCCGCATGACCCGCAGAGGACGCGCCACCCGGCCTGCAGAGGACGTGCCGCATGGTCCGCAGAGGACGCGTCGCCCATGCCGAAATTCTCACGATGACAATTAGATGCGTTAGGCCCACTTTCACCATAACGGAAACAAATCACTTGTTTTGTTTGGTTACCCGTCGAAGTCATTTGTCCCTTACTGGTGGCAATCTCATGACACACACACACGACATTAGCATGTAGGAACATAGGAACATTCCGTGGTTTGAAACGATTCAAATCAAGTCAAAGTTTGGTAGGTTTGGTGTTTCTATCAACTTTCACTTTAAACTTGCACTATCACTTGCACTTGCACTTGCACCTGCACTTGCACTTGCACGTGGATCAGAGTCCGACTGCTCTGGGTTGATTTCTGGCAGAGCGATCTTGGATGATGAGGCTGGTGTTCTGATAGCCTCGATCAACTGCATCATATTCCGCTGCTGGATCTCGAACATTGTGCGCAGTGAGATTCAGAGCCCACTTCTGATGACGGATTCTCGAGCGGCTGAGACACCACGTGTCGCTGTTTATCGTCATCTGATGGTCCTCCATTATAGATGTGTAAGTGCAGGTAGTTGTAAAATAATACTCACAAAATATCTCACTTAATTTTACTTTTAACATTCTAACAAAACTTCACCAAAATCACTAATGATTACAATAATAATTACTGATTTAAATACGGGAAGGAAAATAATTAAACTTTACTTTAGAGCCAATGGGTTTGTGCATGTGCCTCGGCTCACGGTCGCAACAAAAGTGACCGTCACCACCGCCATGACATTGACAACTCCATTCGGTGTTACCCGCTCTAAATTAAAATTACCAATAAAGAAATAATTCTTATACCACAGAGTAAAAATAATCGATTACAACTCATAAAAAATGTTAAAATAAATCAACTAATTTATAACGCGCCGTTATATCAATGTTCTGAACCTAGTAAATAAATCATGCTTAAATCTGTTCAAATAGAAGCTTTTATTTCCCTTTTGCTCTGGCTTCTCCTACAGTCATGTAATCATAAGGATACACCCCCTTCCTTGTGAGCAAATTAAATTGATTATTGTTAGGAAAATGAGAGCGTAGAGTGATGAAATCATCATTATGCATAGTTTTCGCAAGTTTGTCTAAGCTAGCTCCTAAAAAATTAAAGGAATCCAGAAATCGTACTTGAACGTATTCATTATCAGCAATCTGTATGAATTTGGAAAACGAAATATATTTTTCTTTAGTCTTTGGAATAATTCTTAAATTTCCAGGCATTTCACCCAATTTCTGTATGAATCGTATCCTGATAAGTTGTGGAAAAATATCGGAATGAATTTAGGTATTTTAAACTGTAGATTACAATGTCTATGAGCAGCGCCACTGTATCGTCCTGTTATATGACAATGATCTCTAACTTTATTAGTCCAAAGTAGGTTTTCACATAATTATGTAACATTTATAAGCTTGTTGAAAATCTTGCGCGTCGTCTTTTGTAAATGTCATGACCTGGGTTTCAGTAAGTATTTTGTAAATCTTTTTGACATCAGCATAAAGAAATTCTATAAATTTTGAAACACAGTCAAAACCGCGATAACTTTTAAATAACTCATTATTAAAAGTGTAACTTAACGAAGAAACAATGTTATAGGCGAATGCTACAGGCACGTGTCGTTGTAAAATTGATGTATTAGCACAGATTAGTATTAGTAGTATCGGGTTCACTAGCGGATGTTGGTTCCAGCAATGTTTCGAAATCAGCGTATATGGCGAATAGAATATTTTGTTTCATATCATAATTTTTAAACTGTAATACAGATCCTTTTTCAGGTAAAATAGTCACGATTCCTCCACATAGATGATCATCGATTTGTTTATGAGTAGGAAAAAACAATAAGCAACTTTCGCAAAAATATAATTTAATATGATGATTCGAGATTTGGGTTTTAACAAGACGAGGCAAATCTTTGATGAGACAATAATGGGATGAACTATAATTTTCTAAGAACAATAGATGAATACTCTTAGATTTATTCTTACACGATTCAGGTCTGTACAGAGGACCTGTTATCAGCTTATTATTTTTTAAACCGTATACGTATATATTTAAAGAAGGATTATTTCTTTCAAAAATAACTATCTCTGAAAGAGTCATGGGAAAAGAAATATCCTTAACATTTAAAACATCGCGAAAGTGAGGATAAGATGTTTCCGCTCTGGATGTCGATTTGTTGGGTACAAGGCAGCCACAACGCACCACAAAAAACAATAATAGGCATGATGACAAATTTTGAAAAACTGGTTTTTCAGGTTCAGAAATAAATATTATAAACAATGTATATCAAATTTCTGCTTAAAATGAGGAATCAATATGAAATAAAAAACATTTTACTTTAAATTTTTATCATTTCCGCCAAAACGCTTCAATCTGTCATGGCGTCGCTTGTGACGTCACGTTCGACGTAAACATTGACGGCTAGTACGGCTACATTATTAATTTTGCATTGTTTGTGTTTTAAAAGTTCTAAAATATGAGTTCGAGACCTTATAGGTGTTGCGCAGTGCCTCTGTGTACTAATACAACTATAAAAAGCCCGGACAAGTTATTTATATTCGTTCCCTATGATAAAACAATACGAACTAAGTGGCTTAAACTTGCAAGACGTGATATTAAAGGAATATTGCCTAATACTCAGCTTTATTTCTGTGAAGATCACTTTGACGTAAGTATTTACTTATATTTGTAGATTCCACATAGTTTCCAAACCATTATAAATATAACGCTGTTCAATATTTAAACTTGGAGGTTAGGTTTCACCTTTCATATTTTTTTCTATGTTTTATCACAGAATACTTAAGTTTTATTTAAATTTCAGTTACCGAATGATATGGAAAACTATATGCAGTATCACTTGATGAGATCAGTGTCACAGATACGCTTAAAAGCAGGCTGCATTCCTTCAAAATTTGCTTGTCAACCAGACAGAAGAATAACCCTCCTTTTGGGCTTCGCCGCAGTCGGGTAAAAAGAACAGCTGATACAATAGAACGGCAATATATTGTCAAATAATCAACAAGTCGACTCTTGGCAAATTTGTGCTGGTTGCCTTTGTAAATCCTGGTTCTATTTTTGTATTTTCACTTTCTATTTTATTTAATATATTTATGAAAACAAACCAAATTATCCACTCGTTACTAGAGGGAAACTAAGAAGAGCTGTCATTGTAGTCGAACGTGACGTAATTCGCTCTGATTGGCGTTCAACATAATTATCATGGCGGATTGTCGTATTTTGTGGTTTTATTTTATTAAAATATTAAATAATCTCACTCATAATTAAAAAATAAATACGTTTTTTGCAATCCATAATTTACATTTCATTACATAGATGCATTACTTTAGTGACTTTTGTTTACTGTCATCATCCCTAATAACATTATTGTGAATATTTAAACACGCTTTTTTGTTTTTTATGAACTTATGTAAATCTAAAAAATAAGATCCCCCAAGTGGCTGATACTTATTTACATTGACTTCTAAATGTAAATTACTTATAAAGAATGTCCATCCACTGTCTCTCTCTTCAAATTCTTCAATTTTTTTTAACAACGACGTGACAACCGTTTCATAAATAGTATTAAAATCATAATTAAAATGTATGACAAAATGTTTGGTGGCAAAAGATTTGATTTCTTGTAAATCATTTTTGTACAATAGAAATAAATAAAAAAGTTGAAAATTAATTTTTATTGCATTATGTTTTTTAAGTGAATCATCGATTAAAGTTTTAACCTGTTCGTGAATATTACCAAAAAAGAATTCGGGAAAATTATTTGCTTCATCTTTAGATGCAATAACTCGATAACTAATGTAGGGTTTTAAAGATTTTAATAAGGTGGTTTTACTTTTGAGAAATGGCAACACAGTCCAACCGTCAATTTTGTGGGGGAAAGGGAAGTTTAAAAACCTTGCTACTTGGCCGAGAGAGCTCAGTTTGTTCTAATCTACTGTGGTGACTGTATCTAATATAAAGTGAACATAAGTCTGTATTGAATATTAAAGTATAAGACTGTATTCGTTGAGTTTAAATATAGAGTGAATACAAGTCGGAATAGAAAAATAAAAGTATAAGTCTGTCTCCAGTGAGTTTTATTATACTTCAGAAGTGGGATTCGGAAGGTGAGTTAATTGACTTTCTTTACATTATAATTATCATGTGGTTGCCTTAGACTCGCTGTCCTATTTGGTCGGGGTACTCCCCGATAATAAGACAAGTTCTATGGCTTTATGTTGTGATTTTATTTAGTTGGGGTACCCCATGATAATAAGATTATAAAGTAAGGTTATGATTATTGTGAACCTTTTATATTTGTGCTGGAAATTAAAGTATGTTTGTTACCACGTGGTCAGGGTACTCCTTGATAGTGATAGCATGCATATCAAGCAATTTTGGGTCGCGGTTTTATTCGGCCGGGGTACTCCCCGGTAATACGACTGCGAAATAAGGTTGTAATTTACTGTGAATCTTTCAAAATGTTTTGAAGGTTATTTTTAATATTTTTACTAAGAAAAAAACCGTTATAAAGGGTATAAATTGCTAGTATTTGATCGGGGTTCCCGATTCATATGCTAGATAGCTCGGAAGCCTAGTTGTGTATTAATACTCGATCAGGGCACTCCCTGATAGTGTTGATAGACATCTGGGTGTTATTTTAGCCCTGTGTTACGTTTGTATTTGTTTTATTGAACATTTATGTCCTTAAATGTTGTCCATTCCAGTTTCACAATGGAAAAGGATAACGGCAATGCCCGGTCGTCGAATGTTTCATCATGTGGTCGCCAAGAAAGTCGAAGGCGCCTGCTAACTCCAGTAAGATGCTCGTCACATCATCGACGAGATATCTCAAGTGCTCGCTGTGGTGGCACTCAAAGTCACAGCGACGGAGGCAAAGTTTTCGCGAGAGAGAGCTTGAGTTTGAGCAAGAACGAGAGCGGCTACGTGTACTGGAACAGAACCTACGCAGAGAACGGGAGAATATAACAGAGGCGCGTGAGAATCGTTCCGGTAGAAGCTACTCGAGGTCGAGCCATCATCACTCCAAGAGCCGGCAGCGCAGCTGCAGCCCTAGTCGGTTGCGTCAACGTGAGCATCAACCTACGAAAGCCAAGCGGAGACGAGGTTCACGTGATCGGAGCATAGATAGTCTACGTGGCGACGGAGCATCGCAGGATAAAAAGGTCACGTACCCCTTCTTTTACTGTTAAAGATGTTATTGATTTAGTGCACTCTATTAAACATAGTTTTGCATCTCAGCCGGCTACAGGTGCATCAGTTTCGAAGAATATTGACCATAAAAATATTCTCCCTAATTTTGACCCTTCACTGAAAAACCATCGCATTGACATTTGGCTGCGTAAAGTCAATGAATGCGCTACTGTATACGGCTGGGATGACATAACAACACATTTTGCAATGCAAAAGCTTCAGGGTTTGGCCAAAGTTTGGTATGAGGGTCTGAACACTATTTTGCATACTTGGAAGGAATGGCAAGAGAAGTTAATGAGTGATTTCCCTTGCGAGCAAAACTATGGCCAAATCCTGGAAGATATGCTCAAGAGAAGGAGCAAATTTGGTGAACCAATTGAGGTATACTATTACGAAAAACTTGCGTTGTTAACTCAGTGTGACATTTCGGGTAAACGGGCAGTATATTGTATTATCCACGGCATCTCGGATAGGATTATGAAATCGAGTGCTTTGGCGCTCTGTTGTTCCCAACCTGATCAGCTTCTCCAGTTCCTAATGAGCAACAAAGAAAGCCAAACTTCTTCAGATCGTAATTTTAGTAGAAATAATTCGAACCAATCCAATCCAATTCTAAAACAAATCAGAATAAGTCTTCTCAGCCTCAGGGTTCTGGGGTATTCTGCTTTAATTGTAAGGAGCGAGGTCACCCTTACTTACGCTGTACGAAACCACATGCAACAAAATCGGTCACAAGTTTGATAATTGCTCGCAATATCCTAAATCCGATAGTATAGAGGGTAAAAGTGAAGTACCATCTAAAACAATGTGTATTTCAAGCTCTAGTCCCAACTCGAAATTCATTAAACAAGCCACAGTGAATGGCAGGACCGTAGAAGCATTTATTGATTTCGGTAGCGAAGTGACGTTGATTAGGGAGTCGATAATTTCGAGTCTTAATCTGGTACATGATCAGGTCCCTTCCGTTATGAAAGGATTCGGGAATGAGATGGTCCAATCGTTAGGTAGTATATTGCTTGATATAGTGATGAAGTTGATGCTAAGGTAGCTTCTAGAGTAGTCAAAGATTATCTGTTAGATAAACCTATATTAATAGGCCAGTCATACACAGAGCAACCGCATATTCTTGTGTTCAAAAATTCCCACACGTTGAAAATTTCATAAATTGCACACTGAAATTCCAATGGTCTATCCGGAAGCAAATAACAATCAACTTGCTGAAGTTAAGGTCTGTGCTGATGTCGATCTTCATGGACCTGCATCTATAAGGGCTCGAGTAGGCTCTGAATTTAGTGGTTGTTTAATGCTGAGCAACAAAATCGTGGGTAGTCCAAATCAAGAGGTTGCTGTATATATGGTGGTGTTTATCAAGTCCAACGTGGGCATTTAGATATTCTTGTTTATCCTTTTTTCATCCCCTTTATGCTACGAAAAGACTTTGTTGTTTGTAGAGGAGAAAAAGTACATTTTGTCCAGAGGATAGTAATGCAGTCTCCGGGAATTGCAGAGTCTGCAGGTGCTCACGATAATGACCGTGAACATGAAATTCAGGAGAAAGACGTACGAATAGGTGAATCCGTATCGAAGGACGATAGACAAAGGCTTATGAACATACTTAAGCAATATAAACATTGTGTCGCGTCAAGTTTGAACAATTTGGGTTGTACAGATGTTACGCAGATGACCATTGAGTTGAGTAGTCAACGTCCTATTGTCTATCGCCCTTACACGTTGTCACATCACGAGCGTGAAAGAGTACAATCTATGTTAGGTGAAATGTTGGAAGCAGGGATCGTTAGAGAATCGGTTTCGGAGTACGCCAGTCCCATTAACTGGCCTGTTGGTCTAGTGGTTAGTGACCCTAACTGCTATGCCGGAGGTCGTGGGTTCGATTCCCACCCAGGACAAATGTTTGTGTGATGAGCACGATCATTTGTTCTGTGTCTGGGTGTAATTTATCTATAATATGTATGTATTTAGAAATATATAAGTATGTTTATCAGTTGTCTAGTACCCATAACACAAGCTCTGCTTAGCTTGGGACTAGATGGCGTTGTGTGATAGTTGTGTAATATTATTATTATTATCTTAGTTCGTAAAAAGACGGCACTTTTCGAATGTGCGTAGATTACAGAATGTTGAACTCTGTGACCGTGAAGGAAAGATACCCAATGCCAATTATACTAACGCTTCGTCCTCGAGATTAGAACACATTGTAGTAACACATAAGTGACACCACTCAGACACTGTAGTTGAGAGTACCTACTTTTTTTTTTTTACTGCGGGTACTTCTGCTTCTTAATTCGTCGGCTTGGAATCTCTTGTCATTCACATTTTAGTGTTCAGCCGCTCAACACGTTTAACATCTTATTATACTGTACAGTAAATATCATGTCGAAAAGAACAAGTGTTGTTGATTACGAACATCTAACGAAAAAGTTACGTAAATATTAACGCAGATTACGGCGTCTATATCCACCCTCGCAGGACTCAACGCCTCGGATCGCGTGTTCATCTATACAAACAGGTATGTCAAGTAACCTTGTGTTTCGCACCAGGAATATACTTTCCTACCGAGTATTCAAATAACGTATTTACGTTAAAATTTAAGTTTTGCATTCCGGGCTACCTATGGGTTTTCCGACGCACAAACTTTAATATCGATACTCAATAAAACAATCTCATTGCTTAAATGTGTGTTGTGACTAAGTCTTGCACTCCGGGCTGTCTGTGGGCTGTCCCGACGCAAGGAATAATAATAATAAAAGCAATTATGTTATACCTACTCACTCGTCAAACGTTCGTTATTTTTTATATTTTTAAACGTTTGTTCATCAAGAACAAATTATATTCAAATCTATTTTACCGTTAAACTTTACAAGCAGTAATTTAGCCTAGTACTTTATTTTTCTGCTACCCACGAGTGAGTTAATAATTTATATTAAGCTTTGGCTTTCTATGAAAATAATAATTTAAGTCGCAATAACTCCTACTCCGTGTTTCTTTTTAGAATACACTGGTATTGAGCCTGATGATTGGTTACAAGACCCTCCAGAGGTCAGTAATCTACCTGAGGAGACTACTGCGGTTCCAGATGATCCAACTGATCCTGTTATTTCGGTCGATTCCCTAGTATCACTGGATCCGGGCATATCAATCGACCCTGCAAATTTGCAGGACAAACCCAGTACCCCGCAAGAATTGTCAGGTGACATCATCGACGCGGACCTAGACCAGGACACTATGATCATCCTGGGGGAAGACCCGTCGACATCTGTTAAGTACGGACCAGATTTACATATAGAAGTAACTAAACGCTTCCTGCACATCGCTACCGAAGGCCTTGACAAGGATAGTAGAAAAGCACTAGTATCTAAATACTTGGTCCCATCAAACTGCCGTTATATTGCTGGCCCAGCGTTAAACGCAGAGCTGAAAGCAGCAATACCCGAAGCCGCATCGAAGCGCGACAAGGCTATAGTCGTCAAACAAGATCAGATGGCAAGTGCTATCTCCTGCTTGGGCCAGGTAATCACAACTCAACTCATTTCAAAAACCAACGAGTTGCTACCCCAGCTAATGGACGCTACGCGAATCCTTTGCGATATCCAGCACCACGATTCAATTACCCGCAGAAACTTTATTTTATCTGCTCTAAAAAAGGACATGAAGGATGCCTTAGGCAGTACTAAAATTGATGGTTTTTTATTCGGTGATAATCTATCGGAAACGATAAAATCGGCTAAAGCCGTAACAAAGTCGGGTACAGAACTGAAGCCCGATACCGGCAACAAAAGCCATCAAAAACGACCAAACATCCCAATGCCTCAGAGGCATTTAAACCGACGAGCTCCTGCTCCAGCGCAGCGCAGGCCGCTGGCAGCCGCGCCGAGGAGCCGCGAGCCTGCAGCAACGCGGCAGCCGCCGCCGCCCGCCAGCTCATCGAGGAAGTGGCCGCCACAACAACCGCAGCGCCGCTACTAGACCCAGTTAATTATGCCGGTCGCTTGTCATACTTTTACAAACAATGGTCGCTCATAACGGGTGATCAATCAATACTGTCGTGGATCGAAGGATACAAACTTACATTTTCCTCTCAGGTAATCCAGAAGGTAGTGCCTGCAGAGCAAAGTTATTCGCCTTATGAGTTTACTCATTTTTCCGATGCTATTAATACCCTATTAAACATAGGAGCCATATCGAAATGTGACCCGTGCCCAGGCCAATTCGTATCCAGCGTGTTCCTTACGCCTAAACCAAATGGGAAAATGAGGTTCATATTGAACCTCAAACATTTAAACAAGTTTATTAATACACACCATTTTAAATTAGAGGACCTAAGAACCGCTATAAAACTTGTTACTAAGGGCTGCTATATGACGACCTTAGACCTAAAAGACGCTTATTTTTTAACCGACTTCAAAAAAGGAGGAGGTTATGTTCGTGTGTATGTATTTTTTTTTTTTTTATGTTACCTGATTTCTCCCCCATTTGTGGACCGATTCTCAAAATTCTTTTTTTATTTGAAAGAGTATACTCCTGAGATGGTCCCATTTTAATTTGGTGAAGATCTGGTGCTGATCTTCGGAGATATACAATGGAACTCTTCAAAAATACACGGCAAATCTGTCGTAATTGCTGGAATCGCTTGGATGTTTATTGAGTATACATTATCATGACGTAACATCACGCCTGTATGCTCTGAGGGGGAATGCAGATGTGTACAATACACATTTTTTTAGTTGTTATATATGAATTTCATAGACACGTATTACGTGTTTCGTGCTTTTTCTGACGCTAATCGCTATTCAAGTATTAGCATCTAGCAGTCATCACTTGTCTTCATGTTGATGAGCTGATAATGGGTTTTTGCTTTCAACTCGTATCCGTTGAGGAGTAGTACCACTCCTCAACGGTTAAGAGATGAAAGCAAAAATAGGGGAATCTTGAAGGTTAAGTTAATGGTTAAGTGGTTGAATGTTAAATGCATAGTAAATATTTGTATAGGATATATATATAGGTACTTATTACAACTAAAAATGAAAAAATAAAAAAACTTTTTTGCAAAAAAAACAACCGACTTCAAAAACACCAAAAAGAGAAAAATAAACTTATGAAGAAAAATCAGCTTCTGAAGTCGGTGGCAAAAACATGAAGTCAAACAAACAAAAGTCACCGACTTCAGAAGCAGATTTTTCTTCTTAAGTTTATTTTTCTCTTTTTGGTGTTTTTGAAGTCGGTTGTTTTTTTTGCAAAAAAGTTTTCTATCAAAATTCATGAAAATTCTCGCAAATATCTTAGGTTCTCGTTTAAAAGCCAATTATTCGAATTCAATGTGTTACCATTCGGTTTGAATACAGCTCCATACTTGTTTACAAAAATGATGAAACCGGTTGTGAAATTGTTGCGGTCCGCGGGTTTTTTATCCACCGTCTACTTAGACGATTTTTTATTATTAGCGAATACATATGAAAATTGCAAAACCAATCTTGCAATCACAAGTAAACTATTTTGTTCCCTAGGCTTTATTATCAATGATAATAAAAGCAATCCGTATCCGTCCACTTTGTGTAAATTCTTAGGAGTACTTTTAGATTCAGCCAATTTAGAAATTAGTTTACCCACAGATAAAAAAGTGCGCATTAAAAACGAAATCCGTAAATTTATTACCATGAGACAATGCAAAATTAGAACTTTCGCACAATTAGTAGGTATTTTAGTGTCAGCCTGCCCAGCTGTGGAAAACGGATGGGTATACACTAAACAATTCGAGCGTTGCAAATTCTTAAATCTTAGGGGCGATGAAGATTATAATAAACAAATGATTCTCCCGGAATCATTAATGCCTGATTTTCATTGGTGGTTAAAGGTTATTGATAATTCGAAGCACCGTATTAGAGATGACAACTATTGCATCGAAATATTTTTTGACGCCTCAACAACGGGATGGGGCGTCCTCCTATGATGGTGAAAATGCAAGTGGTCAGTGGTCAAATAGCGAACGCGTTATGCACATTAATTATTTAGAATTATTAGCTACTTTCATCGCTCTAAAACTTTTTGCTAAGGATTTATATGACTGTCAGGTACTACTTCGTATAGACAATTCGACTGCTATAGCATACATCAATCGCATGGGCGGGGTTCAATTTTCCCACTTATCCGATATGTCAAGGGAAATTTGGAAGTGGTGCGAAAAACGAAAACTGTATATATTCGCGTCCTACATACGATCTTGTGATAACACCATCGCGGACGCCGAGTCGCGTCGCAATCACCCAGACATAGAATGGGAGTTGTCAGAGAAGGCCTTCAACACTCTTAAGTGTAAATTTGAGCAGCCCGATATAGATTTGTTTGCTAGCCGCATCAACAAAAAATGTGCGAAATACGTTTCCTGGCATAAAGACCCAGACGCATACGCTATAAACTCATTTACAATCGATTGGGGTTTATCTTATTTTTATGCGTTTCCCCCTTTCACTGTTATTTTAAAGAGTCTAAGGAAAATAATTAATGACAACGCTCAGGGAATTTTCATTGCTCCTTTATGGCCCACACAACCGTGGTATCCCCTATTTAGGTCTCTGCTTATATCAGACCCAATTATATTTACCCCTAAATATAACCTCTTAATATCTCATTCCAGCAACCGGCAGGTGCACTCGACGCTTACCCTGGTTGCCGGGGTGTTATCCGGGAGGCGTTTTCACGACGATGCCTGCCGCCTTCCTCCATAGACATCATGATGGCTTCGCTATCAGATAACTCGATGATGCAATATGACGTATGTCTAAAAAAATGGTGGAGTTTTTGCCAAGAAAAACTTATCAATTACTATGAGGCCTCGGTTCCAACAGTAATAGATTTTCTCACGCAAATTTTTAACAATGGTAGTAAATATGGAACCCTAAATTCTTATCGATCAGCTTTATCACTGATTTTGGGCCCAAATATGTCTAAAGACGATCGAATTCTTAGATTTTTTAAAGGTGTCTTTCGCCTTCGGCCACCTAAGCCGAAATATAATGTGACATGGGACACTAACTGTGTGCTGAATTTCTTACGGTCGAAATACCCAAACGAACAATTGTCGCTCGTAGAAATTTCTAAAAAATGTGCAACATTACTGGCCCTTACCACGGCTCATAGGGTTCAAACTCTGTCGAAAATTTGTATGGAAAATATCAGTATAATGCCATCCAAAATTATTATAAAAATTCCCGATTTGATTAAAACTTCTCGAGTGGGATCTATACAACCTCTATTAACTTTACCATTTTTTTATGAAAGTCCAGAAATATGTCCCGCCAACACACTAGTGTTTTACATAAGTAAAACCAAAGATCTTCGCAAATCGGGCGTTCTTTTTATTAACCCAAAAAAACCACACAACTCTGTAAGCTCGCAAACACTTAGCCACTGGATTAAGTGCACTTTAAGTGATAGTAGGTTGGATGTTTCAATGTTCTCGGCGCATAGCACGCGTCACGCGGCTACGTCGCGTGCGCACGCCCTCGGGGTCAGTATCGATGAAATTCGAAGGACTGCCGGCTGGAGCGGTAGTTCGGAAACGTTTGCTAGATTTTATAATCGCACTATCACTGATTATGACGACAGTTCCTTAGCAAGGTCAATTATCAATCAATCAATAGTCTAGATTTCTCATTAATTGTAGCTCTTGCAACTTATTCACTTTGAATAAATTGTACTCATGCGCAAAATTAGAATTAATTTATTTTTTCTATTTGTTAACGAAACATTAATAACCGAAATCTTTATAATGTAAGATTTGATTCCTTTTTTGTTATTTTAAGATATTGTTACCAGAATAAATAATTCCAAAATTATAACATTGCGTTATTAATATTTCCAGAAGGTAACTCTCAAAATCTACAATGTGTTCTAATCTCGAGGACGAAGCGTTAGTATAATTAGTGATTAAACGAACTTACCTGTAAGCGAAGTTCGATCATAATTATACGAAGCGCTTCGTCCGAAGAGATTAGGTCCCTCCCTCCCACGCTTACGCTACGCCCTTAAGGGGACGGTGAACGAACATTCACCGTCCCCTATACTATTTACGAAATGCAAGCGAATTGCATTTCGTCAATAGTAAATAGCAATTCGCTTGCATTTCGTAAATAGTAAATGTTTTAAAAAAAAAGTTTAATAGGAACCTAGATAAATATCGTCTGTATCCGAATAACATAATTTTAAGTTGGTAATATGTTCGTATCGTGAATGATTTTGGTATTACGTTTGTATGGAGAAATGTTCGTTCACCGTCCCCTTTATTGTCTTCAGAAAATATTAAGTAACGCTTATTCTCTACACTAAATGACAAGAGATTCCAAGCCGACGAATTAAGAAGCAGAAGTACCCGCAGTAAAAAAAAAAAAAAAAGTAGGTACTCTCAACTACAGTGTCTGAGTGGTGTCACTTATGTGTTACTACAATGTGTTCTAATCTCTTCGGACGAAGCGCTTCGTATAATTATGATCCAACTTCGCTTACAGGTAAGTTCGTTTAATCACTAATAATCGAAGATGAGATTGCAAGGTTGTCCGGTCAAGCTTGTTTCATAACGCTTGACTTGGCATCTGGATATTATCAGGTGCCAATCTCGGAACCATGCAAACATCTTCTCATCTCCCCTCTCGGATCGCACCCAGTGCAGACGTGTTTTTACTAGCTACTTTGCAATTTTTATTTTTACCAAAATAGTTTAATTTCAATAAATAAAAGACAGTAAAATAGTAGCGAGTACCAGGACTACAGACGACGAAGAAGTCACACCGGCGGCGCCGGCTACGTCGCACGTCCACCGTGCGTGTCACTTAAACGAGCTACGATTGGCTTAGCGCAATTTCGAACCTATCGCTTACCTGTTCTCCCAGCCGTATCGTCCCGCTCGCTCTGAAGACTTGACAACTCCGCGCCGCTTAACAAGTACTCAAACAAACTGTGAGTAAACTACCCACATTGCATTAATCTCACGCCATCGAACAATGCCGCTACAACAACAACAACATTCACTAACCAAATCTCCACCAACAACCCCGACAGCAAGCTCCAGTAATAATTCATTTTTAATGACCGAAAATAAAGTCGCTCCCAGTAATTTAACGCAGAGACCTCAAAAAAGAAGACAGGGAGACGATCTAGAATTTTTCATGAAAAAGATGGAATGCATGTTTAAAACCTGGGCCGATAACCAGGACTCCAAATACCAAAAGCTTCTGGATTCCTTTGAGGTCATAAAAGCCCAAAATGAGGAGATGAAGCATAGCATGGATACTATTTCGAAACAATACGATGAGATCAAGTCGAAAATAGATCAATTAGAGCAGGACAAAAGGACAGACTTGGCCTATATCCAGTCACTTGAACAAAAGTTTGAGTTACTGGATAGGAATAATAGGATTGCATGCGTGGAAATTAGAAATATACCATACTCTAAAAACGAAAACCTGGACGACCTGTATTCCACGGCTTTGGGCTTAAGCGAAGCACTAGATGTTTCTATTCGGAGCAGTGATATCAGGAATATTTACAGAGGCTATTCTAAAACCGAAAAAAAACCAATCATAGTGGATTTTGTTTCTGTTCCGATCAAAAACAAACTGATTGCTTCTTACAAGGCATATAATAGAGACAACACTAATAATAAATTAAACACCAGCCACCTCAAGATCGACGGCCCATCAGCAAGTATATATTTATCGGACTACCTGACTCCTAAAATGAAAAAACTACATTTCCTCGCAAGAGACTTTGCATCAACGAACGGGTTTAAGTATTGTTGGTCGACTCCTGGTACTATATACCTACGGAAGAAAGAAGGCGAACCATCTATAAGACTAAAAAACGAACAAGATCTTACTAATTTGCGTAAACAAAACATTATATGACTATTCTTATTAACTTTCTTTAGATTGTTCCAATTATGGTATTTCCATGTTTATTATAACCCAGTTATGTATGTTAAAATTGGTCTAAATATGATTAATCTCTGTATTTCACTAATTTTTAAGATGTTTTACACAAACTCACACCTACAACCTCCCACATACTACACAGTTACACTATCACAACATAATACTTCCATGTCAAACCGATCTACTGGATTAACTATGTTTTACAATAACGTCAATAGTAAAATAATGTTAAACAAATATTTTGTACGCGGCGCGGCTCTGATGCAACAGGCAATCATGTTTCTTTTTATACCATACATACCCCGCATCACAACCGATTCTAATATTTTCCTTATTTAAAATTCTCGGACGTAAACACGATAATTAACAACTTAGATAACTTTAATATAAGCGAACCACTAATTTGTCAGCCTGAACAAAGTCAAAGCATCATTAAAAATCCCCAATTCTATACTAAAATTCTCCATCAAAACATTCGCAGTATCAACAAAAATTATGATAACTTATGTATCCTACTTCAACGAATCAAGTTAAACTGCGATATTATCATCCTATCAGAATGTTGGATGTCCTGTGCACACAACTTGCCATCTATAGATGAATACGATTCTTTTAGCACCACTAAACACTACAACCAAAATGACGGATTAGTTATCTATATTAGCAAACACCTGAATTATCAAGTAGACGAACCGTCTTTCAGTGAAGCTAACTGTATGGTAATTAAGAAAGGCATTAATGACACCGCTATAATTGCACTATACAGACCGCACTGCTTCAAAAATATTGAGAATTTCCTAAATTCATTGGACAAACTAATATCTAAATTATCATCCTTTAAAAATATCCTTATCATTGGTGACATAAACATAAATATACTTGACTCAAATCTAAACGTATCCCGATACCTCGAACTACTGACATTCCACGGTTTAATCCCTGCCTATGACATTCCAACTAGATCTAAAAGCTGTATTGATCACGTCATTATTAAAACAAAATTATCCTCATTATCGCTTATACTTAACTCGGCCATAACCGACCATGAAGCAGTACTTTTCTGTCTCAAAACAAAAAATAACAACAGCATGTCGAACAAAAAATGTATTGATAAATTAAACTATAATAATATCATTGCGTATTGTAAAAATATAGATTTTTCTCAAATACTGATAAATCGTGATCTAAATATGTCTTTTACTTTATTCATACAACAAATTCAACACTTAATACACACAAATTCAATCAAAATCAAAATCCCTCGTAACAAAGTGACATTAAAGCCTTGGATTACAGTAGGTTTACTCAGATGTATAAGAAACCGTGATAGGATGCATTTTAAATTAAAAAAAGAACCAAATAATCAAATACTTGCAACTACTTATAAGAGATACAGAAACTTTTGCAATCGTATATTAAAGCAATGTAGAAGACAATACGAAAAACATGAACTTGAGCTGGCCAAAAATAATACCAAGAAGCTCTGGAGTAGCATTAAAAAAATAACTAACTTAAACAAAACAAAACAAATGTACCACGAACTACTTACGTTAGAACAAACGCCTATTCAATCTAGTAACGCAATAAATAGCTTCTTCGCAAATATAGGCGCCCACTTAGCCAATACCATACCGACGACTCAACCGATTTCCGACACTGATTCCCACAGTGCTCCCTGCTCGACCTTTGTTCTCTTGGACACTGACTGTGAGGAGGTTGCCTGTATAATTGAGAACCTGAAATCGGACTGCAGTACAGGCTGGGATGGCATCTCGAATAGAGTTTTAAAACTAATTAAGGAATACATAGCGCCCCCACTCACGCAACTCTTTAATAACTGTCTTAGGCAGGGTGTGTTTCCCGATGTTCTCAAACAATCTATAGTGATTCCCATACACAAGAGTGGTAGAAGAGACTGTGTCAATAATTATCGTCCAATTTCACTCTTACCGTCGCTGTCTAAAATCTTGGAAAAGATTATTAATAAGAGGCTCGTCAATTATTTGGAAAGTAAAAACTTTCTTGCGGATGCTCAGTATGGCTTTAGACCGGGAAAATCAACAGACGATGCTGTACACAACTTTACCGAATTCATCGCAACGAAATTGGATGACAAAAAGAAATGCCTTACAATTTTCCTAGACCTTGCAAAGGCCTTTGACACAGTCTCTTCGGATAAGCTTTTGGCAAAGCTGGAACACATGGGCATAAGAGGAGCGGAACTGCTCCTTTTTAAAGACTACCTCCAAAACCGCACGCAAAGGGTAAGGATAGGCGAAACTGTTAGCGAGGAGAGCTCGGTGATCTTCGGTGTTCCCCAGGGCAGTATTCTGGGCCCTTTGCTTTTCTTGTGCTATATAAATAACCTCTGCAAACTTGATCTCCAAAACTGCAAAATTTCTTCATACGCTGATGACACAACCCTTACCTTCTATGGAAACACCTGGGATGAAGTCTTTAAATATGCCCAAGAAGGCTTCAATACGGTGTGCCAATGGCTTGCCTCAAACCTTCTTACTCTGAATACCACTAAAACCTTCTATCTAGCTTTTTCATTACGAAACACTCCTATCCCATCTCACACGATAATCGCACACTCATGTACTCAACAAACAGCCTCAAACTGTAACTGTCCACATATAAATAAGTCTAAATTCGTTAAATACCTGGGTGTAATAATAGATGACAACTTAAATTTCAACGAACATATTGGTAATGTCTCCAAGAGAATCCGAAAGCTCACATACATCTTTAAAAGTCTTCGGCACGTGGCGGACTCTAAAGTCATGCGAACTGTCTACCTGGCGTTATGTCAGTCTGTCCTCACCTACTGCATCTCTTCATGGGGCGGAGCAGCCAAGACACACCTTCTTGAACTAGAAAGAGCTCAACGACTCGTCCTTAAAATCAGCCTGTTCAAACCGCGCCTTTTTCCTACGACAGACCTTTACCAACTAGCTGAAGTTTTAACGGTAAGACAATTGTATGTCCTCGCTACTATACTTAGGCAACATGCATCCCTGAACTACAGTAGTCTTAATCCAGTCCTAAAAAGCAGGCGTTTTCATCAGGTTTGCCAACCTAGGCCGGCTAGGACAAGTTTCAGCCGATATTTCTTTTTCTTTCAAGGGCCACGTTTGTATAATATTGCAAATAAGCTACTTACAATTTATTCAGAAACAAAAATTGAATGCAAGCGTAAAGTCTCAAAATGGCTCCTAACACTGACCTACGACGATACAGAGAAATTGTTATCCAGCTACAGAGAAGTATAACACACACGCACTACACGCACACGCACATGCACTACACGCACACACACACCTACAGCATCACAAGCACAATTCATAAATCATACTCACAAAATCACACACTACACAATTATTATTATTGTTAATTAGCTGTAAGCACTCCCGCTGCCTTTATTTGTCCTTAGATTAGTCTCATAACATGTGTTCGAGATAAGGAGACCAGGAGACCCGTAGCACAGGTTTTACTTAGTATGGGCTCCTGTCTCCCATCTTCAAATTTTTGTATCTCTGTTCCTGTCCATATTATTATTTGTGGGAGAAAATAAATAAATTTATTATTAATTTATTATTATTATCTTACAGCGTTTGTAACTCCAGATGGGTTATACGAATTCAACCGTTTGCCGTTTGGTTTGGCCAACGCACCAGCAATTTTCCAGAGAATGATAAATAAAGTCTTAGGATCAGCTCGTTTCACTCACGCTACGGCATACATGGATGATGTGCTTGTTTTTGGTAAAAATGCTGCTGAATGTCTTGATAGGCTTGAACAAATTCTGAAGCTGTTAGAGAATGCAAATCTTACGCTAAATTTGTCAAAGTGTAACTTTTTACACGATAATATTGACTATCTTGGCTATGAGATTAGTTCATCAGGAATTCGGCCAGGTGAGAAGAAAATTCAGGTGGTTATGCATTTTCCACAGCCAGTTAACGTTCATGGTGTTAGACAATTCCTTGGGCTTGCTAGTTATTTTCGAAAATTTATCAAAAACTTTGCTCGATTAGCGTCGCCAATAATGCAGTTATTAAAAAAAAAAGTAGTTCACTAAAAAACTCGACTGAAAAAACTGAAAAGCAAAAACAAGCACATTTTAAATCAAACAAAACTTGAAAGTAGGCGGGGTCCATTCTATTTTCATTTCATAATTTAATATTCAAATGAACCCCGCCTGCTTTCAAGTTTTGTTTGATTTAAAATGTGCTTGTTTTTGCTTTTCAGTTTTTTCAGTCGGGTTTTTTAGTTTTTGAACTACTTTTTTTATTTCCAACTTTTTAGTTTTTTTGTGTTTGTTCTTTCGTTGGTTGCGTAAAATTCTTCGCAGATGATTGAACTTTTGTGCTTGTCTATAGGATTTGTCACTTTGAATTTATTTTAAACATATAAGTGTTGTATATTTTTGTAATCTCCTTTCAAAACCCTTTATTTTGATACCCTACTCGATGGTAAAGGAAAAACATTTTTTTTTGAACTCCGCGATTTTGCCCCCAAAATCCGCAATTTTTCCATGTTTTTTGATTTTAATGTAGCCTATAACACTCGCGCTATCAAGACAAATCTAACGACGTATGTTTCATTCCAATCCCTTCTTTCGTTTAGGAGTTATGAGGGAACAAAGAAACAGACATACATACATACACGTCAAACACATAACCCTCCTTTTGGGCTTCGCCGCAGTCGGGTAAAAACACATAACCCTCCTTTTGGGCTTCGCCGCAGTCGGGTAAAAAGGACTCCACATGGGTTTGGGGTCAAGAACAAGACAATGCATTCCAATTGCTTAAATCACAGTTAATAGACAGACCAGTTTTGGCTATTTATGACCATGACGCTGAGACTGAATTGCATACTGACGCCAGTAAAGATGGTGTTGGAGGCATACTCTTACAGCGGGGCAAGGATAGTGGATTTCTTCGCCCAATTGCTTATTGTAGTAGGCGAACTTCACCGGAGGAAAAACATTATCACTCTTACGAATTAGAAACGCCGGCTGTTATTCGTTCATTAGAGAAATTTCGGGTGTATTTATTAGGTAAGGAGTTCAAAATAATCACAGATTGTAGTGCTCTTCGTTCCACTTTCATGAAACGCGATCTTATACCTAGGATAGCGCGCTGGTGGCTTTTGCTGCAAGAATTTAATTGTTCTATTGAATACCGATCGGGCGCTAAAATGTCGCTCGTTGATGAATTATCTCGTAATCCTATTTCGAATGATTCTCTGACTGATTCCTCTAGTCTGTGTCCTCAAGTGATGGTCATTAGTAACGAAGACTGGTTACATACTCTTCAGCTAGGGGACTCTGAGTTGGAACGTATTAAACAAGTTTTAGAGAAAGATTTAGATCCGAAGAATCTCCAATATATCAAGGATAATTATGTTGTTCAGGATAATCAATTATATAGGTATGTTAACGGAGATAAGGGTAATGTTTGCTGGGCAGTCCCAAAGGGGGCGAGGTGGCAAATATGCAGGATGAATCACGACGATATTGGTCATCTAGAATTAGAAAAAACATTAGAAAGGATTAAAAGTAAATATTGGTTCCCAAAAATGTCACGGTTTATCAAAAAGTATGTGTCCGCCGGTATAAGAAAGAATAGATTCGGAACAAGCAAAGCAAAAGCTACGTTAAGATCAGAATAGACGCCCTGCCAAGATATATAATACGGAAGATTTAATCAAAATTACTAAAGTTTCTTTAAATAATGATGGGAAAAGTAAAAAACTTCTCCCATCTTACGTAGGGCCATTCAGGGTCACTAAAGTTTTAGGCCAAGGTAGATATAAGATAGCATCTATTCCAGGGTTCAGTAATAGTACAAATAAACGCACTACCACGGTAGCAGCTGATCGAATGCTGCCGTGGGTCCATGTAGCTGCGTTAGAACTAAATAAATCTGATTCTAGTGAATCTAGTGATGATATAGCGTACATAGTGATGCATAGTGGTCGTCAATGTACGTGTTTATAGGAACAATTATTACAGAATGTTTAATATTATTGTTTCAGACCGAACGTGAGAATTGATTGCTTCACGTCATCGGTTATTATTACACAAGTGGAGGCAAGAATTGATTGGTTTGCCTAGGATTTTGAAGTCTCTGATCAGGTATGAGAATTGATTGGTTCATAACCTGGTAGAGTATTGAAGTCTCTGATATGAGAAGTGATTGGTTCATAACCTGATAGAGTAGTGGAGTCTCTGATCATGTGTGAGAATTGATTGGTTCACAACCTGATAGAGTACACCAGTTTAGTAGCAAGAATTGATTGGTTTGCACTAGTATAACTCGAATTTTAAAGTTCTGAATGTTTATAATCCTAGAATAATATTAGTATCTTTACACTTAGATATTTTTGGCAAGAATTGATTGGTTTGCCAAAATTGATAACAATTCATTTGTGGAAAAGTTGTAATTAATTCATATTATGATTTAACTTGTATAACTTTTATTCAATTGTGGTAGTAGATGTTTCATTTAAGTTTCAATTCTGGTCAATGTTTTTATTTAAGTTTCCATCGTAGATGTTTCATTTATATTTCCATTGTAGATATTACATGTGAGTTTCCATTGTAGATGTTACATTTAAGTTTCCATTGTAGATGTTACATTTAAGTTTCCAATACATAAGTTTTATTTTAGTTTCCATTGTAGATGTTTCATTTTAGTGTCAATTGTGGTAGTAGATGTTTTATTTTAGTTAAACCACATTTAATAATGTTTGATGCTTTATGTTGACTGTCGTAACAAAGTAATTACCAGATAAGTTTTTCTTTGTGTTTTGAATTATTAGGCTATTGTTATTATAGATATTATATTAAGATTTGGTCTAATTGATGTTACAATTATTTTTTTTTTATTATTCTCTCTTCTGTAAATGTTTAGAACAAAACAATTTAGTTGTATGTTCATTAAATTATTTTTACCATGAGGTCTCTCAGCCAAGAGTGTAGGGTATATTCAAGTTATCACATGAGGCGTGCATGAGGGCATACACGTGGTCAGGACGGTCGAGTGTAGGGTTTTAAAGATTTTAATAAGGTGGTTTTACTTTTGAGAAATGGCAAGTAATGGCAACACAGTCCAACCGTCAAGTTAAGTTTGATATCTAATTATACGAGTGTCTTGACCGAAGATGATTACAGTTTACATGCAGCAGTACGAGAGTTGATGCTGTCCTTATCACACTTTTTTGAGAATTTATTTTTAAATAAATTAAAAAAATTGGATAAAAAGTAGTGTATTGACTATTTCCCCCTACTGTAGTGCAAGCCGCCATTGCGCTGCAACGACAATCCTTGACTCATTTTTTAGAGTTAGATTTTTTCGATAGGTCTCGGGATTATCAGGGAGGGAGGGAGTGTAATCATCTTCGGTCAAGACACTCGTATAATTAGATATCAAACTTCACTAGGTAAGTTCGTTTGATTCTTAATTATACTTCGTATCTCTCCCGAAGATGATTACAGTTTACATGCAGATGTTTAGAGCATCGAAAAAAAATTGACATTAAAGCGATCGATAAAATATTATGCTATTTATTTATTACGTTTTAAGTACTGAAATATAATTAGCATTACGCTAATTACATTTGTTTGTAATAATCATAAAACTAAGGTACAACAATAATAAATAATCATCTAAAGAGTGTGGTGGCATAGCAATATGTATAAGAATATCTAGGTAACTATTTAGAAACTCTCATTATTGACCAAAATAACGTAGCAACGTCGGCTGTCAGATGTCAAGTGACAATGACGTAGGGCGACGTTGCGTCAAGTATATTGTTGATTTAATAATAATCGTTAATATATTAAAAACAAAGGTTCTAATTTCAAATAAACCTAATTTACATTATTCTAATGATATTTTATATCCCGAAGTATTTTATAGAAGTAGCTTTTATTGTGGCTTAAAAGACTTGGTTTCCGATCCACAATTACTATTGTGGTATTTGAATAGTTAAGTCAAGTTAAATGTTTATTTATTATAAATTGCCAATAAATTGTATAGTTATTATTAAACGATACTTATAATGTTTCCTAGATTTTATCTTGCAATAAATAGTTTCAATCAATTCTCTGAACTATCGGTTGATATTCATATTTTATCCGATAGTCATAAAGATTACAAATAAAAACATACTACATTGCTAAATTACCTAATGACGTTTTAAACATTATTTATGTTATTAGCTATTTAGCTATAATGTAAAACCATTTGCCATTGGTTTATTATGGCGGTAGTCGTTGATGTACTTTTTTAATATTTGACGGTTATAAAAGTAGAAGTACCGCCAATTCAGGGTCAGTTACGCTGCAACTGTTGAAGGGTAAAGACAGACCCAATGTAGTATATTGTGTATTATTGTGATTGTTGTGACAGAAAAGGTTTGCGTGGCGCAGGTTATATAAATAAGACCACGAAACTTGTCATCATAAAAATATAATTAATAAATAAAGTCACCAACTATGGGTGTGGGTAGGTTTATGGCGCACCCTATTGCGTTTCACTTGTGAGGTGCACGTTACTGCCCTGTTAGCTGGCGTGGCGATGACCGCAGCGAGGTGCCACGCTGGATGACAGGGGTGAAGGCCGACAGGTGGTCTCGTCGACCCGGTGATCTGCTCGGCGAGGCCCACGTGGCAAGGATGGCCAACGTGGGAAGTCCGTGCCGAACTTATGGCGCGCACGACGTAGCCAAGACGGGCTCGTGTTGTGCCGGCGCGCAGAGAGATGGTGTGTTCCTTAAACCGGAACTTTGGATGATGTTGAAGGTGTTCCTCCAGCAGGAACCTGGGACCCTGGAACGTGACGTCCAGCGTGTCAAGAGATGGACAAAAGGTCACCTCCGCTGATTGCGACACCAAGCTAAGCAAAGCGAGCAGCAATAACAGTGCGCTAATGAAGGTGTTGGTGGATTGTCACAATCAGACGGAGTTTACATGAAAATGCGATGAGTGCAAAAGGCATGACAGCACATTTTGATGTGTCATCGAAACACTGTCAAAATGTACATTAGCTGAAGGCGATTAGAATTGATAATACATGAAAAGGCGTAGCAAAAGGTCGGAGAATAGAGGGAAAATAGGCTTACATGCTAAAATAACCTATAAGACAAAATACACACATGTTTATGCTGTTCAAACTTACCCAATATGGGGTTATGTAGCCACTGATTTTACAAACGCACGATGGCGGAGAAAATATAACGATGTAAAACGCTCGGATGGTGGCGAGAGGTAGCCACGTGTTACGGACGCGAGCGCCTGCCCGCTAGGGGCGCAGCGCCCGCGCCGGACACCGAATTCCAAAAGGACCGTGCCACCGACGCGACGCCGTATTTAACCTCACTGTGGGGAACGAACCACTATTGGTCATTCACTCGCAACTAGTGAGGCGCGTGCGTGATGACATATTGCGTATGAAACGGAAGATATTCTCGCACCTCGCGGATGCGTGGGCGCAACATACTTAGTTTAGTAACATTACTAAGCCACAGCACTATAAGATGTTATCTGTGGTATTGTGACGTCTGCGGTTGTCATTGTCAGTTGATGTAAACAAACATTGGATCAATACTGTTTTAATTGTTGAATTTAAGTTTGTATGTTTTAAATAGTGAAAAAGGTAACGTACAACGTTACATTGTGTATAGAGAGAATTAAGTTTACATATTGTGGCCTAGTTATGAAGATACCAAATGTGTGAAAGCTGAAACCTATTTGTATTACACTAAAGGATCCATAATGTTTATGTAAGTTATTTGATATTATTCTATAATATTCCTGATTACTATGTGTTAGAAATATGTACCATGATATGGTTTATATTGCTTATTGTTTATGTACACTGATAAATTGCTACAACTGCAGACAGTCAAGGACAACGTCAGGTTGTCCTTGTATAACACTTTAAAAGATGTTTCCGTGGAGTTTCTTGTTCATTCTTCTCCACGAAGACCTAGGGACTTAGTGAATGGAATAGAGTTTCGAGTTTGAGTTTGACAAGACCTAAATAAATAAAATTAATGGTCTTGTCTATTGTGGTTTTATTTTATAACAACCCTGTTCCCTACACACTTATTTAGAGATACTTTCAAACACATTAAATAACGAAAAATCATCTTGACACTCAGTTTATTAATTGATGGATAATAATACATAAACATATAGATTTACATACACTTTCTAACATCAGAAGTGGGATAGTCTCTGGCTCTCTGATATAATTTCTAATATTCTTCCTGTTTTATTTTCATGATCAATGCTGGAGCTGCTGCTGGTGTGATGATGAAAGCTGTGACGATGATGAAAGCTGTGACGCCGATAGCTCACCGCCTCGACTTGGCTATGATCAGAACGTCGACAGCACGTACTCCGACAGCGAGATTGAGAAGCTGCTGGAACCTCTTGGAAGCCAGGCCATGGATTAAATCAAGCAGCAGTACGAATTAGCTAATGTCGGTAAGGCCTTTAGAGGCTTTTTTTATTTTTTATTCTCTAAAAACGTAGTAATAAAAGATCCTAAGGGATATTAAGATCCTAGCAACTGTAAAAATAAAACCAGAATTATTAAGGAAATTGTTGATTCAAAGTTAAGCTTCTTTCTAAAAGTTTTTAATGTACCAGACATCAAAAACTTGTGATGAAAATATTTATAAATTTTTCGTAATGCAAAGCATTACCCTGGCTTGGTTAGTACCCCCAAATTCATGTAGTATGTTAGTTTTCATGAAATATCCAATAATATAAAAATTTTACCTTCAAATAAAATTTGTATTATGTTTCCTGAGACGTCCGAAGTCCATTATGAGAGAGTACTCGCTTCCTTCCATGAACAGCTGCTAGTTGTCGTAACTTCCGCCTCGTAATCGCGCTACTAGCGCCCCCAAACGCCATGTCTGTGAACTACTTTCAAAAACCGCATACAAGCCGCCATGATGAAGTCTTATGTCATTGTTCGGCTCATAATGATACAACGGTAGGAAGGTATGCACCAGGAAGACCTTACCTGGACTTCGGACGTCTCAGGAAACATAATACAAATTTTATTTGAAGGTAAAATTTTTATATTATGTGTTCCGTTTGACGTCCGAAGTCCATTATGAGAGATATGTTTGTTATCTCCTGGTGGATTGTATGAATGAAAAGCAACAATGTGAAATATAAACCAATATTATTTTTAATCACCATTTCACAACATAAGTACCTTCATATACACAAGTTTTAAATATAAACAAAAAATCTAGCCATTTCAGCACTGGCAGAATAATTATATAAAATAATTTAAAAAGGCCACGTAAGTAAACAATCGTGCCTTTCTGTAAATTTAACCTGAATCAATATGATTTGAAAAAATCAGCAACTTAGAATCAATTAGGGACTTGAAATAAACTTGTTAACGAATGTACCGAAGACATTTCGTTTCTAGATCTAATTTCTTTGCGATAAAATTTTCTGAAAGTGGATTCATGCCTCCAGTTTGCTTTAGATAATATGTCATTTATAGGATAATTTTCTAGCCAATTTAATGAGGAGACGGCCGATCTAAAACTGCCTGGAGAGGCTTGTATTCCAGCATCAGACAAAACACGTTTTACCCAACCACCAATTACAGTTGGTGTGGCTGCTCTAACAGGATCTCTAGTAGTTATGAACAAGTTTGTTAATGAACCCCGTCTTTCCTTTGATAAATTTTTTAACATGCGGAGCCAATATAATGGATTTGTATTTTGATTTTGGGATGCCAACAAAACCCAACTGGATTGCTGGAAAGTTGCGCTATCGGTCTTTGACCCGAATACTGGGTGTAAAGTTATGGAATCCCCATTATCTACAAAATGATCAGAGTCAATATGCAAAAGGAAAAGGTCGTGCACTCGACGCCCCGAACATAATAATAAAATAGTCGCCGTTCGCTTAGACACTTCATACAAACTACTGGTGTCAGGAGTATTTTCTTTTAAATAAGTAATTAATTCCCTGGGGTCCCATGTGGGCACCTTAGGTGGCAACGGCTTTGCAATTGATATTGCTTTCAAAATGTGCTTAACAATGTGGCTAGAAGAAATTCTAATATTTGAGGCAGTTTCACAAATAGATGCGATAACGGACTTGTGCACAAGAATAGTTCTATAAGCTAACTTTTGATTAAGGTATAAATATGCTAGATATTTCGCAACATCTGTCGGATTTGGTATACGGAAATTTACATTATTTTGCCTACACCACAAAGACCACTTACCCCAAATAGGAGTGTAAGTTTTAAGAGTTGAAGGTCGCCAGCAGGATAAAAGAAGATCTTTCTCCTGTTGAGACCAATCGCTTGTCATGGCGTCCCAGCCGAAATGAGCCAGGCTTCCAACTGCAGTTCGTTGACATGAGCTGGTGGTAGGCCGGTCACCGTGTCCACCAAGGTCTTCTTCAGGTCTCTGATCTTCAGCGGCCGTGACAAGGATCGATTCTTCAGGTCTGGTCGCCAAAAGGGTTTCTTCCACTTGGGTGCTACTATTATGTACCGACCTGATGCTGAGTTGAGGTGGTGCAGAACTCGTGGAAGCAACGCCGGCGGTGGGAACACCCATGCGAGGTCGTATCGCCAGTATCTGCTGAATGCGTCGTGATAACAGGCGTTGGAGTCTGAGGAATCTAGGGAAACGTAATTTATCACAACGTGTGCGGTTTGTGACGCGAACAAGTCTATGTCCGGTTTTCCCCAAGTCTGGAATATCTTTGATGTTGCTGCCACCTGCAGGTGCCACTCGCTGCCGGCGCGATTTCGAGACAAGTGGTCGGCTTCGGTGTTGTACAGCCCTGGTAGGTGGTGTGGGATCAGTACAACATTGAGGTCGTCGACCAGAGTCAACAATTCTCGTGTCAATTTCATCAATCGGTGTGATTTTGTGCCGCCTTCCTTCCGAATGTACGAGACCACTGTCTTGTTGTCGGTCTGTAGAATGATCCTGGAGTCCCGGAGGGCTCTGGATTCCTTCGTCAACACAGCAATCACAGCATACATCTCTTTGAGATTGCAATGCCATTTTTTCTGGTTGGGTTGCCATGCACCCTGTACCTTGTTGTTGTTGACCAGAGCACCCCACAGAATGTCCGAAGCGTCCGTGATGACAAAGTTTGTGGGTAGCACATCTGTGTGAATTGCTGTCTTTTGATCTACATTTTCCATCCACCACTCGAGTTCTTGGCGAACGTCTTGTGTCAGCTGTACCGCTTGGCGAGGATTTTGTCGCAGTACCTTGATGTGACATTGCAGCGCTCGGCAATGCATCCTTCCCCGGTGGGTGATGAAGGACGCAAAGTTGAGTATCCCTAAGAGGCGTTGCGCCTGCTTGAGGGTCCAACTGCCCGCTACGAGTGTGGCCATGAGGATCTGTCGATTTTTTCTTACCTTCTCTGGTGGTAGGGACTTGCGGTTTGTTTGTGTGTCCCAATTGATGCCGAGATATTCGATCGACCTTGTTGGCCTGGTGATCGATTTCTCGTGATTCACACACCAGCCCAGACTGGACAAGAAGCGTACAGCTATGTTTAGATGTGTGCTGAGTACTTCCTTGTTCTGGTGAACTATTAAGTAGTCGTCTAGATAAACGACGACGCGCAGACCTTTTGTGCGAAGGTATTCTGCAGTCCAGTTTGTTATAGTAGCAAACATTCTGGGAGCAGCAGCCAGGCCGAATGGCAGACATGTCATCTGCAGAAGTTGACCACCGTAGCTGATGCGCAAGAAGCATCTGTATTCTGTCCGTATTGGGAGATGATAATAGGCTTGGCTGAGGTCCAGCTTGACCATCCAGTCGCCTTGTTGCAGAAACGAAGGCATTTGTTGATGGTGGAAAAGATGAAAATGCTTTGGCTCCATATATATGTTTAGTGCTTTCAAGTTGAATATCACTCGAGTTTTGTGATTGCTCTTTGTGATCATGAACAGGGGGCAAATGAACGATGGAGTCGAAGGGGCAGGCTCTAACACTCGTTCTTGAATCATCTTGCGAATTTCTAGTGTCATTTTTTCCGAAACAGGTGTTTGAAATTTTGACAGGTTGTCCAAAGTAGGCAGGATTAAGGGCGGAGCCCGATTGAAGGGGATACGAGCTCCCGATATCATTTTTAAAATGGTTTTTGGAGGGTCGAAATGATTCCATATTTTTGTATAATGCTGAAGACAGCCGCCCCAAAAACTCGGTATTAAATAGTCATTTATGCTTATGTCCCGCTCGCCTCCCGTTCTTATCTTTCCCCCCTCCTTTCTTTTTTGAAGAGAAATCGAAATTTCGTTTGTCTCTTTTATCGTTTCGCTTCGGTTTGTTTTGTCGCGAACGAAAAGTATTATTTTGGAAAGAGGTCGAAGGCTCTACAGATATCGGACGACTATTTCCCGCACTATTATTATTATTTAGTTTCTCTAATTTTTCTATACCTCCAATTTTTTGTAGGTAGTGCGATAAATTTTGTGGATTGAATATATATTCCATTGAGGGTGGAATTTTTTCTATATCCACTTGAATGTCAAGCGTGTTTTAAAAACACGCTGTCAAAAGTCGCTGACTGTCAAGCGCGCTTATTAAGCACGCTCGTTCCCGCGTTATCTAAAAACCGTTAAAATGTGTCAAAACTATGCCTATATAGCTCACACTTGCCCAACGTGTAGTGGAAGAGACAAGGATGAAAATTGGTTACTCAGTATTAATAGTAATATTCCCCTGTCAAGGTCAAAACCAAACGCGCGGGCGTCTTTCTTATCGCTCGTTTTGGAGTGTTTACATTATGACTCATGTTTCGTGAACAAAACGTTCGTACAGCTGAAACTTTGTATGCGATAACATTGTGTACCAAACTATGCAATACGATACTTTCAAGAGCCACTTGGCTTACGGAGTTCTCAGAATGAACGCGTAAACATACCCTTTTTTTTTTTTCGACTCAAGTGTCGGCTACCTGAGCCGACCTTTTTTGTTTAGCTTGCAGTATGTCAAGTATGAATGGAGAGCTGTGTTATTTTAATTGATTTGTATTGTTATTTTAATTGATTTGTAAATAAACATAAGTTTTAACAGAGTTCTCTTACAAAACAAGAGTTATCGGCGTTTTAATCACGCGCCGCGTGACGTCACGTGACTGACAGCGACTGTCACGTGACGTCATCCCAGATAGCCGTGACATAGAGCCAATTTTGCGAAAATTTTGCTTGACACTTGAGTGGATATCGTCGCGAATGTATTTATTTTTAATGTTTTTTAATAATGAGCGGCGTCGCGTCTCTATGACTTCTGCTCGTTTACCGCAAATAATTTGGAGAATATCATGCGATGCCGTTTTATAAGATGACTCCGCACCAAACAACTCTTTTAGTTTGTCAAAGAGGTTATTTGAAGATAATTGGGTATCCGAATTAGCAGACCAATCAATTAGTTTCTGTAATGCCGCGTTCACGTGCTCGTTTTGAGTAAGGAAAGCATTAGATAACGCCGCGAAACTGTGTTCCATTTGAAACCATCTTAGTGGTGAAAATGGATCTTCAAAACGTCGCAATTCTTCGTTCACCTTCAATTCGACAAAACTAGGAAAAGCTACATATTTCTTTTGTACTTCTGTGTAACGTACAGCATTCCAATCCGGGGAGTCAAACCTCTGCATTTCTGCTATTTTCGTTACACGTTCTGGATTTGCTTTAGGTATACTAGGTTCTTTAACCGAAACCTCTAGATTTGCAATTTGTTCAAAACATGGGGTAAGCTGCGGCGGGCGTAAAAAAATTTCTTGAAAATTGAAGGTAGGACCAGTCGATGTTGAAGGTAATGCGGTGCCAATATTATTTTGCGAGGGTAGGCTTTGTGCTAATGGAGCACTATTGGCTATCATGTAATTTGATAAAACATTATTGACATGACTCACCAACTGCTGGGAAAGTAGGTCAAACCTGCGATCCATTTCGGAATGTTGCGAGAGGGAGCGCTCGCGTACCCGCCGCGGGCGCTGGATCACCCCCATCACTCTCCGATGACACTGTATCACTTCTCTTCGATGACGATGAAGAACTCGAACTCCGCGTCCTTTTTCGCGAAGTATCGTTTGGCGCGATTGTTTCACTGTCCATTTTGTTTAAAATAACCACAGTTCACGAGACGGAAAATTAATTTAGTTATTCAAATAAACTTTCTACTTTAATCTCGAAAGTTCTAAAATAAAAATTATCGTTTAAAATTCGAATAACTGACAATCTAACAAAGCTGCGCACAGTTCGGAAAACGACGCAACAAATGACATAAGACTTCATCATGGCGGCTTGTATGCGGTTTTTGAAAGTAGTTCACAGACATGGCGTTTGGGGGCGCTAGTAGCGCGATTACGAGGCGGAAGTTACGACAACTAGCAGCTGTTCATGGAAGGAAGCGAGTACTCTCTCATAATGGACTTCGGACGTCAAACGGAACACATAATACGATTAAAGAAAAATAAGTATCTCATCTTCAATTCAATTAATGAGATTATGGGATTGAAGATATTCAAATATCTAACGTTATTTTTTATTTCCTTGATAATTTTAGTTCTCGCAAAATAAATATTGTGAATTTAATGTATAAACGTTACGTAGTATGAAGTTTGAAACTACAATAAAATTCTAATACGATCTAAATAGATAAGATTGAATCATATAACGAGGGTAGAATTTTTTATTTCTCGAAACCCATGTATGGGTCGGTCGGTCTAACTGGGTTAATCAAACAAGATCTTAAATGTTAGAATGTACCTACATTATATACAAAGCCTAATTATTGCCTAGTCTAATAGATAAGTTTAAAAATTTGTAGGTGAAATACAAGTTACTATTTAAAGATATGAGAGATGTATTATTAATTATTATCGGCCATGAGAACTTGTCACATTTATTAAAAAAAACAAAGAGAAAAATTGAGTAAACATATTTGTTCGTGATTTTAAGCCCTATTTCCTGTGTACAAATAGTAATAGTTTTTCAATTATCGCAATATTCTATTCAATCTGGAATCAAAAAAAATATAATTAAATAACCCTCCTTTTGGGCTTCGCCGCAGTCGGGTAATAATCTAGACATTAAATGTGAAAGATAGGTGATGTTACTTGTACTTCGTTGCTTGTAATATTAATTACAAGTATTATTCTCATAAAAATATTTTTCGATTATTTAATAAGCAAGTGTGGCGATTTTATCACTTTGAAATACTAAAGTGTACTTCTGATCAAATAATTCGAATTGAGATTTTGTTTTGTAAACTTCTTACAACCTAAAAATCTTTCATAACTGTCACAAGCAGTTTTAATTTTTATTATATCCTACACACAAACAGTGAAATGGACAAAAATGTTACTTCGTTCTGTACAGAGCTTAGTTTCCCAACATTCCTAAAGGACACAGATTATGGCCGAAGTTCCATACAAAAGGTTAAGTCTCCTTTCTAAACATAAAAAAAAAAGAAATTTAATATTTTACTACTTAAATGTATCAAGTGGATAACAAATAAATGTATGTGATGTAATAAATAAAAACATCATACTTAATGTTTATAATTTAGTGAGACAAGGTAGGGTTACTGATAGTTCCCTTTATTTGGTTGTGCATTGGGTTGATAAGAAGATAACTTTTATGTTTAATCAATAAGTACAAAAGACTTGTTGATTCATACGAAAACATGTTTATTATTTAATGCTCAGGGGTTTCCTCATCAAGAATAAACAATAATCCACTTGCTGATAATAAATTTAATTTAAATAAAAAAGAACATGTTTAAGAAAACGCAGAAATTAACGTTTATAGTAAAAAAAAACAACGAATATGAGGAAAAAAGATTACAATAACAACACAAATGTTGTAGCTAATCACCAGCCAAGCATATACTAAGACAAACCAAAAGTGGGTTTCGTTTTTTTTTTACTAGATGTGGCAAACTGGCAATACATGGCAAAATACTAATTAAGTTGTATTAACTAATTGAGTATTTTTATTATTTAATATTACCAATGTGAAATTATTCATTTAAATGATTATCTATTTGTTTAAACTTGATTAGGTAGGTTCCCTCCTTCGGGGATCACAAGAAGTGATGTTAATCTATCTAAAAATTTAAGTTTTTCTTTGTTAGATTCTAGATAATTAAAATAATAATAACACTCTGTATTTTTTATGGAATAGTACAAAATGGTAAACTAGATTCGCAATGATATTGTCAGATTGACCGAGCGGTGACTGTTAGTAGTATGTTATTGGGCATTCTGTCCCACCTGTCGCGCAGTCGAACAGGTTCGCCTACGCTCCGTTGTGACTGAATGCCCAATAACATACGGAGTCGGCCTTTAGCCACAAAGTCGAAACTCATTAGCAATCGTTCATAGATGTGTGACATAGCTGCTCGCACATCAACAGGCCACTGCCTATATCAGCAACTTAAGGATGGGTCTGTTTTGACAGACCAAGAATTGCATCCGCAGCCAGTAGGACGAAATGACGAAACGACGATCGCGAAGAAGACAGTGTAGCGGCAAATCGCTTCGTAAAATAACATTAGATAAACATATTTGAGAGTTAGAGCGGAGAGCAGTGGTGGTCTAGTGGTTTCGGTTGCGACTTACAAGTTGCAGGTCGTGGGTTCGAACCTAGGCTAGCGCTTTACTTTGTGTAAATTATTTCACCACCACTGTTCTCTGTGAGAGAAGCCTTTGTGTCAGTAGTGGGAAAAAAAATTGACAAATTGAAATCTAATAGTTAATCATAAATCATATTAGCCTATCTGATCTTCGGATCTGGATCAACCAAGATCCGCTCATGCTAGCTTGTGAGCATATTGATATAAACACATTTTTTATGACGACCAGATGGTTCTTTTATAGTCTTACGACGCGGAAAACTTTGCTTGCGCGATGTAGGATTTGTTGTTTTTAGTTCATCCGATGTGTCATAGATAATAATAATATAATAATAATAATAATAATAATAGTTAGGAAGTTTATGCAAATAGACGAGAATGAAATAGGACCACCTCACAACACATAAAAAAAAAACTCACACGCATCACACACACACACACACACACACACACCACACGCTACATTTGCTTTGGTTTCGACCCGTAAATGTGGTAAAAATCCAGTCTAAGCTGAGAAGAAAAAACACATTCCGAAAATAATAATAATAATAATAAGTGCTGTAGTACTTTTTGGGGTATATACTCAACAAGGAATCAGACACGCCAATGCGCTTGAATTTTATTATCTACCTGTCTAGAGTTGACAGTGCGCCTAGCCTACGATAGATGGCGTTGACAGCAAATTAGATCTCACTATGGTTTCGTTACCGTTGTTAGAATATCTAATTTTTTTCAGTGTAAATAATTAAAAAATAAATACTTTTACTCATTGTTAATCAGTTTGTTGACCACAGTAATCATGAAATTTGTTAAACAACCACAATCGCTGCAAGTAAACACCGTTTGCGATGATTTTTGTAAAACTAGTTCGCGTCATGGAGAATTGTTACCTAATTCAGTACGATGTATCATTTGTGGACCATCGAATTGTGGCAAAACAAATTTACTTATTGGACTTCTTATACATGAAAACGGTTTAAGGTTTCAAAATGTTTATGTCTACTCAAAAACCTTACACCAACCTAAGTACATTTTTTTAGAAAGAGTTTTACAACGGGTACCAATTATCTCACTCCACAAATATCAAGGGAATGAGGAAGTTATAAGCGTTCAGAACGCAAAACCTTACTCTTACCTTTCTTGCTTGCGAGAATCAAACTAACATGCGTGATTATTTTGCAATGGGAAGGCACAAATACATTGACTGTTTTTATCTAAATCAAACATATAGCAAAATCCCTAAACAGTTATTAAGAGATAATGCTAACTTAATTATACTATTCAAACAAGATAATATTAACTTGAGACATGTTTATAAAGAACATGTTAACACTGATATGACATGGATTGAATTTTGTGAAATGTGTTCAAAAATATGGAGTGAGCCCTTTAATTATGTTGTAATTAATAAAGATTGCAACAAAAATAACGGATGTTATAGAAATAAATTTGACACTTTTGTAGTCTTTGATTAGAACTATAAATATTTAAGGCTACGGTACTTACATGATATCATTATTCCATGACCGACTCTTAATCGAAAACTATCTTATTCTACTGTAATGGAAAAATCACTGAAAAGGCACAAATTGTGGACAATTGTGGGGAAAATTGTGGACGCTGCAGAAGCCGTAAAGAAAAAAGTACGAAAGATGCGAGATTTTGAGAGTGAAAATAAGCAAGCATTAGAATCAGTTTTTAGACCTGTAACAGAGTCTCTCAATTGCTTAGCTAATATCAATAAACAAACTGACCTCTTGCAATCTAAAGAAGTTGAAGAAACAAAAGTTCCATTGAGGAACGATATTTTGCAGAAAGAATGTTCCAGTAACGAAGGAGACAGTAGCGCGGAAGAAAATGAATGTGATACCGACAGTTACGAGTCGTACCAATCATTAGTAGAGAACAATCAAGAGCGTGATACATCATCCTGGTCAATATCTTCAGAAGCATTGACAGATAATCCATTTGGTGTTCGAGCGGAGCGAGGACAATTGATGTTAGGTTCTGCTTTCATAACGCATCGCACGCCGATCTCAGTGTGTTCGTGCAGGAAGTTTTAAAAGCTCTCACCTTCAGATCACACACGGTGTACCTCAGGGTAGCATACTGGGACCCAGTTTGTTCCTTGTGTACATAAATGGTCTCACGAGTCTTGACCTCACAAATGGTGAAATCATTTCCTTTGCGGATGATACTGCCCTTACTTTTGCTGCCAATACATGGGAGGAGGCTTTCGGTGCTGCGCAACGGGGTTTTGATATTGTGGGAAAGTGGCTTCAGAGTAATATTCTTACATTAAATGTGGACAAGACCAAGTACATCTGCTTTAGCATAAAAAAAATTACTGGAGATGGCATCACGCGAAATATCATATCACACGAGTGCCACTCTGGAAAAAATTGTAAGTGTCCATCACTGGAAGCCGTGCACGCAGTGAAATATCTAGGCGTTAACATAGACAGCAATCTCAATTTTAAGGAACACGTTAGGCTGCTATGCGGAAGAATACGAAAGCTCATCTATATCTTTAAAAACCTGAGGCACATAGCGGACTTTAAGTTGCTAAAGCAGATATACTACGCTCTTTGTCAATCGCTTCTAACATATTGTCTATCATCCTGGGGAGGCACATCAAAGACAACTCTGAAGTCTATCGAGATCGCCCAGCGTGCAGTACTGAAGGTTGCGACGTGCAAGCCTATCCGTTTCTCCACTACAGAATTATACGCGGAATGGGAGGTCATGACCGTGAGACAGTTATACATACTGAGCGTTGTCCTCCTACAGCACAGCAAACTAATCTACAACCCACTACTCCTCCAAAAACGAAGAAAGGACATAGTGTGCGAAAGAACTCAGTTGTTTAAAACTAAATTTGGACAACGCTTTGCCCACTCCATTGGTCCATTCCTGTACAATAGGTTGAACAGAATCCTTAATTTATACCCGTTAACAAAAATGCAATGCAAGAAGAAACTAACTGAATACCTAAAAAGTCTAACCTATGAACAGACTGAACTTCTTCTGTACATAGCGTCCTAACGATTTAGTGTAATAATAACAACAAGCATCTCTTATCACATACACACAAACGCGCGCACGCTCACTCACAACACAACACACACCACAACACACAACACAACACACACCACAACACACAACACAACACACACCACAACACACACCTCATACACATCCTCTTACACATCAGTCACGTACATTCTCATCTAACACAAATAAGAGGCCACACGCAAATTCTACACAAACTGTTTTTCTTTTCTTTTACAAAGTTAATTAAACAAAAATAAAAAATGTTTAAAATTATTTTGAACAATATGGTATGAAATGATATTGGCACTTATATTATAATTATGTTTAATAATCGAGGGTTTTGGCGCTGATAGTCGAAATACAGGCTCTGCCTAGTTCGGCTACAGATGACTACACCACTTACACTAAGTTCAACCTGCCTGTTAAAATATTATGTAAGCTATGTCTAAGTTTTTCTTTGAATAAACATTATTATTATTATAACGATCGGGGATGATTATATTACCGTTGCAGGACAGAAATATCGAAGCACTCCCGGACTGAAACAATTGTTATTGAAAAAGGATGTAGATTTAAGCACGGTTACAGAGTCTGATATGCAGTATTATAAGATGATGTTGATTGCCACAAACGCACATCGTCGAGACTTTGACTCAAACAAACCAATAAAAAGTAATAAGGGACAAAAATATTTGCAAGTTATAAAACCTCTTTTCAAACAGCCAAGTACTATTCAAAGCAGTCAGTCAAAGGGGAAAAGAGTACCTTGAACAAAATGTGGAAAAAAAATGTTGATTTTGTTTATTGGAATGATCCTAATGAACTTGTAGACAGGTTAAAATTATTAATTGCATCTCGAGACGCTGGTTACACAGGATTAGACAACGAAATTATATCTATTATTGAAGAACTGCGTGAGAGTAAATTGATTAAGTAATAAATAAATGGTATACAATTTTCAATGTTCATTGTATTATCAACCTCTAAACATAATACACCTTAAATATGAATGTAGATAAATTCAGGCACAATGTTCATAAGAGATTGCGTTTCTCTGAATTATTAGAATTCAATGAAAATGCACTGCTAAAATCCGAAAGTGGAGATTTTGACTTGAAAAAATCTAGATTGAGAGGAATTAGATCTCCTGTAGAATCAGACGATGCCGTGAATAAGGATTACGTTGATCGATTGTGCGATCATACAATAAAGGAACTAAATAAACTGATTGGGTTGTTGCGTACTCAAATCATAAAAGATGCACAAATAACAGTCCAAACCACTTTAAAAGCAAAGATACCTGAAGTTTTAGTTCAGTTTGTGACAGAAATGGTTTGCGTGGCGCAGGTTATAAAAATAAGACCACGAAACTTGTCAACATAAAAAATATAATTAATAAATAAAGTCACCAACTATGGGTGTGGGTAGGTTTATGGCGCACCCTATTGCGTTCCACTTGTGAGGCGCACGTTACTGCCCTGATAGCTGGCGTGGCGATGACCGCAGCGAGGTGCCACGCTAGATGCCAGGGGTGTAGGCCGATAGGTGGTCGCGTCGACCCGAAGTGATGCTCGGCGAGGCCCACGTGGCAAATATGGCCAACGTGGGAAGTCCATGCCAAACTTTATGGCGCGCACGTCTGAGCCAAAACGGGCTCGTGCTGTGCAGGCGCGCAGTGAGTTGGTAGCTCCAACCGCAACTTTGGAGATGTTGGGTGTTCCTCCAGTAGGAACCTGGGACCCTGGAACGTGACGTCCAGCGTGTCAAGAGGTGGACAAAAGGTCACCTCCGCTGATTGCGACACCAAAAGCCAAGCAAGCGAGCAGCAGCGCGCTAATGAAAGTGCCGGTGGGTTGTCACAATCAGACGGAGTTTACAAAGTGAGATGAGTGAAAAGGCATGATAGCACATTTTGAGTGTGAAGCACAGAATGTCAAAATGTGTTGAGCTGAAGGCAATTAGGCAGTTAAATACATGAAATAGCGTAGCAAGAAGTCAAGAGAAATAGGGTTACATGCTAACATAATCTATAAGGCTAGGAAACACAAAATACACACATGTTTATGCTGTTCAAACTTACCCAGTATGGGGTTATGTAGCCACTGAATTTAAGTGCTCGATGGCGGAGAAAAAGATGTATAACATTACGCTCGGATGGTGGCGAGAGGTAGCCACGTGTTACGGACGCGAGCGCCTGCCCGCTAGGGGCGCAGCGCCCGCGCCGGACACCGAATTCCAAAAGGAACGTGTCACCAACGCACCTCGTATTTAATGACACTGTCGGGAACGAACTACTATTGGTAGTTCACTCACAAGTAGTGAGGCGCGTGATGACATATTGCGTATGAAACGGAAGATATTCTCGCACACTAGAGGATGCGTGAGCGCAACATATCATTTAGTAACATTATTATGCCACGGCACTACCATTTATTATCTGTGGTATTAAGTTTGACGTTTAAGGTTGTCATTGTCAGTTGATGTAAACAAACAATGGATTAATGAAGTGTTTTTATTGTTGAATTTAGTTTTTATGTTTTAAATTGTTAAAAAGGTAACGTACAACGTTACAAGTTGGAAGATAAGTTTTATAACAAAGAGGAAGTACATCAATTGCTTAAAAAATCTCCGTGATGGCAAAACAACAAATTGTTAATGAACTACACAAGGCGGCACGAAGAAACTTTGTTAGACGATCAGTTATTTTAAAAGGCATAGATGACTTATGGCAAGCTGATCTAATAGATATGTAAAATCTAAAAAGGTTTAATAAAGGTTATAATTACATTTTAGTGGTGATTGATTGTTTCTCAAAGTATACCTGGACAGAACCAATAAAATCCAAAAGTAAACTTGATGTTACTCATGCATTTGAGCGAATACTAACTATCAGCAATCGAAAACCTAATCATTTACAAACTGATGCAGGAACAGAATTCTATAACATAACATTCCAAAAGCTTATGAAGAGCTACAATATTAACCACTACTCTTCGTTTTCTACCAAGAAAGCATCGATTGTAGAAAGGGTGATTAAAACAATTAAAAATAAAATGTATAAATATTTTAGTCTCATTGGGAACTACAAATGGATAGGTACAGCATTAGAAGTTATTCTAAAAACATATAATAATACAAAACATCATACCACCAAATTGAAACCAGTCGAGGTAAATAAGATGAATGAGTCAAAGATAAGAGAAAATATTCAAAAAACTCAAAAACATACATCAAACCGATGTCGACCTAAATTCAAAGTAGGTGAAAATGTTCGGATCAGTAAATACAAACATATTTTCGATAAAGGTTACACTCCTAATTGGTCGACAGAAATATTTACTGTAAAAAGGATTAATAATACCATACTAGTAACATATCATATAGAAGATCATAGAAAGCAGCCTATTAGAGGATCTTTCTACGAACAAGAACTTCAAAAAACTAGCTATCCTGGTGTTTATTTGATAGAAAAGGTTCTTAAAAGAAAAGGGAAGAAACTTTACGTGAAATGGTTAGGCTTAAGTAACGAAGAAAATAGTTGGATTGATAAAGATGAAATTGTAGGTTAGGATTATAAATTTATAACCATGTTTGGAACAAATATTTCATTCATTACACTTTCTACTATGCAAGAGAATGGATGGACTAGTTAATAGTGTAATTAATAATCTGCCATTCGAACTTCATTTACCTGATTATAACTATTGCGGACCGGGAACAAAACTCGAGAAGCGATTACGGCGAGGTGATCGAGGTGTGAATAAGCTAGACGAAGCTTGTATGCATCACGATATTGCTTATGCAAACCATGCAGACTTACGCAATCGTCACAAAGCTGATTTACAACTACTAAATATGGCTAAACAAAGACTTAAATCGAACGATGCTGGGAAAGGTGAAAAACTTAGTTCATGGTTAGTGAGCAAAGTTATGAAAACCAAGCTGAAATGTGGTTCTGGTGTTAAAACGTTTAAAAGTTTCGTGTCAAAAATAAGAGTGAAAATAAAAAAAAACTGAGACCAAAGAACAATAAAACTTTAATTTACGCTGCTTACTTGGCCGCAAAAAAAAAAATTTCCAAACATTCAGAAAACTCGAGTACCGCGAGTGATTCCCTTACCAAAGACTGGAGGTATTCTACCTTTAATCCCCATTTTTGCGGGTTTATCAGCTTTAGGAACTTTAGCTGGTGGTGCGGCTGGTATTGCAAAAACTGTTAACGATTACAAAGCAGGTCAACAAAATTTGCGAGAAACACAACGACATAATAAGGTGATGGAGTCTTTAAAGTTAGGCCAAGGTTTATACATTAAGCCACATAAAAATGGTAAAGGTTTATTCATAAAATCTTCAAAAAACTGAAAAATAAGCTACCTAATCGTGCTCTAACTAATGTAGACATAAAAAGACACGCACGTGACATCCCTCACTTTCGAGGAGTCTACATGAAGGATCAGTTACCAAGGACGCCGAAACGGATTGAATGTGGTATCGTAAACTTGGACGATTATAAGAACGAAGGTACGCATTGGGTAGCGTATGTTAAAATAGACAAATATTGTGAATACTTTGATAGCTTTGGAGATTAATTGAAACCTCCAATGGAATTAATGCAGTACTTTAAAAATTGTGATGTTTTTTATAACTATACTAGATTTCAACAATTTGATACAGTAAACTGTGGACACTTATGTCTAAAATATCTATGGAAATTTTGGAATAAATACGTATAAATTTTATGTATTTCTTTTATTTCAATCATTTTCATCATGTCACTCAGGGTTATCGATAACTGGAAACTCGTCCGATTTATGTACATATTATCCTAATACATTACAACTTCATGGTCATTATGAATGTGCCTTATTGCATTTCTCAACATTTAATTCAATTCCTAACATTGAAAACATGAATAATAAATTATATTATGGGTCCAATGAAGTCCTTGAATTACCTGAAGGTACTTATGAATTGCAAGATATCAGCGATTATTTAAAATCGGAAATAAAAGACTGTTCAACAAAAGTACGATGTAATAACAATACTCTAAAAACTTTGATATACTGTACTAAAGACATCGATTTTACTAAAGAAGGGACTTTTAGGAAATTATTGGGGTTTAAGAAACATATCTTGAAAGCAAATAAATGGCATGTGTCAGAGTTACCAGTCAACATTTTACCTACGACCGTGATCAGGATAGAATGTGATATTGTAAGTGGTTCGTACATAAACGGAAATCCCAGTCATATTGTACACGAATTCACCCTCAACGTGGCCCCAGGATATAGAATTATAGAAATTCCGAAAAACGCCATATACTTTCCAATCAACCAAAACAACATAAGCAGTAAACATATCAGGCTATTAGATATAAACATTCGCTTAATAAACTTACGTGGTGAAGAAGTGCAGCTATATTTACATCTTAGAAAAAATGATTGACTACAATAAATATGTACATCAACAAATTGGAAATGTCAGTTCTACTAAAGTGATCAAGCAAATAAGACCTCGGTCAAAGAAAAAAATAAAAGTTAACACGAGACAATAAGGAATTTCTTAAAACAATCGGTTTGCTATAATGAATATCTTAGAGATTTTATCTGCTCCAACTTACGACAACACTGTTGAGGGAATCGAATTTCATTCTTACAAACCCTACATAACAAGCTTCAACAGGAACGATGAAATCCGCATACCTATTAATCAACAGGATCTGTATATATTACCTTCAGCGAGCACTTTGTATTTGGAAGGAACTATAATCGTTAGCAAAAAAGATTCAAAAGAAAAAGCAAGCAGCGTTTTTTTAACAAATAATTTTCTACTCTACTTGTTTCAAGATATACGTTACGAACTAAATGGAGTAGAAATAGATAAAATAAAAAACGCTGGTGTGACTACTACGATGAAATCATTAGTGTCAATGAATGAGAGTGAGTCAAAGATATCTTATGCATGGGGTTGGAATATCGATGGCACAAAAAATATTAACGGAGGTAGTTTTTCTGCTTCTATACCACTTTGTAATATTCTCGGGTTTGCAGAAGATTTTAAGAAAGAAGTGATAAATAGTAGACATGAATTGATATTGTTACGAAGCAATACAAACCTGAACGCTGTAAAACTGAATACTGGTGAAGTTGTAGATGATGTTCAGATAAATAAAATTGTTTGGCGTGTACCGCACGTTAAAGTGTCAGACAAAGAGAAAATAAGTTTGCTAAAATTGTTAGAGAAAGACCGCCCGCTCCAGATGATTTTTAGAAATTGGGATCTGTACGAATATCCTACTTTACCTAAAACAACGAAACATACTTGGTCTATTAAAACATCATCACAAATAGAGAAGCCTAGATACGTCATTATTGGTTTACAGACAAATAGAAAAAACAATGCAAGCTCTGATATGTCTCTGTTCGATCACTGTCATATTCGTGACGTTAGAGTATACCTCAATTCAAACTACTTCCCATATGAAAATCTAAATGTGAATTTTGCTAATAGCAGAATTGTTTTATTATACGAACAATATACTAGATTTCAACAGTCATATTACGGACGTCGCGCGGAGCCTTTATTAAGCGAAAAACAATTTAAAGACTTGGCACCGCTCTTTGTTATCGACTGCTCCAGGCAAGCAGACAACTTGAAGACAGGTTCGGTTGTGGATGTAAGAGTAGAAATTAAATCTTTATAAATAAATAAATCTTTAATCAAAAAGCTAAAAAGCTAAAATACAATATGAATCTTAAAACTAAAAATATAGGTATAATAATGTTAGATGCCTGTACTAAGATAATGCAATCTTGTATCACAGGCTGTAGGAGCTTAAACAGTGTATTATATTTTAGGACAGAAGTTTTTGTTCAATACATTTAACATTACATAACGACAGAGATATTTTAATTAACTTAAACTCTAACTTAAAACTAAACACACAATTATTATAGGAAAAATTATTTGAATCAGCAGAATTGTAAACTAGGTCGCAAAATACATTCGACGCGCTCTTGTATAAATTCGATATTTGCACCTAGCGACTAATGTGCTTCTACAATAAAAAATATCGATGGTAATTATGTCAGCGCAGTGGTCTGTTATTGTCATGTTGTGTCAGCAACATGCCTCAAAAGCGGAAGTTTAACCTAGAAGTTACACGCACTCGTAGTCGATGGAGTTTATGTACCTATATTCTGCTAGTTTCCTAGCTGGGCACTCAACATCTCCAGTTTTGTGGTTGTTGGGCTTTTTAAACCGCGAGCACGTTGCACATTTAGGTGGGCTCGCTTTCTTCGTGCACTCAGACAACGAGTGTCCCGTTTCTCCGCAATGACCACACGAAGAGTTAACCTCTCTGCATGACTTCGCTGCATGACCAAATTGTTGGCATTTGTAGCATCTGGTTACCAAAGTGAAGTCCTTAACAGGGCAGGAATTCCAATTTATAAAAAGCCTTGCCTGAGATATTAGAGCTCTACGTATATTGGCTGGAACTTCGATCACAAAGTTACAGGTAGATGACTCTTTCTTCCCGGATTTGTGGCTAAGTTTAATTTGGTCTAAAAAGGTATCCAGGGACATCTCTGGAAACTTGTCAGCGATGTTCTGTTCGTACATGAACCGGAAGACGTCAGTATCAGCCAAAGCAGTCGGTACTCCTATAATCGTGATCCGTGGTTTGCGCTTGATGGGCTCATCGGCGGTGAGTCCAGATGTAGACATCTGGACTGCGTGCTTGACTTTATCAGCATCCTGTTTGGTCTCGGTGCTGATGATAACACCTCCATTTTTGGTTTTGGATATACCCGATCAAACTTCAGCATACTGCCTTATATTGAACGACTGTATAATCGAGTATAAACCGTTGAGCAATACCGTAAGGAAAATATCATGAATCCTGAAACTATATTATTGGACGTTCAAGGATTTAAGGACCTCTACAACAGTTCAATTTTATAGTAAAAGAATTAGCATTGGCTACTCGTGATTACACCCAAACTTTCTTAGTTAAGTCTCCATACTTGTTTAGATACTTAACAAGCAATGAACAGAAGCAAGTTAAATGGTTAGAAAAAAACAGAGGTATTTATTGGAATGAAGGATATGTTGACTATAGAGAATTCCATCGTATAATCGTTCCATACTTACAAAATAAAGAAATAATTGTAAAAGGTTTTGAGAAGGTGCAATGGAAAAAGGATCTATATGTAAATTGTAAGGTATCAGAACTTGGTGAAAAACAATGTCTTAATTTATCTGTTTATATAAAAAATACTGTAATGTAGATTCGAACTTAAATTGTAATAACCATTTAAAGCAATGTGCACTTAAAAATGTGTTGTGTATTAAAAAGTATTTAGGGTGGTAATAAAATGCATAATTATGTTTTATAAATAAAAAGCTTTTATTTCTAAAATAATCTTTTATTTCGTTATACTAAACCTAACCAAATAGCGTAAAACATACCTAAGAAAATAAAATAAAACAACACAATAAAATATGTATTCCAAAATAGGATATTAATAAAAATCACTGTCTATCAAAGATTTTGATATTTTCTTAACTAATGATTCAGTTTCGTCCATAACACTATCGATAACGTCTTTTACAATATATTGCGCATTTATAATAACATTCTCACTATCACTTTCACTGTCACTGGTTTGAAGATTGTTAGAGAGATCTATGACTGAAATTTTTATTAGCCTTGTTGCTGTATTCGGCTCATAACGAAAGATTTTGTTGGTTTTTGTTTCTTTAACTTTTCTCTGCGCTGCTGTTTCGATTTCTTATCTTTCGTAATTCGTTTGCAATGCTCAGGTTCGGTGCGAAACATCTCGGAGAACCCTTCATAAGGATCTTGAGCGTACTGGCTGAAGACAATCTCTGATTCAGACATCTGGAACAAAAATATTAACAAAAATGTTAACGCTGTTGTGAACACAAGTGTATAATTAGTTACGTCATTTTATCAGAATAAATGTATTAGTTTACTTACCGTTGACATAATTATGATACGCTTTAATTTTAAACAAGTACTCTGAGCGAGTAATAAACTCTTTTGCAAAAAAAACGGGCACTTCATATTTTTTTCTCTACTTCAATGAAGAAGGACAAGTAAGAGGTATTATTAATTTGACGATGTATTGGCATATTATTTGAAGAATCCTGGCATGATTCTGTACGTTCCAAATTTAAATTTTGAAATTAACAAAAGGAAAATAATGATTATTGTAGATTATTGTAAATTGCTTTACTAATGTCGCGAATTGCTGAAACGATTTTATTACTGATTACTAAAATTTTAAAACTTTTTGGATATTTTCTGCAAATTAAACAATTTTATCTTTCTTTTTACATTAAATACCACTTTTTGACATGAGTGATAAAGCGATAAGGGCCGGTAAAATTATAGCCCTACTTGAAGAAGGTTGTTCGCAAACTTACGTGTCTCAGCGGCTTAATGTGAGTCGTTCAACTGTCCAGAGGACTTGGCAACGGTATCAAGAGACCGGTTCGGTCAAAAGAAGACCCGGTTCGGGAAGAAAACGACGCACAGAACCAAGAGATGACCGCTTTTTGGTGAGTCAGGCCTTGCGGAATCGTAAGGAGTCAAGTGTGGACCTGAAGAAGAGCCTTGAAGAAGTAAGAGGAGTAGAAGTTAGCTTGTGGACCGTCAGGAGGAGGCTTTTGGCTGCCAATATCAGGAGTTACCGCCCGGCTCGGGGACCTAAATTACTCCGTGAGCACCGTGTTGCTCGACTTCAGTTTGCTCGAAACTGTGCTTCATGGACTCTGGAGGACTGGAATAAAGTATTGTTTTCTGATGAAGCTAGAATCTCTTTGTGTGGAGAGGACCGACGCCGGCGAGTGCTACGAAGACCACGGGAACGCTATGCGGAAGTGTGTTTCGAAGAAATCACTCCTTATGGCGGAGGCTCCGTTATGTTTTGGGCAGCAATTAATTCGACGGGGCGTACGGAGTTAGTTCTCATAGAAAATGGAACATTAAATGCACACCGGTACATAATGGAAGTCCTAATTCCATATGCACAACCCGCATTGATTGCACTTGGGGAAGATTCCATTTTTATGGACGACAATGCTCGCCCGCACCGTTCTGGCGACGTGGAAGCGTACATGCAAGAAGTTGGGATCCGTCGTTTAGATTGGCCAGCTCGAAGTCCTGACCTCAATCCAATTGAGCATGTCTGGGATGTTCTAAAGAGACGGGTAAGATCAGTGCAACATGCTCCACAAAACATCAGGGAGCTAAAAATAGTCATTGCAGAAGAGTGGGAACGTATTCCTCAAAACGTCATTAAAAACATCGTGGAAAGCATGCCCAGAAGGATTCAAGCTGTGATTTTGGCAAGAGGAGGTCACACTCGTTATTAGGTTATTACATTTGTAACTTTATTTTATTAAACAAAGTAAAAAAATCTTCTTGTCTTTATTGCCGACCACTTCTTATTGTTTGGCCGTGTACATCGTTTTAAAGAATTCATAGATTTTTTTTTTAAATTGCCACAGTTCACTTCACGCGTATTAATTTACACGATTATAAGTATACAGACTACGTCAAACAATTTTTTTTTTTTTTTTTTTTTAATATTATTATTTAAATAATAATAATAATATTCCACAACTATCACACAACGCCATCTAGTCCTAAGCTAAGCAGAGCTTGTGTTATGGGTACTAGACAACTGATAAACATACTTATATATTTCTAAATACATATTATAGATAAATTACACCCAGACACAGAACAAATAATAATAATAATAATAATAATATTCCACAACTATCACACAACGCCATCTAGTCCCAAGCTAAGCAGAGCTTAATGATCGTGCTCATCACACAAACATTTGTCCTGGGTGGGAATCGAACCCACGACCTCCGGCATAGCAGTTAGGGTCACTAACCACTAGACCAACAGGCCAGTCAATTAAATTTCATTGAATTAACTCAAATCGACCTTAGAACGTAAACCTAAGGTGCCCGTTTTTTTTGCAAAGGAGTGTATTTGTTAAATGACATCAATTAGATACAATTAAAGACAGAAAAATATTACGCAATAAAAGAACGTAAAGGTTGTCACTCACTGAGTGTATAATTCAAACATTAAATCAGTGAATGCGTCCGAGCCAGTGTTACAAGGTGCGAATGCTTCCTAGTAAGTGCATCGAACTGGTACAATAGTTGCGCATGCTTCCAGTCAGTGACTACCTTAAACTATAAATGTTCACAGTAAGCATTTTTGTCTCTAACAAGGACAATGAACTGATGTGTGTTTGTTTTTAAATAGTTATAATTATATCGATACGGATGTTGTGATCATATTATATGAAAGTTAATTCTTACTTTTGATGTTGCGAAACTTCAACCACCTAATTACAAAAGGTAATTAAACCTGGTTTAACTAAGACTTGGTTTATCTCGCATGACGTCTCACTTCAATAGTATTCAAAAGAAAGTGATAGCATTTAAGATAAACCAAGTGTTGGGGTTCAGGTTGTCCGGCTCGAAGGACCATGCCCCCGGCCTTGGAAGCGCTGCTTCCGAAATGGTTCCCGGCACGGAGTCAGGCGTCGTTGCTCACAGGTTGTGGAGGCAGCGGGCAGATCTTAGAGAAGGCACGCCTGATCGTTCCAGCGGCTGTTTTGATGTCAGCCACTCGAGCTATGCCGTCTCCTCCTGGAATTATACGTAGAATGCGACCGAGCCGCCACCTTAATGGTGGCAACTGGTCGTCCTTGATGAGGACAAGGCTGTCCAAGGTGATGTCCTCCTGCCTGGTCTTCCACTTAGTTCGCAGTTGTAGCTCCGAGATGTATTCCGTGGACCAGCGTCGCCAGAAGTGCTGCCGCAGCTGCTCGATGCGTTCGTAGCGTGTCAGACTCGAAGTTGGCTGGTCTGGAACATTCCTTGAAGGTGGCGACGTTAACGGTCGGCCAATGAGGAAGTGTGAGGGGGTGAGGGGGGAAAGGTCAGAAGGGTCTGAGGAAAGAGGTGACATCGGACGGGAATTTAAGACAGCTTCGATTTGTGTCAAAGCCGTGGAAAATTCCTCGTAAGTTAGTCGCGCGTTACCTACTATGCGTCTCAGGTGATACTTGCATGACTTCACCCCGCCCTCCCATAGACCGCCAAAATGTGGAGAATAAGGAGGAATAAATCGAAATTCAATGCTATTATTGGAAGCGTAATTAATTATGGCTTCTGATTCCTTCTCTAAAAATAAAGGAAACTCCTTTTCCGCGCCCACAAAGTTTCTACCGTTGTCAGAGAAGATAGTGCGAGGCGTACCTCGCCTACTAATGAAACGTTTTAGTGCTAATATGTAGTCGTTTGTAGACAAACTAGTGACGAGTTCCAAGTGCATAGCTCTAGTCGTAAAACAAATGAAAAGACAAATGTATGCCTTAGTGAGTCTAGAACCTCTGCCCTTTCTGGATAATATGAAAACTGGCCCCGCATAGTCTACACCGGTTCGCATAAACGGGTAACCAGGTTCTAACCGCTCGGAAGGTAAGTTGCCCATGAGAGGTGCTAATGTCTTACCCCGATTACGTGTGCACGTTATACATTCGTGTACTATTTTTCTAGCGAGATTTCTAGCGTTCAACGGCCACCAACGTTCACGCATGGTAGCAAATAAGAGTTGAGGCCCGGCATGTAATAATCGTACATGCTCGTATTTAAATAAACAAATTGTAAATGGATGCTTACTACATAATAAAATGTTTTTTATCGTAGGTAAAATCGGGTGAGTTACATAATCTACCGCCAACCCGAATTATTTTATGTTCATCAATAAAAACATTTAGACTCGAAATCCTATTATATTGTTTACATTTTCGCTTGATAGGAATTTGAGCCACTAAGTTATTCAAAACATCTGGAAAAGAATTCCTTTGTACGAGTATAATTAACATTCTCAGCGCGGCGTCCAACTCGTTTACTGATAAGAAACCGGTTTGTCGCTTAGCGCGGTCCGTTCGCCTAATGTGTAAGTTGTTGATGAATCTAAGCACATAGCCACCTATTCGTAGGTACAAGTTTAGTGAATGACACGTATTTATCGAATTTGAGTATGTCTTCGTGCTGAATATTGGTTAAGCAGGTTTGTTTTTGTTTTAAATCTGGTAGGTTACATTCTTCAGAATTATCGCGTTCAGTTTGCTCGAAACAATGTGAACGATTATGTAAGTAGGATGGACCGTACCACCAAAGTGCGTTATCTTTTAATAAATCGAGGCCACAACCTCTAGACAATAGATCAGCTGGGTTGTCCTTACCACTCACATGTAACCATACTGAATCGCCTGTGAGTTCATTTATTTCAGCTATTCGGTTTTGTACGAACGTCTTTAGTAAATGTGGTGACATTTTAATCCAACCCATAACTATCGTGGAATCCGTCCAAAAATATACTTTACTAAACTGTAACCTAAGAGATTCAATAATTTTCTTATATAATTGAGAACCAATAAGCGCAGCACATAACTCTAAGCGAGGAATACTGATTGTTTTTAAAGGTGCGACCTTGCTCTTCGCACACAACAACCGAACGGTTGGGTCACCGTTATTGCTAAATGTACGTATATAAGTACATGCGCCGTATGCGTCTTGAGAGGCGTCGGTAAATATATGAAGCTCTGTGTATTGATAATGATCGCCTTTCACGTGACGAGGGATGCGAATATCGTTTAGAAATCTTAACGTAAAAATAAAATGTTTCCAAATGCTAGCAATTTCCTGAGAGACCGGAGTATCCCAGTCAATTTTACTCAGCCATAATTTTTGCAGAATTATTTTTGAAATTATGACTGCCGGCGAAAGAAGACCTAATGGATCGTATATTTGTGATATTATTGATAACATTACTCGCTTAGTTAAATGTGAATTGTTGTCATAGGTTTCAATATTTGTGACAAAATGCAGTTCGTCGCTAGTGTTATGCCAACCCAATCCGAGCGTTTTGGTTTGCGCATGTTCGCCTATAAAGCGTTCTGTGGCTTTGTTTTGAGATGCATCTGAGTTAAAGGTCCACTTGCGCAAAGGAAAACACCCCGATTGGAGCACGTCTGATGTTTTTTGACATATTTGAAGCAGGTTGTTTAGATCATCATCACCGGTGATGAGATCGTCCACAAATATGTCCTCCGTGATGATGCGAGCGATGACGTCATCATCGCATTCTAATGCTAACTGTCTAATACAGCGCATGCTTAAGTATGGAGCTGACGCAGTTCCGTACGTGACTGTATTTAGTTGATATGTATCTGATGGATCTGAAGGGTTATCCCGCCACAATATTAATTGCAGTGACCTTTGGTCATGCTGGAGAAGAACTTGACGAAACATTTTCTCCACGTCTGCACAAGCTACGTATTTATATTGTCTGAATCGTAACAAAATCGAGAAAATATCGTTTTGTAACGCGGGTACCCGGGGTACTGAATATCATTTAACGATTTATTCGAGCTAGTGACGGCACTTGCATCGAAGACAACGCGTAGTTTCGTTGTTGAACTAGATTCCCTAACAACACCATGATGTGGAAGGTAATAGTTTGGTTGACTACAAGTCTCTAACTTGGACATATGACCTAAATCATTGTATTCACGCATGAAGTTAGAATATAAATGTTTAAACTCGGGTAAACGATCGAGTTTACGCTCCAAGGTCAAAAATCGTTTCGTCGCTGACGTATAAGAATCACCCAACGCATCTGGTGCTTTTCTCAGCGGTATACGAACCGAAAATCTACCGTTATCAACGCGTTTTGTTGTATTATTGAATATTTCTTCGCAAGTGCGTTCATCATCTGTTAAGGGTACGCATGATGATGAAGGAATGTTTTCGAGTTCCCAAAACAGCCGGAGTTGTTTATTGATTTCCTGACTGAAGTGGCAATGAACGTGAGCAGGTTTTGGGTTCCTCGCGAGCACAGGACCGGACAACGACCATCCTAATTTTGAGTTTTGTAGGAATGGGCCACTTGCTAAACGTATTTTGTCTGTTTCTAGAAGATCCCAAAATCTATCCGCGCCAATCAAGAAGTCAATTTCTGAACTTACGTTAAACGTCGGATCTGCTAATTGTAAGAACTCAGGTATACGTATACTACCGGCTTCGATGTTCATCGTAGGCAAACTGGATGTTATGCATGGCAAGATCAAACAGCGAAGCTTGGTATTGAAATCGCTATATTTTGCACGTATTGTGACGTCACATGAATGTTGTGATTGCGAGACCGATTGTCCCACACCCGAGATTTGAATAGTGGACTGTATATATAACGCATTTATTTTCTTTGCTAATTTTTCTGTTATGAAGCAGTTCTGACTTCCGTTGTCTAGGAGCGCGCGGGCCGTATGATACACGTTATTATGATCAGCTACTTCAATTAACGCCGTAGAGAGCAAAAAAGTACTTATTAACTTAAATCCGGTAGTGTTTGCTTCACACACGACAGTATGGCTCGAGTCGTCCGAACGTAACGTTGATGTAGCTAGACTGTGGGCCTGTTCGATCTCTCCGCTCGATTGCGCACGCACACATGCGCTGTTACCCTTCTCGTCCAAGTGCAACAGACGGTTATGTTTGTTTGAACACTGTTTACACGACCCGTAATTACATTGATTTAACGCGTGACCGTTTCGCAGGCAATTTGCACACATCTTATTATCGTTAACAAATTTAATTCTGTATCTCACGGACATGTTAAGGAAGGCTGTACACGAGTATAATGAGTGTTCCCTATCGCACAGGACACACTTGGGTAAATCCCATTGTTTATTTGTAGCACCACGGCAATTACTATAGCGTGTCGCCTTTGTAGCTGCGTAGCTATGTACACGATGTGAATTACGTTTTGGTGTTTATAATCGCTATGAGGTGTTTTTTCTTTTACGTGGCTAATACTGATCATTTCCAACGTGTCCGCTCGACTTCGGAGGAACGTTATTAAATCGCTAAGTTTTATTTTTTCTCGTGAACCCAAACACGTGGCTCCGATGTGACTTTCCCATTCGCGTTCCGTAGACGAATCCAGCTTACTGACCACTAAATAAATTATTAATGTATCCCAATTAACTGTGGGTTCATTTAGTGAGTTTAAAGCGCGCAGGTTACGTAAAATAGTATCAATTAATTTCCTTATTTGCGATGGCGATTCTTGTTTTAATGATTGAATATTATGCAACGCTTTTACGTGATTATTGATTAATAACCTCTCGTTGTGATTACGGCTTTCTAATAACTCCCATGCGTGAACGTAGTTGGCAGGGCTGAATTCCAAAGCTGCTATCACCTGTAACGCGCTTCCACTAAGTGCTGAGCGTAAATAATGGAATTTTTGAATCTCGTCTAGATCGGAACGATTGTGAATCATGGTTACGTATGAATGTTTAAATTCTAGCCAGTGATCATATGCTCCATCGAAGGCAGGTAATTTTATGTCTGGTAATTTAATATTGACACGTGGTTCCGATGCAATTGGAAGTCGATTTTTAATTTCCGCGTTTTTAATTAAACAATTTGCATTGGCTATTGCCGTAAAATATATATCCTCTAATGCTTCTATGTGTTGTAGATTCGCGTTTGTTTCTGATTCCGGAAGGAGTAGTTCGAGTTCATTTTCTACGTTGTCGAATTTATCGTATAATTCACTCGCGGCTTGCACACGTAAAGTTAGCTCAGCTGTTTGTAAGGTTGTTAAGTGAGCTCCCGCGAACGATTCCACGTAATTTTTAAACTGGGTTAACCGACCCTTAATGTTACCCCTACGTTTCTTTAATTCGGAAAGAACTTCGTCCACTGCCTTAACCGACATTCTGACGGAATATGGATGAGCGTTATGTGGTGTGATGTGGTGTGGTGTGGTTACTCACATGCAAATATCACCTGGTCCACGTGGCTGCCACACTCGCGTGAACTGAAACGAAACACAGCTTTAACACAAATCGCAACTATATGGATGTGACGGGTGGGATTGACGGGACGGAACAGAGACCTGACCGTTACGTTTCTTACGCCTTTGCCTTTTCCTCTTGTATGAAGTTATTGCTGGGTCACTGGACCAGCTGTGATGATCACTGCACTCGGTCGATCGTGATGATCGCTGCACTCGGTCGATCGTGATGATCGCTGCACTCAGTCGATCGTCTTCACAGCCAGCTATTGTCTTCAGCGCCCGGCTCCAGTCCGAGTCAAAGTCCGCAACGTGCCGGCAACGTGGTCGGCACCGTGTATGTGGAGTCTTCTTCCGGCTGGTATGCTTGATAATCCGTCTCGTAGGACCAAAATGTTGGGGTTCAGGTTGTTCCGTCGGTGAAAAAATTGAAATAGCGTGATGGTTTCACACGTATATTTAACTTATATATGATATTACATGATTTTGGATATTACAGACTGCACTGTGGGTTCTGTATTGAATGGTGGATGTGAATGAAGGAAAAAAGGTAAAAAGGACTGATTCTATACAAAACAAAAGCTTTTATAGCTACTGTGAGCGCAGTTTCGCAATTAAATGGAAGGGGTTAAGTGGGGCAATCGTAGGTGGCCACTGGAATGCGGCACAGTAGTCATCGAGTTCGGCGGCTTGGCGGCAGGTGGCGCTAGCGGTTGGCTCGAACACCAAGTCTAAGTTAAACCAGGTTTAATTACCTTTTGTAATAAAGCCGCAAGAGTCTAGATTTTCTTTTTACATATTATTTAACAGACTTCATAAAAGAGGGATGATGTGTTTGAATAAGTCTCTGATAAATAAAACAAGTAGTAGGTACATTGTTTCACATTTTATTTATATTTCTACAAAACAGTAACTCATATATATATATATACAATGAGTAATATTAAATAACTAACCATTACACATACAGTACTTACTGCCTAATCTAAACCACCTCATTTTTTAGAAGAAACGCGTGACCCCAGGCTTGCGTTGATATTTTCCCTACAGATATCGCTCGTTTATCGTCATTGCTAGACAATACAATCTTGATGACATTCTGAGTAAATATTACGTGTTTAATTGATTTAAACATTATATTTTTTCTACGTATAACTCCACCTTTAAATAAAATATTTTCATAATCTGTGATGTCTAAGTCTCTTACTACGCAAGATTTCACACCCTTCGCTTTTTTAATTATTTTTTCAAATGTTTTTATGGAGTAAAGTTTTGATCTCAAACCAACAAAATCAGATATACATTTCCCTGCCATTTCATCTTTGAACAAACCTGGTACTTTTTTGTTCATTAAGGGTAACTTAAAATCATTGTTATTGTCATAGTTACTGGTATCAAAATATTTTAAAAAATTGTACTTTAAGTCATGATAAAAATCATTAGTATAAATTTTATAGACAAAAGAATCTGTATCTGTATAACATAGCTGCACTCGATCTTCATAAAATGGTTTTACAACATTGTAATGAAAGTCATACATGTATGACTTAGAAAGTTCTAATACAGTGAATCCAATGTAAATAGGCTTATCTAAAATAATTTGATCAGGTTTCATTTGTATTGCAACTAAATTTTCTGAGAGGATAGAGGCACTATGGAAATAGGGGCTGGCTACAAGTCTCTCGGCGGATATTGATTTCTTGGTGCGGTTAAATTTGTCGCACCATTGATTGACTAAATGAACAGTCACTCTATTTTCAGTATTTTCTAATGTCTTACCAAACACACTGTTGTTTAACAACTTAAAAAAATCTTGTTCGAAGGAACTCTTTGCCTTTTGTCTCAATTGAGTGTTTAATTCTATATATTGTTTCAAATAAGGACTCTGTCTAAACGTAATTACTCTATGAACTTTTCGTAATATTAAGCCATGTTCTAAACACTTTTTTAAATGAACGTAATGTATAACATAATTATACTTGTTATACAAATTTGCAATTAGTTTTTTTGTTTTACCGCCTGGAGGTATACATTTCTCTGGACAAAAAGGTAAATCATTATGGTGATTGTGTAAATGTTCAGGATACAAGAGATCGACTTCTAAAATAAAGCCCCACTCAGCGTTATCTTCAACGTTTTCAACATGTAAATTATCTATTTCATCTTCACTAAGAAATCTAAAACCTGAATACGGTAAATACTGACACATGCTGAAACCGTAAAGATTATTACAATCTAGATATACAATATAACTCTGAGGCTTTGATGTATTATATTCAGGCATGTATTTATTATTGGCTTTTGCATACTTAAGGGAACACATGCACAAACCTCCTCGTATACCACTTTGAATCATTCTGATGATAAACAAGTCCGACACGAGTTCTAACTGAACGCCTGTTTTAAGCAACATTGCGTCGAAGGACAAACTAGGTGCGGTAATGTAAAACGCAGGATCTAAATTATAATGTTGTTTGCATGTTTTTCGAAACTTTTGAAATACCTATATCTGTCAATAAAAGTACATCCGTTTTTAAGTATAAATCCGTATACTCGCCTAAATCCTTTATTTTAAATTCGCTCCACACAGTCTTAACGTGATTATAATCTTCATCGCTAATATCTTCGTTAGTTAAAGAATCATACGGACCTTTCCGTGTTAACAAACTAAATTTTCTTTCATCAGAAAAGTTAGTTATAAGATTGACAAAATCTTCTGTATGCATTGTTTTAGCAAGTTTGTCTAAACTAGTTCCTAAAAAGTTAAAGGAATCTAAAAACCTTATTTGTATATACTCATTATCAGCAATATGAATAAACTTTGTGAATGTAATATATTTTTCCTTGTTACGTGGTATTATTTTAATTTGTCCGGGAATTTCACCTAACTTTTTTATAAATAAATGGCAGTCGTATCCAGATAAATTATGAAAAAATATTGGAACGAACTTTGGTATTTTATTTTGTAGATTACAATGACTGTGTGCTGCGCTTCGGTATCGTCCTGTAATATGACAATGATCCCTAACTCTATCGGTTAACAGTAAATTTTCACATATGACACTTAACAGCGAGCTTAAAATTAAGAGCATCTTCTTCTGTGAATATCATAGGTTCGCATTTGGATAGAATTCTATATATTGATTTAACATCTTCAGTCAAAAAAATTACAAATTTTGTAACACAGTTATTACCGCGATAACTTCTATAACCGTTAGCAGTATCATTAAATTGTGATACTATATTATAGGCAAACGCCGCTGGGACGTGTCGTTGTGAGTATGACGTATTAGCAGAGTCAAATTCATCGCAGGAAACAGGTTCCAACAATGTTTCGAAATCTGCGTAAATAACGAATGGAATGTCTTGTTTTCTATGATAATTTTTAAATTTTAAATAAGACCCTTGTTCTGGTAACACTGTCACAACCCCTCCACATAAATGTGTTTCAATTTGATTGAGAGTTGGAAAGAACAAAAAACAAGTTTCGCAGATGTATAGTTTACCATGATGTTTAGTCAACTGATTTCGGACTAGTCGAGGCAAATCTTTGATTAGACAATAATGAGAATTTGCGTTACTTTCTAAAAACAATAGATGGATGCTCTTCGATTTATTATTCGTTGATGTATACAAAGGTCCGATGATTGTCTTATCATTTTTTAATCCGTACACAAAAATATTCAGAAGTGGATTATTTTTCTCAAAAACAGCTATGTCCGAAAATGTAATCGGAAATGACAAATCATCAACATTTAAAATTTCACAAAAGTGAGGATAAGATGAGACTCTATCAGGATGTTGCGTTGTAGGGTATAAAGCTGCCACAACACACCATAGAAAGCAATACTCGTCTTTGTTTTTAATATTCAAGCAAGCCTTTTTATTTTTTATCATTTTTGGTAAAAGTATAAATTTCGATCCACCGAGAGGCTGATATTTATTAATGTTTATTTCTAAATGTGAATTGCACAAAAATGTCCAGCCGCTATCTCTTTCCTCAAACTCTTCAATTTTCTTTAAGAGTAACTGAACTGTTGATTTATAAATTGAATCAAAATCGTAATTAAAATTAAGGATATAGTTTTTTGTAGCAAATGACTTTAATTCTTGTTGATCACTTTTAAACATAAGAAAAAATTAAAACAATTCAAAATTAATTTTCACTGAGGTATGTTTCAGTACTGACTGATCTATTAGATTTTTTACTTGCTGACTAATATTACTGAGAAACATTTCTGGAAAAATATCTATCTGTTCCTTAGTTGCAATGATTCTGTAACTTACGATTCGTCCTTTAAACGAAGTATTAATAATTTCAATGTTATCGTGTAAAAGGATCGTGCTATTTTTTTATGAACATTGCTACGTAAATGACCTGACCATCGACGATTATCTACCAATACTGCAAACTGAACAATGAGGCATTATTGATTAATTTAGATTCAATACTAACTACTTAACGTTTGATTAACAGAATAAAGTCTCTAAGTTTAACATAAAAAGGATAATTCTGACAACTAAAATTAATGATCTTATTAAAGTCTTATATATGACGAAGGTAGCTCAACTATTTCGGGTTCATCGTTGTCAGAGTCCAAGTTCAGCATGGCGGAGGTACGAAATAATGTCTCAACACTGATTACAACCGCCTATTTATTTACTTCCGATAACAAATTAACAAAATCTCAAACGATCAAGCCGATGGAAATGGATTCAAGTACGGAAACGCGGTAAGTTCGATACAGGCGGGCAGAACAACCGTTCGCGCTCGTGTCCCACCAAAAAGTCTCGTCCCTCAAATCAAATGCGTCTAATGTCAACGTCAACCGATCACTGACCACTGACGTCTGACATATCACAACTGACATTTGACATATGACAACTGACAGCTGTTAAACCAGACCTGCCACGCTCTGTATCGACCTCACCCAAGCTCACTGCTTGACGTTTCCGAGTTTTCCGACAAACGATGATAGATGGCGTTATTCTAAATTGTCAACTCTAAATATTGTGCCTCGGTGTTGAATCTGCGACACGGCCATCTTGACATTTCACACGTCCTCGTGTGAGGTATCTGCAACAAGAAGTCACGGAAAGTAAATCGTCCCTTACTCGGCCTTCCTGGCCAAGACGTCGGAGTATTATCACTCACACACACAATTCAAAACAAAGTTTTGTTCTGATCCATATTCTCATCAAATCTCATAAAGAAAATCTCAACATTGAAATCAACATTCATCAAGAAATCATCAACTTTCGACCGAATCTAGTATCCGATCAAATCCAGTATGCAATGCTCTGCTCGGTACCATACAACACACACAGCTTCCAACAGGCAACCATGGGACCTCCATTCGGTACCCAACCTCAACACATCTCATTGCCTCCATCCGGCAACCATGGGACCTCCATCCGGTACCCAACATCAACTCAACTCAACACATTGCCTTTATTTAGCACCTTTAGCTACATTGCCATGATGGACGTTGGTCACAGCCCTCTAATAAACACTTACACGCGTGCAGCAACGAACAGCATTGCAATGTATGCAATCTGAGCCACTTGCATACTACATTTGCATCTTTTACCTCTCACTTAAGGTCTGACCCCTTCATCATCACCCGATCTCGTTTTGTCAGTGTCTATCGTGTCAAAGTCAAATTTACAGTCAGCAATTGCGTCACGTGTCGCAATTGACCGTATTTTCTCAAATCGTATCTCATTTGATGACATTATGAACCAAAACTAATCGCAAATAATTGTCGGGTAAAACGTGAAATAGAATTTCTAAAACAATTCCATCGAACTAAAGTCAAAATTTGTACAGTTGACCTTACAGAAGTCTGCCCAATACCAGTCGTTCGGCCATTCCTGGCCCAAGTGGGTGGGGAATAAAGGTATTCTGATCAAAATCATTACAGGTTCTAATGAAAATCATAACAAACTGTTTTTCTCAAAGCTGACATGTCGAACAACACCCATACTCATTCAAATAATAGGAAACTCATTAAAATATTGCAGTGCTCATACTCTGACCTCTATCCGGTCTTCATCATCACACTTATAGCCTCCATCCGGCCATAAGCATCAAAACAATCGACCTCCATCCGGTCTTCATCATCACACTTATAACCTCCATCCGGTTATAAGCATCAAACCAATCGACCTCCATCCGGTCATCAACACGTAACCTCCATCCGGTTACATACACAACAGGCAACCTCTATCCGGTCACCTTCACATGTAACCTCCATCCGGTTACATACACAACAGGCAACCTCTATCCTGTCACCTCCACATGTAACCTCCATCCGGTTACATACACAACAGGCAACCTCTATCCGGTCACCTCCACATGTAACCTCCATCCGGTTACATGCACAACACCATCAAGATAATCATTTCGAGCCTTTATCAAAATATTTTTTAAAGTAGGGTTGTTCAACATGTTACTTTATTTTTCCTGTAACGTTACAGGTTATAAGAAAACTCTTACTATGCTAGGTACTTTAAATGTTAAGTTGACCACTTAGTATTCAACTAGTCTTGTTGTAATATGGGATCTAGAAATCACTAGTAAACAAAGATGAATATGCTGTCAATAGATTAATTAATTGGGAACGAAATTCTAACGGAATATCTGTATCAACTGTATTGAAATCAATTTGAATATTAGAAGCATTCTTGAGCTTATTTGAAACATCACAACATAACCTAACGACCTTTTCAAGACACAAAGAACACTCGCACCTCATACTAACGTTAAATCCTTGTTGTAAAATCTCAAGGCCAATTAAAATATCATTTTTAAAACAACTATCTGGTACAACATAAAACATTATTTTTAATCGTAAATCACGACCTCAGAAAATAATTGTAAGGTACAGACTATCATGACCCATCCCGGGTCAATTTACGATGTTGTTTACACGCTTGCCACTGAACTGTGACGAAACATTATTTTTGATCAGAGAGCATTCGGCACCAGAAACATAATAAAATGGGTACGACTCACCAGATATTCATCAGCACACTGCTGGGATTGCTCACATAGCAAACTTCAACACGTCGCTCGCTATTTGCCTCTGCTGCAGGCTGCAAGCACTGCTTGGTCAGCCTGCCGCGCCGCCGCGCTGCCAACCACGCGCCGCCAAGCCGCGTCCCGCCGCCGCGCCGCCGGCGCCGCTGCCGAAGTAAATTCTCAGCGCACCGTGACGTCATCGCGCCATTCTTCGTATTTTCTTCAGCTCGAGTGAATCCCGGTTCTGATGTCGCATCAGGGTCTTCGCGAACGTCATCACCATACGGGGCACTCCAGACTATAAACAGCTCCTTAAAATCGCTCCATTTCATCCCAGGACAAGATATGGACGACCGCCATGACGAAACTTCTCCCATGAGTCTCGTGGAATTCGCTGCTTCCCCTGTAGGCACGCCACAGCGCCGGTTTCACGGCGCTGCTGTCTTCACAGCACCCCAGCGGTCCATCCCCACCAGGTGAGACCCACGGTTACTCGGAGGAGGCCCAGCGGAGGACGACCAGCGACGGAGGTGCCGACTTACGACGCACCTACAGTGAATGTGTGACTCCCGTCCGTCCCGTGTCTCCCACGAGTGCGCGGTTCAAAGCAATCATCAACGATGCACCTTGACTATTCAGATCGAAAACACACATGTCGGCTGTTGCCAACCAAGCCCGCGGGACAATATTCCATTTTTCAGGGTCAAAATGCGGTAGGCGAATATCCGTACCCGCAAAAGGTGATTTCATTGCTTGCACAATAGTCATAAAGTTTTTGTTTATTTGCTCGAACAGAAAACACCACATTTCCGTTTCTATGTCACTTTCAGACGCACGCGCATTGTCTTTACACTTTTCCGGCCTAGTACTGTCACTTACACTATGTAGGCGTTAAAGTTACATACCACTTCTGATGACGAAGGTAGCTCAACTATTTCGGGTTCATCGTTGTCAGAGTCCAAGTTCAGCATGGCGGAGGTACGAAATAATGTCTCAACACTGATTACAACCGCCTATTTATTTACTTCCGATAACAAATTAACAAAATCTCAAACGATCAAGCCGATGGAAATGGATTCAAGTACGGAAACGCGGTAAGTTCGATACAGGCGGGCAGAACAACCGTTCGCGCTCGTGTCCCACCAAAAAGTCTCGTCCCTCAAATCAAATGCGTCTAATGTCAACGTCAACCGATCACTGACCACTGACGTCTGACATATCACAACTGACATTTGACATATGACAACTGACAGCTGTTAAACCAGACCTGCCACGCTCTGTATCGACCTCACCCAAGCTCACTGCTTGACGTTTCCGAGTTTTCCGACAAACGATGATAGATGGCGTTATTCTAAATTGTCAACTCTAAATATTGTGCCTCGGTGTTGAATCTGCGACATATATGTACCTATACAGTAATAACCGAAGAAAGTATTAGGATGACTAGCCCACTATTGACGTTCAAATAGAAACTGTTTGCTATAGTTCTCTAGTTGGCGAGATTCGAGGCGCTTATCAAAATATTTCTGGAAAGAGAAATGCATAATATTAATTTAGCGCTCAGTTCTAAGAATTTAAAAAATTATTTCAGTAAAACAGTATATAAAAAGTATCTGCAATATATAGATATTTATATCACATATCCATACAAAAAATAATAAAAAAAAAAGACAGATAAATGACAGATAAATGACTATGCAAGATTTTATTTCTGAGAAAAGAAATGCACAATATTCATTTTGCCCTTCAGGGGCCCTACTATAACTTCTTAAAACAGTCCTAACTTATTCTTAATCCAGTGTGGAAACGTGACAGAACTATACAGGGTGTCTAGCGCCCTCTCTTTTCCACTATGGATTAAGAATAAGTTAGGACTGTTTTAAGACGTCATATTAAGGCACCTGTTCGAAGAAATAAAAAAAATATTACAGTAAAAATAGTGTATAAAATTACCTGCAATATAAAGATATTTATATCAAATATCCAGAGTAATGATTTGCTGTAGTTCTCTAGTTGATTAATGACTTCTTCATAAATTAGTTGAAACGCTTAAATCATAATATTTCTGGAAAGAGAAATGCACAATATTAATTAGGTGCTCGGATCTTAAAATTAAAAAAAATATTAAAGTAAAAAATAACAGTATAAAAATTACCTGCAACTTGTAGATATCTATATCAATTATCCAGAGGTCAATTGTCCAGATGCGTAAATATTTATTTTCATATGAAAATATTACATTCCAGGTAAATACAATATCGTCTTTTGAACAGGTTTCACACTCCGTCTTTAAAGTATTGAAAATGTTGTTCATAAAACTAATTTAATCATAACAGGATGTTAATACGATATTTCTCCAATAAAGCAGTAAAATATTTTTTCATAATACTTGTTATTGCACAAATATTTGTTTTTAGGTCAACTAAGTTACATTTGCATCAATCATCTATTTTAGGTAAGGTTGACACGCATTCAACATTATTTGAATGGGTTGGGCGATCGACTGCTGCGCAGCGTGTTGCGGGTTCGATTCCCGCACGGAACAAATATTTGTAAGAACTACAAGTAGTTGTTCTGGGTCTGGGTGTTTGAGTATGTGAGTTTAAATGTTTGTAAACGCACCCTACGAAACAGGAGAAATTCCTAGAGTGAGGCAAAGTTCTTACAAAAAATTATAATATTATTAGGAATCAGAACTGCCGTCCTATCACTAAAAAGCAGTTAAGTGACAAAAGTTGTTTTCGAGATAATGGCAAAAAAGGTGCGAATCGTTGTCTCTAAAAAACTATGATACTTAGGATTATCATTCTTGAACGTATCAATTGGTATGGTATTCTGCCTTGTTTCAAGAATTCTTTCTGTTCTGAAACTCTTACCAATTAATTTAAAAATTGATTTTTATACTTTAGTGAAGCATTTAATTAACATTTTTCATCTAATTACTTTACTAAAAGGCCGTTAACCATACCTTAGCGGCTTTTTAGTTAAGTTATTTATTTAAAATTATGACATTCAGTATGTTGGTTGATAGTTATGCAGAAATACTTAACTAAAAAGTCGTTAAGTGACGTAACTGCTTTATAGACATGGTATTCGCTAAGATTAAAGTAACAAAACCTTTCCTTAGGAGCAGTTATGGGGTTTTAGATGCTTTTAAGCTAATTATGCCAATAATAATTGAAAACTTTGTAAAATGTTAACTACCTTACTTAACTAAAAGGTGGCTAAAAGTATTTCGCTTGTGGGTTAACTGCTTTTTAGTTAAGCAATAATCAGGCAAATGTGAGATTTAATGGCATGTTCTTGTAAAATCCTAAAACATATTTCAATATTTTAAATAAAATATAACGATATAAAGTTACATTTATACCCACATTGCCTACACTACCCGAAGCCACTGGGCTAGACGATCCTTAACATTAAACTCTACTTTTTTTAAATTGGGTAGTGTTTATTGATATAAATACCAGGGTGTGAGAATTCATGAAGTCATCAAGAATCACTTTGTGATGAATGAAGAGTGGGTGGATACTTCCAAAATACTTGAATAAACGTACTATAAATAATAAGAACAAAATGTAACCGATCACACCCTGGGGTGTGAGAATTCATGAAGTCACCAAGAAACTCTTTGTCATGAATGAAGAGTGGGACAGTGGGTGGAATTTTCTAAAGTACTTGAATGAACGCACTATAAATAATAAGAACAAAATGTGACCGATCAGACTGCAACTCTTATTTATCGTGGCAAGTCGCTGCTCTTGACCCCTTAAAAGTATTTGCAAAAATTGTTGCAGAATCAATGGTTCCAGAAACCCAAAATAATTAGGTTGTCGTTCTGAGAGTGGAACTTTTGAAGTGATCTTCTCTGCCAACTAGCCAAATATCGGTATTGATGAAATGTCTAATGGAAGACGATTTGTTTTAAGATGCACGTCATTTTTTTTATGTCACTAATGTTAAAAATGGGCCTACTCTTTCTCTGAGGACTGAGAAGAGGTTAACGCTGGAACGTGATAACCCAGAACAAGCTTAGGTATTAACTCGCGACTTAAATAGGTTGGGGTCACTATGAACTAGGGAAACGTTTGACCTTTTATTAGACGTCATATAAAGGCAATGAACGTAGACAACCAGCTCTTAATATTCTAATCGGCTCCAGTTAAAAGTAACAACAACAGTACAGAAATAGGCAGCAGCATCACATTCAAAGGGAATCTCGACGCAATAAATCAGAGAGTTGAGGTTCAGCAGTAGCATTTGTTAAACTATAACCCAAAGTTTTTCGTTCTCATGATCTCAAGTTATTGTGTGACGTCTCAAAACTCAAACCACGATCAGAGACTAAGCGTATCTTTGACTCTGAATGGGACTGTGTCGGCCAGTTTTTAGTAGTTTTTACATTTCAAAGATGGTCAGAATTCTACTTATTTTGCTGCCTTTACTCAAACTTAGCCAGGAATAACTCCACTTCTCTTTTGCGAGATGGAACAGCTCAGCAACGCTCCTGATTACGGTTCATTCGAAAATGTTTGTCAGCCAAGACGTTTTCCTCCGACCGATGGCGTTTTCCCACTAGGTGCTTTGCCCTTATAATTTGTTGCATTAAATCTCAACTGCCACTACTATTTATAACGGGTCCGATCTAAGCAACCTTTCTTTGTTTGATGGTCTGCATGCACTTGAGGTCTTAGCCTATAATATTCGTCTTAAGACTTTGTTATTTGTAACTTTTTGAGTCCAGCTCTCTTTCACCTGTAGATTAAAACGCGATGACCTTAAACCTAGAAAATCTAACTATGAATCTTCAAAGGTGTTCTGACATGACCACTTTGTAACAAAGTTTTTCGTCCAAAGTTGGAAATGCTACTAATATGAGAGCATATGAAAAAGTAGTACACCTAAACTCCTACAAAAAACATAAAATGCAGTCGTTGTGGGTGAAATCAACTGAATGGCTTGTTTGCATTTGTCTTTAACTTTGATATTTTTGATTGAGGGCATTTATTCTTCCGTCACGCCTCTAAATCTGATCCGATTTAATAGAAATGTGACACATTGGTAGACCATGACCTGGAATAAGACTTGAAATACCCCGTAGTGAATCAAAAGCGAGAGTCGGCAAACTGCCTTTTAGCTAAGTAATGGGGCTTAACTGCTTTGTAGCTAAGCATAATTTTTTTTTTTCCACCGTTTTCATCAAACAACTACGAAATATTTTCAAGTAAAATATTAAATACTTAGCTAAACAGCCGTTAAAGGCGGATAACTGCATTTAAGCTAGCTTTTTAAAACATATGCATAAGAAAAAACTAAACTACAAAGTAGTTATAGTCCTTTTGCTTCTTTATAGTCAAGAAAAGTGAGATAACGTGTTTGTAGTTAAGTAAAAGATCAGACAATAATAATAGACAAATCCGGCAGTTAAGGTATTTTAACGTATATTTAGCGAAGAAGTGCGGGTTAGCCGCTTTCAAGTGAAGGAATCATCATAAATTCTGTTACTTAACTGCCTGAAACTTTTTTGTATCTCTGAAACTATTCATATTATAAAAATGTTTCTTAGACAGAAATATAGACAATTTCGAACTCTATCACGTTGTATCAAAAAGTAAAAATTGACCATTTGTCGGTTAACTGCTTTCTAGTGATAGGACGGCAGAGAAGTGAAATACGTGAACAAAATAAACAATGTTTATTATCTTTTAAATTACACTTTTACAAAAATATCACGACAAACATTTTAAACAATAATCAAATAGAAATAGCACTAGCAAAATGGAATAATCAGTACACGAGCAAAAACATAAACCAAAAATAGCGAAGCACACGATAATAGTCGGGTAGCAAGTCCTTTCCGAGCGCCGTCCAAGCAAAAAGTGACCGTTGCAACGCCGCTCGCCTCGTTTTATGAACTTCTGTCGGTTGCCGCACGACGACCGTACGTTGGCCGCACGGCTACTGGCTGATGGCGTGACTTTGAGCCAACCTTCGATCAATAATGTACTAGATTCCCGATAAGCGCCTCAATAACGGCCCGAAATATAAGACCACAAACGTATTTGTGGTCTTATTTCAAATTAGTATGGTCCAATCATAGCCAACATTAAGACGTCAAAATACCGCAATATGCGTTCAAAAATTGCGTAAATAACCACCGTAACACCAAGGTTTTGGAAGGAATATCTTTTTTACGGTAATTTAATATAATTATGTGCTTTTTCATAATATTTAAACATAATTAAACTGTAAATATAATTAAATCAGCGAATATTATAATTGTTTGGCCAATGTTTGCTACAACGCACCAACTATTGTACCATGTTCTTGAACAGGGAACGCTAGTTCCGCAATAGAATAAGCACGACATTATACACAAAATGCTTTTAACCGTATTGCTTAGAGTTTAAGTTTCATTTTAGAATGAATATTTTTGTACTGATGACTTTTTACTTTGGAGCGAAATTTAAAATGTTTTGCTTCTAATCTTTCTCCGATGAAAGGGCTTAAATAAATATACTTTACAATGATAATTTAAACGTTATGTTTACGTGTTAAGGTTTATAATCATCTGAAGTTGTTAATAATATTGAACTTTTTTCTAAGATGCTATGTAGATGTTTACGTGTGTGCAAACGTGGCCACTTGAGCGACTTAGTTTTGTTCCTGATGCTTAATCTAGTACTATTATTGATCGAAGGAGCCAACAATATAATTATGTTGTTATGGTTCCGTGCAACCAAATGTTATCATAGAATGTCATTGCTAAGTCTGTCCATCCTAGTTTCTATATTGATAATTATCGAGCTAGTTAATGTTATGGATACTACTATACTACGAATGACAAAAACAAAAAAAATAAAAAACGGTTTCAAATTGAAAAAACTCAATAAACTTAGTCGTTATGTTAGACATTGCTTACTAATCAACTAAAGGTATAAACTATTTACAGAACTCATACTTGATCACTTTTTATTTGTTATTAAAGTACTGTATCGTTTTGTCAACCCTACGATATTTCGCGACATCGACATTCGCTGCTATACGAATAACTCCTTAGTCTTTATTTTTTCAACCGGTATTATACGTCCAAGGAAAAAAGATGATTCATACTAACATAGATACCCGAATGTGGTAATTTTTAAAATAGTGAATTATTACGCGTTTCCGATTTTATAAGCTACGTGTTTCGGGAGTTACACTATACAATCTAATTGAAGTCTGCAAGTGTGGAAGTTATCTTCAAGAAGTACTCTACCATCGGTCTTAATTAGTGTGAATTGTGAGTTGCTGTCAGTAGCGGTATTGATAGCCATCAAACCAAATCAGTAAATTCTAACTGCAGATTGAAAAAATGTAAGTACCTATAAAATAATAATAATAATAATATTCCACAACTATCACACAACGCCATCTAGTCCCAAGCTAAGCAGAGCTTGTGTTATGGGTACTAGACAACTGATAAACATACTTATATATTTCTAAATACATACATATTATAGATAAATTACACCCAGACACAGAACAAATGATCGTGCTCATCACACAAACATTTGTCCTGGGTGGGAATCGAACCCACGACCTCCGGCATAGCAGTTAGGGTCACTAACCACTAGACCAACAGGCCAGTCAAAAATACATACATAGTATGTAGTGTACATACATAGAAAATATTCTGAGTGTTTCATACTAGCGGTCTGTGTCCCGTGATCCACTTGTTTATTTATAGACTGATTTTAACAAAAACTTTTCATGTCTTTGTTTCAGGTCTGATACTGAGTATGATTATTATCAACCAGCTCCAATCCCTGATCAGAAAACTAAACCAACCCGCAAGCCATCTACAAAACTCAGTGGGAAACGCAAGTCGGATTCATCATCAACTCATAGAACTCAAACGAGGTAAACAATACCTTGAATTATCAATTTTTCCTGCATTCAGTTAATTAAAACTTGTAACGTAGGTCTAAACTAAACATAAAGTCTAAAACTTCAGTTTTTTTACTAATTTGTGTGTCATTAATGTGTTTCTCTTATTATTCTATCTATTGTGAACGAAGATAACGTAACACCAGCCATTAACACCAGTTTTATTTTCAGTAAATTGACAAATACTGGTGCCGATATATTCGGTATCAGTCGCGGCCATGAAAGTGACACGGAGCTCGACACCGGTTCATTACGTCTACCATCATTCTTCGTAAACCGTGTGACCAACGGTTGCGAGCGTCGAACAGCAAGTATAGACGGAGAGTACTACATCGACTGCAAGGTGTACAAGGCTAGCGACGCGCGCCTCACCGACTCCCAAGAGCTGTGGAAGAAGGCGCTCATTCGTGTTAAGCTCCAGAGCAACGTGGATTCTCCTCAATGGAGAAAACTACAAGAGTTCGTTCGATCGGCTGACGTGTTGTTCCCAGAACAACCAAAATTTTACGATAAATGACTGTTGTTTCACACACGAGCGCTAATACCGATCACTAAAGTAAACTTGTAATGTTATTGTGTGCAAATAAAGAGCATTGAACAATCTGTTGTTTTTATTACTAATGATATTTAGTCTGTTTTTAACAACGAAGTGAACGCGCGACATGCAGCGCAGCAGCCTTGTCGCTCAGCCACTGCGCCAACCATGCTGTCAAATGATTCGCTTCGTCGAGCGACAGTCGTTGGTCGAGTGGAGAGTCGAGCCGATTATCGATTATTGGGCGTTCTATACCACTTTCAACAGCAAGGCGTGTCTTGAACTAGCCTGTACAGTAATATACATGACAATTGAGCCGATAGTATGTTATTGGGCATTCAGTCACAACGGAGCGTAGGCGAACCTGTTCGACTGCGCGACAGGTGGGACAGAATGCCCAATAACATACTACTACTGTTTGGTGATGTAAATGAGATTGAATGATTCAATGGTTAGAGTATACTATTGATTACGATCTGGGTACATTTTACAAAATGAAAGTCAAAGAAACAGTACACGATAAAGTCAGATGAAAGGCAAAAAAAAAATGCGATTCTAGTGTGATGAATAAATAGATACCTAGACGAAAACATTGCTGTTGAGAATTCTATGTGGACAGATTTTTTTTTATTTTTTTTTATTTTTTCTCTTTATTTAAGGGGACTCGGTCAACATTGACGATGTCGCGCCGTAATTCTAAATATGATATAACTTATGGCTAAATCACTCTTATCCCTCTAAAATCTTATCTATATTACAATACAACTATGGAGTGGAAGCAGAGCCCAGCTATTGCTGGGTGGTGCTTCCGCTCCGTAAATGGCTCATGTATAATGAACACAACCTCCTGGCCCCTTCCGAAAGGGGGAAGGCCAAGAGGCTGCTACATAACCCTAAGTTGTACTGCGAATCGCCAAGTGCCTGTCGCCGCTGACCCTCATTCCGGACACATTCAAGCAAAACATGGTGTACATCCTCGATCACGTTACACTCCGTGCAATTAGGTGAGTCCGTTTTACCCATTAAATGTGCAAATTTATTTGATGGAATGTGTCCGGACCGAAGTCTTAGCAGTGTCACAATATATTGTCTATGGGCCTCCATTTCCTGGAACCATGGACAACGAAAAGGTCCTGCCTGTATTGTCCTGTACCATATGCCTTTGGTAAGCGACCTCTCATCAAAATATTCCTGCCACAGGTCTTTACAAATCTTTTTGACCGTCTGAACCTGGTCTGTGTGTAGCGGTAGACAACTGTATGTGATCCCTTCCGATGAAGCTAATTTTGCTGCCTGATCCGCTTTTTCATTGCCCATGATGCCAATATGAGATGGAATCCACTGTAGAATTATATTTTTATTAGTATTACGCAGCTCTAAAATGGTTTGGAGGATAACAATGGCTATCGGGGAACCTCGAGAGTTCGAGGGTAGCCGAGCCAGGTGCAATAAAGCACTTTTAGAGTCCGTTAAAACCACAATATCCTGAATATCAAGAGTTAGCGCGTAAGACAGGGCTTCGGAAATAGCTATCAGCTCGCAGTACATTACAGCAATGTTAACCTTAATTTTAAATTTAAGCGTAGTATTTAGTTGAGGGTCGAATACAGCCGCTCCCGCATACTGCGCATCTTTAGATCCGTCTGTATAAAGTTGATAGAACGAACCGTAGTTATCATTCAAATATTTGGCACACTTTTGTCTTAAATCTAATACATTCATCGATCTCTTTGGAATGTGTACATACGGGATATCGTAAGAGATATTCTTTGATAAGTCAATACTGGATAGCCATGTATCCAACGAGAATATACCCAATATGGAACTTGAATAAATAGGTAAATCATGGGTCAGCCTATGGGTGTCTACTAATAATGGGATCTTTTTATTCCTCCAGTATTGACCCTCACACAGGTTTGACAATTCATCAATAATATTTATGGTAACATTATCCTTTACCGACCTAGATTTAAGACAGAATTTTCCCGCTAAATATCTTCTTCGAATTGCTAGCGGCTGTAAGCACAATTCGTTCTCCATGACATGGATTGGAGTGCTCTTAATAAACCCCCCAATAATCCTCATACATACATTTTGGATTCCATCAAGTTTATTCAATTGACTTTTAGCGTAATTACCAAATAAAAAACTACAATAATCAAGTCTACTTCGGATCATAGAGATATACAGACGTCTCAAATGTTTCGGGTGGACACCCCATTTGGATCCCGCTAGCACTTTAAATATGTTCAATAATCTTGAGCACTTTTCCCGTATTTCGTTAATATGTAATAATAATAATAATAATATTCCACAACTATCACACAACGCCATCTAGTCCCAAGCTAAGCAGAGCTTGTGTTATGGGTACTAGACAACTGATAAACATACTTATATATTTCTAAATACATACATATTATAGATAAATTACACCCAGACACAGAACAAATGATCGTGCTCATCACACAAACATTTGTCCTGGGTGGGAATCGAACCCACGACCTCCGGCATAGCAGTTAGGGTCACTAACCACTAGACCAACAGGCCAGACTAATGTCTTTTCCACTTCAAAGATCTGTCCAGCCACATGCCTAGATATTTTACATTATCCACCTGTTGTATATTATGATTGTTAATATTTACCGAAAATATTTTCTTATTTCTACCCCTACTAAATAGAACTATTTTTGTTTTATTAAAAGATATCTGTAATCCTACTTCTTCTATTAAACATTGAAATAATTTTAACGCGTTTTGAATACTGATAACGGAGTCCGAAATTTGTTTCCTAGCTATATATAATACAAAGTCGTCTGCATATTGCGACACAAACACATCAACTATATTATGGCAGATCTTTGAAGTAGCTGCATTAAATAATAATGGGGATAGCGGATCGCCCTGTGCAATGCCAATCCCAGTGGTTCGCACTGTTGTGTTACTATCATTAGTTTGAACTGATAGATGCCTGTCATGTAAGAACTCCCATATGTATCTGCACAACACAGCTCCCACTCCCAAACCATCTAACATTTTTAACAGGGCCACTAAGTTTATATTATTGTAAGCGCTATCAATATCAACAAAACATCCTAAAGTATTAATGCCCTTCGAAAACCCTTCCTGAATGCGTGATACCAATCTAGCTAAGTTGTCAGCACAAGACCGTGTTCTTCTAAATCCGGTTGTTTCATGTGAGAAACAGTTCTTTCTTTCAAGAAACCATTCAAGTCTACGATTTAAGATTGTGTGTAAGACTTTACAAGGACATGACAATAAAGCAATTGGTCTGATACCTGATACAGAACCAGTATCCCGACCTGGTTTAGGTATGGGCACTATTTTGACTTCTCTCCACTGATTCGGGACAAAGCCGGAAAGTATAAATCTATTATAAAGTGTAACTAGAACTATTTTTCCTACTTCCGGTAAGTGCCTGATCATGGAGTAGGAAATATTGTCTCCACCGGGAGCGGTATCAGTCTGTTTAATACAGTTATTGAGCTCTTGGATCGATATAAGGCTACTCAATTGTTCATTTTCTGAATTGAACTTAGGTAAAGGGGGGCTCACGTAATCTGGTGTTAAACTATATAGTAGATGTTCCATTTATTCCTGATCCACTGTACTTCTTGCTGTCTTATAGCCTTTGAGCCACTTCATTCTTCTGTACACTTCAGATGCTGACATTGTGTTATCTATGCTATCACAGAATTTTCTAAACGAACTAAACCTGCCATTCCGAATCATTCTCTGGGCGTTACTAGTAGTTCTTTGTATTTTTTCTAAATTTTGTGGCGTAGGGTTCTTCCTGAATTCGGCTAAGGCCAGGCGTCGCTCAGCAACTGCACGTGATAAGTCTTGTCCCCAATATGGTTTAGGTTTAAACATCTGTTGTCGAATTGGGTTATCACACATTTTTATTTTAGGTATGCTTTGATCCGCTGCAGCGTTGATGGCGTCAATAAAATTATCGTATGCTGTTTGGTTGTCTATATGTATGTCTAAATCATTTAACTTTTCATTAAGAATCTGTCTATATTTTGTCCAATCTGCTTTTTTATAATTTCTTTTAATTTTGCACGTGTTTATATTATTAATTTCTGTTTTAATTTTTATAACTAGGTGATCGCTTCCTAAGTTCTCATTCATAACATGCCAACCAAACTTCATTGCCAAATCCAGGGATGCTACGGTCAAATCAGGAGAGGTACTTTGTAACACACCATTAACCAGTTTAACACGTGTAGAAGTGCCATCATTAAGAGTAATGTAATTGTTTTCAATTATGGAGTCGAACAACTGCATTCCTCTTGCGTCCGTCTTAGATGACCAATTGGTATGGTGTCCGTTGAAGTCGCCGGCTATTATTGTTTTTTCTTGCTTCAGAGAAAAGATATGGTCCCAGTCTCTTTTACTACAGTATACTGAAGAAGGACAATAAATTGTAATCACGTTTTCTAGATGTTCGCAATTAGATATCTTTACATGTAAAAGCTGTATACCCGGATTGCTAATACTGATGTTACAACGACTTGCTCTTAGGGACCAATGAGTTAATATTGCGACGCCGCCATATCCGTCATCACGGTCTTCTCTAAATATATTATAACCGCTTACACGAAAATTGCTTTCAGGATCAAACCATGTCTCATTTATTATTGCAATGTGCACTTTCTCTTGATTTAATAACGCTTCGAACTCAATAGCTTTAGGCCGAAGGCTTTGAGCATTCCATTGCAGGATATTGATTATTGAGGGTCTGTTAGTCCGTTGATCCATTGTTTAAAGTTAATAAGGATTGGCACTTCTAATATGTACTTCATAATAATAGATTTGATCCATTCAAACAGTATACATGCACATCCCTTTATTTTATTCTCCCATGATGACTCTGTATTTGTATCCAACATTTTTTCTTTTAATTGACTCCATATCCCTCCAATATTTGGTCTTCTTCTCTTTGAATGGTTCCCTCTATAACTGTCTTCCGATTTTTTACTGTCAATATCGCTGTCTGAATTTTGAGAAATTTCTATTGCTATATCTTCCGAACTATGTTTTTGAAAGGGGGGGAGGGGGGTGCTCGTCCTTTCTCTAGTTTTCTTCTTTTTCTTAACGCCTTTGTTACCTAGATTACTTTTTACTATTTCTGCGTAGGTATTCTTACTTTTTGAGGAATGAGCTAAGGTGTGATCTTCACTTGACTTCTGTTGACTTTTGTCTCCACTTAATATATATTGATTCTCCTCTCCAGAAGCAGGTTCCGCTGTAGGATGCTCTGGCGGAACATACATGGTAAGGGCCCGCTTATAGGTACAATTGAATTCAGCCATCAGGTCTCTGATCTTTTTCTCCTTAATATATACAGGACACTTCTTTGCTAAAGTCATGTGAGGGCCGGAACAATTATTACACCTGTAATTCACTGTATCACAATTAGGATGATTCCTGCTACACTTTGGACATATCACCTTATTGGATGGGCATAATTTCATTGTGTGTCCAAATCGCCAACACCGCGCACATTGCGTTACTGGATATTTATAGGGGGTAACTTCTGCTCTTGTGTTAAATATATGTATGTAGGAGGGCAGCGACGACCCTATGAAACATATACGAACTGCCTCCGATGGCTCCCATCGAGCATCTACACTACTTCTGCGTTTTAGCCTTCTCACTCCTATTATCTGAATATCACTCTCCAAACCTTCTATTATTTCTTCTTCCGATAAATCCAGGTCAATATATTTCACCACCCCGTAAGACTGAATTGTTTCCAAAGTTCTTTGACATTTATAACCCTCATTCTTAAAGTATTGGGAGTTAATTAATCGTTCACAACTGTCTTCATTATTAAATACTATCAGAACTTTGTGAGGGTTAACGTATTTAATTCGGGTGATATCACCTATGTTCTCAGATTTAAAAATCTTTGCCAATTTAAATTGCTTCGGAAGTACACTTGTTGATGAAAGGCATACTTCGATTCTGTCCTCGGCTATTCTGATTGTATCATCTACCTCACTCCCTCTAGCATATCTTTTACCTCTTCTGTTGACTGTTGTCCAAATCTCGTCCTGACTTATTTCTCGGTTCCTCTTTGATACCGTCGACTGTTGTTGCGACACAACACTCGACCTGTCTACCTCCCGATTATCTCTCGCTTGATCTAATTCTTCCATACTACTTGTCATCTCACTATTTTCTCTAGTCATTCTGCTCACATTATCACACTCGTTAAAAGCTGTACCATCTAACTCATCGCTAGCCATTCTTAAATAACATCGTAATGAGTTTAATAAATACAAACGATAACACTCGAGCCGTGTTCGAGTGACTCAAACCGGTTTTGCGTCGAGCGAACAGCGCGTCCAACGAAATGAAGCGCCCGCGCGCAACTGACAGAAATTTTGATGTGTTATTCAAAATGAAACAATAATTATTGTAATGTGGTTCATAATGTTAATTATTGATTGTGCTGATAATGTTACAATTATTTATTTAAAAGTAGTTTAAAAAAAAAATATCATCATTCTCTTGTCCGTCTTCCTCTTCCATACCTCTCGGTTTTTTTCGTCATCTCATGAGACACATCCTTTCTTATCATATCATTGACACAGTCCATCCATCGTTTCTTTGGCCTTCCTCTACTCGTATACCCTAAAAAAAATATATATATATATCATAATTTTATTTATCCGCTGGGGCCTCTAGTTGATACCGAGTCATCTCACGGGCAGCGGGTGAATGTGAAAGGTATCTGGATAACTAGTTGGCTACATATTTATCTTTATAATATTTATCCGCTGGAGCCTCTAGTTGATACCGAGTCATCTCACGGGCAGCGGGTGAATGTGAAAGGTATCTGGGGAATCAGTTGGCTACATATTTATTTTTATAATTAGTTTGATGGTCTATGTGACAGTAAAATGTCCATGTAAATATTCCAAACAAGAATATATTCTTTTTTTTCTATCCTGAAAATCTTGTTTAATACTTTTTCAGCGTCGTTTATTTTGTCGTAGTCGGGTTTTAGTTTTTAACTTTTTTTTTATTTAAACAATTTTGGTGTTAATTTTTTTTTTTACTCTTGACTTTTTGTCCGCTAGAGGGCGTGATTTTAAATTTGAAAAATATTTTGGAAATGTACAAGTGAGGCCCTTTTAAATGATACCAAACACGGCGTGTTTATCTCCATTTTTATTTTTGAAGCCTTACTTTTTGACCGCTAGAGGGCGCCAAATCGCTTTTTGTGACACGTCACGTAGCCTATGTTCAGCGGAAAATTAAGACGGTTCTAACGATACCTCATATGTCGAGTTCCGATAAGTAGATTAGAAGCTATGAGGGAACAGATTGAAGATACACACATACATACATACATACAAACATACATACATATATACATACATACATAGCCAGTCAAAATCATAACCCTCCTTTAGCTTTGCCGTAGTCGGGTAAAAAGGGGATGAAACTTTGTATGGAAAATCGTCATTTTCACGCGGGCGAAGCCGCTGGCAAAAGCTAGTTTATTATAAATTGCCAATAAATTGTATAGTTATTATTAAACGATACTTATAATGTTTCCTAGATTTTATCTTGCATTAAATAGTTTCAATCAATTCTCTGAACTATCGGTTGATATTCATATTTTAACCGATAGTCATGAAGATTACAAATAAAAACATACTACACTGCTAAATTACCTAATGACGTTTTGATATAGTTTTACTACATAGGATTTGTTAATTATTATTTATGTTATTAGTTATTTAGCTTTAATGTATAATCATTTGCCATTGGTTTATTATGGCGGTAGTCGTTGATGTACTTTTTAATATTTGACGGTTATAAAAGTAGAAGTACCGCCAATTCAGGGTCAGTTACGCTGCAACTGTTGAAGGGTAAAGACAGACCCAAAGTAGTATATTGTGTATAGAGAGAATTAAGTTTACATATTGTGGCTTAGTTATGAAGATACCAAATGTGTAAAAGCTGAAACCTATTTGTATTACTTTAAAGGATCCATAATGTCTATGTAAGTTATTTGATATTATTCTATGAATATTCCTGATTACTATGTGTTAGAAATATGTACCATGATATGGTTTATATTGCTTATTGTTTATGTACACTGATAATAAATTGCTATAACTTCAGACAGTCAAGGACAACGTCAGGTTGTCCTTACAAGGACAACCTGACCAACCTGAGGTCCTTAGAATGGACAAGAAACTCCACGGAAACATCTTTTAAAGTATTATACATAATACTTTAAAAGATGTTTCCGTGGAGTTTCTTGTCCATTCTTCTCCACGAAGACCTAGGGACTTAGTGAATGGAATATAGTTTCGAGTTTGAGTTTGACAAGACCTCAATAAATAAAATTAATGGTCTTGTCTATTGTGGTTTTATTTCATAACAACCCTGTTCCCTACACACTTATTTAGAGATACTTTCAAACACATTAAATAACGAGAAATCATCTTGACACTCAGTTTATTAATTGATGGATATTAATACAATCATATACATATAGATTTACATACACTTTCTAACAAGTGCATCTACAAATTCAGTTTTCACACCACCTGCTCGAAAATGTCAAATTATATGTCAAGCAACCTTAACCTAAAGTGAGTCATTAGTGGCCGGGAGAACAGCCGGTCAATAATGTTGTACTGGATTTCATTATGACCCGCTGGTCAATTAAATGTGATTTGAATTTGGAATCTCACATGTTCAGCCAAATTGGCAGTATAGTACTAACGAACACCCTTTGGTGCCAGAAAGAGGAAAGCTATTCTCGATACCCTTACTACGCGTGGATGATATTCTCGATTTCCTACAAAATCATAACGACTACTTATCCATATCGTTGCCATGTTTTCGAAGACGTAATATTGTAAGAATAATTAGATAACTACGAACCATTTTTTAAAAGGAATGGAATAACATTAAAACTGGCATTAATAATAACAAATACCGTACCGCGCCGTAATACCGTAATAGTAATTGGCTGTAACATTCGTTATTTTTTTATGAGAAATAATTTTAATCGAGCCACAGTTTTTTTAATTGGCCACAGGATCAAACTTCTAATTTTATAACTCAGCCGCGGGAAAATTATATAGCCTCTAATATACTAATTCGTCTTCTTTACAACGCCCACTAAATATTCTATAGAAAGCATCAAGTGACGATCAACATTTATATTAACTTGTCCTTGTTATTTATACATAGGCACCTAATTTACTAACTCAGCCACGGAATTTATATCTCACCACCATTTTACATTTTACAGCTTCAACACAAGGCCCTCAAAAAAATATAAATGAAGCGACCGTAGTCAACATCATTTATTATAGCTTCGCATGTAAAATAATACATGTGACCAAACGCGCGCGAGCCGAGCGAGCGAAGCGAGCGGTGCCGCGGCAGCGGCCGGCGAGCGCTACTTCCGAGTTGCTTGCAGAAATGTTTTCACAATTTATTGTCTAGTTTTCCGATAAAAATGAAGTTCTGAAGCGATTCTGTCGATAATTTTTGTAGCACAACATGTAAATAAAATCGATCTTTAGGACATTCGATACTCTGAACTTCAATATTTAGGTCATTAAGTAATCTGAACTTCTGTAATTAAGCCTTTCGATGACACGACAGGAGTTTATACATATATATTAGTGGCTATAATATAATATTTGATGACAATTTTAATTAAATTTTGATGCTCAGTTAATGTGGCATGAGTTATAATTTAAACGTACCGAGTTAATAAATTAGAAGCTAATTGAATATTTTTTTGATGCCATATAATAATATTTTAGAAGTTTACTGTTTGAATTCATGTTACAAATTTAGATGCTAAAAAATAATCACGATGCTGAGTTGTATTTAGAGTGGCTTTAAAAAAGATAACTTGTGGCTAAGATAGTATTATTTAGATGCTCGTTAATTGTGGCTGACTTAGTAATTTAGAAGGCAAGTTAGATTTTTAGATGCAAATAATGCTATTAAAAAGAAGCTGGTTTAATTAGCACCCTTTTTTTATTTTATCTTTGCACAACTGGACTAATGCCTCAAATGTTACCATTAACTTCAATTAATATGTAAGTGCATTTATCTAACTAATTCTAAATATGGTATTCTTACTGTTTGTTTATTTACCTACTAAATACTTTGTTTTTCGTACTATGGCTATTATTTTCTCACAGTAGGTGTAAAAAGTAGAGTATCCTCCTCTGGGCTAAAGGTGTCTTTGCCTTGGGCTAGCTTGAATCCCTCGCTGCATTCAGGATTCTTGTATTAACTCCCTCGCTTCGCTCGTGAGTTAAACTCTTAACTCCCTCCCTGCGCTCGGGAGTTAAATCCGAATCCTTCATTGCGCTCGAGATTCAATATGACGCCCGTGACATAAGACACTACTTTAGCCCCTCGGTGCATAATCTACTATTAGTTATGGGGAGGTACATTCTTATTATAGTATTTTTGGAATACATGGGAATTGGGAAGATTCACTCCAGCCTGCGGCCTTTCGAATAACTTCCAGATTGACACCTGCTCTGTGAGCAGACGCAGATGCGTGCCTTGTACTGTGTGTCCCATACAATTTTACATCTATGCCACTTTTTTCTAGAACTTGTTTTACCCAGTGAGAAAAAGTTTGAGAACCCACTTTCTTATGTGGTTTGAAAACTTCAAAATAAAGAATCTTCTTGACACATGACACGTAAGCAAACAGTTTTATCTATATAGTGTTTGAAGGTTAAAGCTGGGCAAACGTTAGGGTTTTTTCTAATATATGGCAACAGAATCAATGGTACCAGGCCGGTTTATATTAAATCTTCGATTTTAATTATAATTTTGTCTGAATCAAAAGTAATATATATTTTTTTTTATTAGGCTTAAAGTTTGATTTCTCTATGCAGATGCTAGTGCTAAAAGAGTTACAGTTTTTAATAAAATCTTTTAGTGTAATTGAATCATTAGGAAAGTACTTAATTGGTTCAATAATTTAATACAAGATTGTGATTCCAGGTGTGGAATTTTGGTTTAAACAATAGACCTCTTTGAAAAAACCTTTTTAAAATTTCCTGACCTAACAATATTGATATTGCAGAACTATTAAGTGTGCTGTAACACCCGAATTAACTAGCTAAGTCAAGAATTCTATTAATTGAATAGTGTGGGAATCACAGTAATCAAAACCTTTACTATTACAATATAGCCACTATATGAGTTTAGTGCAGTATTATATTGCTTCAGCGTGTTTATGGAGAGAGAGGCCATCAATATATTGAGAGATGCTTTGAGTTCCGCGCATTAATAGTGACTGCCGGATAAATTCCCTGCCATCAGAGTAAGATCCGAGTGGAGAGGATACTCCCCCTTGAAAGAGTAAAACACAGTAAATTTTTGTCAGGATTAAAAAAATGTACAAGTGAGGCCCTTTCAAATAATACCAAACACGGCGTATTTATCTCCATTTTTATTTTTTAAGCCTTACTTTTTGTCCGCTAGAGGGCGCCGAATCACTTTTTGTGACACGTCAAGTAGCCTATGTTCAGCGGAAAATTAAGACGGTTCTAACGATACCTCATATGTCGAGTTCCGATAAGTAGATTAGAAGCTATGAGGGAACAGATGAAGATACACACATACATACATACAAACATACATTTACATACATACATACATACATAGCCAGTCAAAATCATAACCCTCCTTTGGCTTTGCCGTAGTCGGGTAATAAAGTACTTTCGAATTATGTAATTTTAACCGCACTGGGTGCCAAGGCTGTATTGGTCAATATGGTAGTACTATAATCCCTTCTGCTTGTCATTTTTAATTTTATGAAAACTTTTGAGATAAGACTAAAAGGAGTAAAAGCATAAAAAAAAAGTAAAAAACTAAAACCCGACTACGACAAAAAAAACGACGCTGAAAAAGTATGAAACAAGATTTTCAGGATAGAACAAAAAGAAAAGACGTAGTCACACGGTATTAACTATTAAAGTGTTTAGGTTGGTACCTATAACGTGTGACTTAGTCTTAGTCTTGATTTAGCCGTAGTCACACGTTATAGGTACTGACCTAAACACTTTAATACCGTGCGACTACGGCTTTTCTTTTTGTTCTATCCTGAAAATCTTGTTTAATACTTTTTCAGCGTCGTTTATTTTGTCGTAGTCGGGTTTTAGTTTTTTACTTTTTTTTATACAATTAGAAAAAGGAAATATATTCTTGTTTGGAATATTTACATGGACATTTTACTGTCACATAGACCATCAAACTAATTATAAAAATAAATATGTAGCCAACTGATTCCCCAGATACCTTTCACATTCACCCGCTGCCCGTGAGATGACTCGGTATCAACTAGAGGCTCCAGCGGATAAATATTATAAAGATAAATATGTAGCCAACTAGTTATCCAGATACCTTTCACATTCACCCGCTGCCCGTGAGATGACTCGGTATCAACTAGAGGCCCCAGCGGATAAATAAAATTATGTTAAATATATATATTTTTTTTAGGGTATACGAGTAGAGGAAGGCCAAAGAAACGATGGATGGTCTGTGTCAATGATATGATAAGAAAGGATGTGTCTCATGAGATGACGAAAAAAACCGAGAGGTATGGAAGAGGAAGACGGACAAGAGAATGATGATATTTTTTTTTTAAACTACTTTTAAATAAATAATTGTAACATTATCAGCACAATCAATAATTAACATTATGAACCACATTACAATAATTATTGTTTCATTTTGAATAACACATCAAAATTTCTGTCAGTTGCGCGCGGGCGCTTCATTTCGTTGGACGCGCTGTTCGCTCGACGCAAAACCGGTTTGAGTCACTCGAACACGGCTCGAGTGTTATCGTTTGTATTTATTAAACTCATTACGATGTTATTTAAGAATGGCTAGCGATGAGTTAGATGGTACAGCTTTTAACGAGTGTGATAATGTGAGCAGAATGACTAGAGAAAATAGTGAGATGACAAGTAGTATGGAAGAATTAGAATCAAGCGAGAGATAATCGGGAGGTAGACAGGTCGAGTGTTGTGTCGCAACAACAGTCGACGGTATCAAAGAGGAACCGAGAAATAAGTCAGGACGAGATTTGGACAACAGTCAACAGAAGAGGTAAAAGATATGCTAGAGGGAGTGAGGTAGATGATACAATCAGAATAGCCGAGGACAGAATCGAAGTATGCCTTTCATCAACAAGTGTACTTCCGAAGCAATTTAAATTGGCAAAGATTTTTAAATCTGAGAACATAGGTGATATCACCCGAATTAAATACGTTAACCCTCACAAAGTTCTGATAGTATTTAATAATGAAGACAGTTGTGAACGATTAATTAACTCCCAATACTTTAAGAATGAGGGTTATAAATGTCAAAGAACTTTGGAAACAATTCAGTCTTACGGGGTGGTGAAATATATTGACCTGGATTTATCGGAAGAAGAAATAATAGAAGGTTTGGAGAGTGATATTCAGATAATAGGAGTGAGAAGGCTAAAACGCAGAAGTAGTGTAGATGCTCGATGGGAGCCATCGGAGGCAGTTCGTATATGTTTCATAGGGTCGTCGCTGCCCTCCTACATACATATATTTAACACAAGAGCAGAAGTTACCCCCTATAAATATCCAGTAACGCAATGTGCGCGGTGTTGGCGATTTGGACACACAATGAAATTATGCCCATCCAATAAGGTGATATGTCCAAAGTGTAGCAGGAATCATCCTAATTGTGATACAGTGAATTACAGGTGTAATAATTGTTCCGGCCCTCACATGACTTTAGCAAAGAAGTGTCCTGTATATATTAAGGAGAAAAAGATCAGAGACCTGATGGCTGAATTCAATTGTACCTATAAGCGGGCCCTTACCATGTATGTTCCGCCAGAGCATCCTACAGCGGAACCTGCTTCTGGAGAGGAGAATCAATATATATTAAGTGGAGACAAAAGTCAACAGAAGTCAAGTGAAGATCACACCTTAGCTCATTCCTCAAAAAGTAAGAATACCTACGCAGAAATAGTAAAAAGTAATCTAGGTAACAAAGGCGTTAAGAAAAAGAAGAAAACTAGAGAAAGGACGAGCACCCCCCTCCCCCCCTTTCAAAAACATAGTTCGGAAGATATAGCAATAGAAATTTCTCAAAATTCAGACAGCGATATTGACAGTAAAAAATCGGAAGACAGTTATAGAGGGAACCATTCAAAGAGAAGAAGACCAAATATTGGAGGGATATGGAGTCAATTAAAAGAAAAAATGTTGGATACAAATACAGAGTCATCATGGGAGAATAAAATAAAGGGATGTGCATGTATACTGTTTGAATGGATCAAATCTATTATTATGAAGTACATATTAGAAGTGCCAATCCTTATTAACTTTAAACAATGGATCAACGGACTAACAGACCCTCAATAATCAATATCCTGCAATGGAATGCTCAAAGCCTTCGGCCTAAAGCTATTGAGTTCGAAGCGTTATTAAATCAAGAGAAAGTGCACATTGCAATAATAAATGAGACATGGTTTGATCCTGAAAGCAATTTTCGTGTAAGCGGTTATAATATATTTAGAGAAGACCGTGATGACGGATATGGCGGCGTCGCAATATTAACTCATTGGTCCCTAAGAGCAAGTCGTTGTAACATCAGTATTAGCAATCCGGGTATACAGCTTTTACATGTAAAGATATCTAATTGCGAACATCTAGAAAACGTGATTACAATTTATTGTCCTTCTTCAGTATACTGTAGTAAAAGAGACTGGGACCATATCTTTTCTCTGAAGCAAGAAAAAACAATAATAGCCGGCGACTTCAACGGACACCATACCAATTGGTCATCTAAGACGGACGCAAGAGGAATGCAGTTGTTCGACTCCATAATTGAAAACAATTACATTACTCTTAATGATGGCACTTCTACACGTGTTAAACTGGTTAATGGTGTGTTACAAAGTACCTCTCCTGATTTGACCGTAGCATCCCTGGATTTGGCAATGAAGTTTGGTTGGCATGTTATGAATGAGAACTTAGGAAGCGATCACCTAGTTATAAAAATTAAAACAGAAATTAATAATATAAACACGTGCAAAATTAAAAGAAATTATAAAAAAGCAGATTGGACAAAATATAGACAGATTCTTAATGAAAAGTTAAATGATTTAGACATACATATAGACAACCAAACAGCATACGATAATTTTATTGACGCCATCAACGCTGCAGCGGATCAAAGCATACCTAAAATAAAAATGTGTGATAACCCAATTCGACAACAGATGTTTAAACCTAAACCATATTGGGGACAAGACTTATCACGTGCAGTTGCTGAGCGACGCCTGGCCTTAGCCGAATTCAGGAAGAACCCTACGCCACAAAATTTAGAAAAAATACAAAGAACTACTAGTAACGCCCAGAGAATGATTCGGAATGGCAGGTTTAGTTCGTTTAGAAAATTCTGTGATAGCATAGATAACACAATGTCAGCATCTGAAGTGTACAGAAGAATGAAGTGGCTCAAAGGCTTTAGGACAGCAAGAAGTACAGTGGATCAGGAATAAATGGAACATCTACTATATAGTTTAACACCAGATTACGTGAGCCCCCCTTTACCTAAGTTCAATTCAGAAAATGAACAATTGAGTAGCCTTATATCGATCCAAGAGCTCAATAACTGTATTAAACAGACTGATACCGCTCCCGGTGGAGACAATATTTCCTACTCCATGATCAGGCACTTACCGGAAGTAGGAAAAATAGTTCTAGTTACACTTTATAATAGATTTATACTTTCCGGCTTTGTCCCGAATCAGTGGAGAGAAGTCAAAATAGTGCCCATACCTAAACCAGGTCGGGATACTGGTTCTGTATCAGGTATCAGACCAATTGCTTTATTGTCATGTCCTTGTAAAGTCTTACACACAATCTTAAATCGTAGACTTGAATGGTTTCTTGAAAGAAAGAACTGTTTCTCACATGAAACAACCGGATTTAGAAGAACACGGTCTTGTGCTGACAACTTAGCTAGATTGGTATCACGCATTCAGGAAGGGTTTTCGAAGGGCATTAATACTTTAGGATGTTTTGTTGATATTGATAGCGCTTACAATAATATAAACTTAGTGGCCCTGTTAAAAATGTTAGATGGTTTGGGAGTGGGAGCTGTGTTGTGCAGATACATATGGGAGTTCTTACATGACAGGCATCTATCAGTTCAAACTAATGATAGTAACACAACAGTGCGAACCACTGGGATTGGCATTGCACAGGGCGATCCGCTATCCCCATTATTATTTAATGCAGCTACTTCAAAGATCTGCCATAATATAGTTGATGTGTTTGTGTCGCAATATGCAGACGACTTTGTATTATATATAGCTAGGAAACAAATTTCGGACTCCGTTATCAGTATTCAAAACGCGTTAAAATTATTTCAATGTTTAATAGAAGAAGTAGGATTACAGATATCTTTTAATAAAACAAAAATAGTTCTATTTAGTAGGGGTAGAAATAAGAAAATATTTTCGGTAAATATTAACAATCATAATATACAACAGGTGGATAATGTAAAATATCTAGGCATGTGGCTGGACAGATCTTTGAAGTGGAAAAGACATTAGTCTGGCCTGTTGGTCTAGTGGTTAGTGACCCTAACTGCTATGCCGGAGGTCGTGGGTTCGATTCCCACCCAGGACAAATGTTTGTGTGATGAGCACGATCATTTGTTCTGTGTCTGGGTGTAATTTATCTATAATATGTATGTATTTAGAAATATATAAGTATGTTTATCAGTTGTCTAGTACCCATAACACAAGCTCTGCTTAGCTTGGGACTAGATGGCGTTGTGTGATAGTTGTGGAATATTATTATTATTATTATTACATATTAACGAAATACGGGAAAAGTGCTCAAGATTATTGAACATATTTAAAGTGCTAGCGGGATCCAAATGGGGTGTCCACCCGAAACATTTGAGACGTCTGTATATCTCTATGATCCGAAGTAGACTTGATTATTGTAGTTTTTTATTTGGTAATTACGCTAAAAGTCAATTGAATAAACTTGATGGAATCCAAAATGTATGTATGAGGATTATTGGGGGGTTTATTAAGAGCACTCCAATCCATGTCATGGAGAACGAATTGTGCTTACAGCCGCTAGCAATTCGAAGAAGATATTTAGCGGGAAAATTCTGTCTTAAATCTAGGTCGGTAAAGGATAATGTTACCATAAATATTATTGATGAATTGTCAAACCTGTGTGAGGGTCAATACTGGAGGAATAAAAAGATCCCATTATTAGTAGACACCCATAGGCTGACCCATGATTTACCTATTTATTCAAGTTCCATATTGGGTATATTCTCGTTGGATACATGGCTATCCAGTATTGACTTATCAAAGAATATCTCTTACGATATCCCGTATGTACACATTCCAAAGAGATCGATGAATGTATTAGATTTAAGACAAAAGTGTGCCAAATATTTGAATGATAACTACGGTTCGTTCTATCAACTTTATACAGACGGATCTAAAGATGCGCAGTATGCGGGAGCGGCTGTATTCGACCCTCAACTAAATACTACGCTTAAATTTAAAATTAAGGTTAACATTGCTGTAATGTACTGCGAGCTGATAGCTATTTCCGAAGCCCTGTCTTACGCGCTAACTCTTGATATTCAGGATATTGTGGTTTTAACGGACTCTAAAAGTGCTTTATTGCACCTGGCTCGGCTACCCTCGAACTCTCGAGGTTCCCCGATAGCCATTGTTATCCTCCAAACCATTTTAGAGCTGCGTAATACTAATAAAAATATAATTCTACAGTGGATTCCATCTCATATTGGCATCATGGGCAATGAAAAAGCGGATCAGGCAGCAAAATTAGCTTCATCGGAAGGGATCACATACAGTTGTCTACCGCTACACACAGACCAGGTTCAGACGGTCAAAAAGATTTGTAAAGACCTGTGGCAGGAATATTTTGATGAGAGGTCGCTTACCAAAGGCATATGGTACAGGACAATACAGGCAGGACCTTTTCGTTGTCCATGGTTCCAGGAAATGGAGGCCCATAGACAATATATTGTGACACTGCTAAGACTTCGGTCCGGACACATTCCATCAAATAAATTTGCACATTTAATGGGTAAAACGGACTCACCTAATTGCACGGAGTGTAACGTGATCGAGGATGTACACCATGTTTTGCTTGAATGTGTCCGGAATGAGGGTCAGCGGCGACAGGCACTTGGCGATTCGCAGTACAACTTAGGGTTATGTAGCAGCCTCTTGGCCTTCCCCCTTTCGGAAGGGGCCAGGAGGTTGTGTTCATTATACATGAGCCATTTACGGAGCGGAAGCACCACCCAGCAATAGCTGGGCTCTGCTTCCACTCCATAGTTGTATTGTAATATAGATAAGATTTTAGAGGGATAAGAGTGATTTAGCCATAAGTTATATCATATTTAGAATTACGGCGCGACATCGTCAATGTTGACCGAGTCCCCTTAAATAAAGAGAAAAAATAAAAAAAAATAAAAAAAAATCTGTCCACATAGAATTCTCAACAGCAATGTTTTCGTCTAGGTATCTATTTATTCATCACACTAGAATCGCATTTTTTTTTTGCCTTTCATCTGACTTTATCGTGTACTGTTTCTTTGACTTTCATTTTGTAAAATGTACCCAGATCGTAATCAATAGTATACTCTAACCATTGAATCATTCAATCTCATTTACATCACCAAACAGTAGTAGTATGTTATTGGGCATTCTGTCCCACCTGTCGCGCAGTCGAACAGGTTCGCCTACGCTCCGTTGTGACTGAATGCCCAATAACATACTATCGGCTCAATTGTCTTGTATATTACTGTACAGGCTAGTTCAAGACACGCCTCGCTGTTGAAAGTGGTATAGAACGCCCAATAATCGATAATCGGCTCGACTCTCCACTCGACCAACGACTGTCGCTCGACGAAGCGAATCATTTGACAGCATGGTTGGCGCAGTGGCTGAGCGACAAGGCTGCTGCGCTGCATGTCGCGCGTTCACTTCGTTGTTAAAAACAGACTAAATATCATTAGTAATAAAAACAACAGATTGTTCAATGCTCTTTATTTGCACACAATAACATTACAAGTTTACTTTAGTGATCGGTATTAGCGCTCGTGTGTGAAACAACAGTCATTTGTCGTAAAATTTTGGTTGTTCTGGGAACAACACGTCAGCCGATCGAACGAACTCTTGTAGTTTTCTCCATTGAGGAGAATCCACGTTGCTCTGGAGCTTAACACGAATGAGCGCCTTCTTCCACAGCTCTTGGGAGTCGGTGAGGCGCGCGTCGCTAGCCTTGTACACCTTGCAGTCGATGTAGTACTCTCCGTCTATACTTGCTGTTCGACGCTCGCAACCGTTGGTCACACGGTTTACGAAGAATGATGGTAGACGTAATGAACCGGTGTCGAGCTCCGTGTCACTTTCATGGCCGCGACTGATACCGAATATATCGGCACCAGTATTTGTCAATTTACTGAAAATAAAACTGGTGTTAATGGCTGGTGTTACGTTATCTTCGTTCACAATAGATAGAATAATAAGAGAAACACATTAATGACACACAAATTAGTAAAAAAACTGAAGTTTTAGACTTTATGTTTAGTTTAGACCTACGTTACAAGTTTTAATTAACTGAATGCAGGAAAAATTGATAATTCAAGGTATTGTTTACCTCGTTTGAGTTCTATGAGTTGATGATGAATCCGACTTGCGTTTCCCACTGAGTTTTGTAGATGGCTTGCGGGTTGGTTTAGTTTTCTGATCAGGGATTGGAGCTGGTTGATAATAATCATACTCAGTATCAGACCTGAAACAAAGACATGAAAAGTTTTTGTTAAAATCAGTCTATAAATAAACAAGTGGATCACGGGACACAGACCGCTAGTATGAAACACTCAGAATATTTTCTATGTATGTACACTACATACTATGTATGTATTTTTGACTGGCCTGTTGGTCTAGTGGTTAGTGACCCTAACTGCTATGCCGGAGGTCGTGGGTTCGATTCCCACCCAGGACAAATGTTTGTGTGATGAGCACGATCATTTGTTCTGTGTCTGGGTGTAATTTATCTATAATATGTATGTATTTAGAAATATATAAGTATGTTTATCAGTTGTCTAGTACCCATAACACAAGCTCTGCTTAGCTTGGGACTAGATGGCGTTGTGTGATAGTTGTGGAATATTATTATTATTATTATTTTATAGGTACTTACATTTTTTCAATCTGCAGTTAGAATTTACTGATTTGGTTTGATGGCTATCAATACCGCTACTGACAGCAACTCACAATTCACACTAATTAAGACCGATGGTAGAGTACTTCTTGAAGATAACTTCCACACTTGCAGACTTCAATTAGATTGTATAGTGTAACTCCCGAAACACGTAGCTTATAAAATCGGAAACGCGTAATAATTCACTATTTTAAAAATTACCACATTCGGGTATCTATGTTAGTATGAATCATCTTTTTTCCTTGGACGTATAATACCGGTTGAAAAAATAAAGACTAAGGAGTTATTCGTATAGCAGCGAATGTCGATGTCGCGAAATATCGTAGGGTTGACAAAACGATACAGTACTTTAATAACAAATAAAAAGTGATCAAGTATGAGTTCTGTAAATAGTTTATACCTTTAGTTGATTAGTAAGCAATGTCTAACATAACGACTAAGTTTATTGAGTTTTTTCAATTTGAAACCGTTTTTTATTTTTTTTGTTTTTGTCATTCGTAGTATAGTAGTATCCATAACATTAACTAGCTCGATAATTATCAATATAGAAACTAGGATGGACAGACTTAGCAATGACATTCTATGATAACATTTGGTTGCACGGAACCATAACAACATAATTATATTGTTGGCTCCTTCGATCAATAATAGTACTAGATTAAGCATCAGGAACAAAACTAAGTCGCTCAAGTGGCCACGTTTGCACACACGTAAACATCTACATAGCATCTTAGAAAAAAGTTCAATATTATTAACAACTTCAGATGATTATAAACCTTAACACGTAAACATAACGTTTAAATTATCATTGTAAAGTATATTTATTTAAGCCCTTTCATCGGAGAAAGATTAGAAGCAAAACATTTTAAATTTCGCTCCAAAGTAAAAAGTCATCAGTACAAAAATATTCATTCTAAAATGAAACTTAAACTCTAAGCAATACGGTTAAAAGCATTTTGTGTATAATGTCGTGCTTATTCTATTGCGAAACTAGCGTTCCCTGTTCAAGAACATGGTACAATAGTTGGTGCGTTGTAGCAAACATTGGCCAAACAATTATAATATTCGCTGATTTAATTATATTTACAGTTTAATTATGTTTAAATATTATGAAAAAGCACATAATTATATTAAATTACCGTAAAAAAGATATTCCTTCCAAAACCTTGGTGTTACGGTGGTTATTTACGCAGTTTTTGAACGCATATTGCGGTATTTTGACGTCTTAATGTTGGCTATGATTGGACCATACTAATTTGAAATAAGACCACAAATACGTTTGTGGTCTTATATTTCGGGCCGTTATTGAGGCGCTTATCGGGAATCTAGTACATTATTGATCGAAGGTTGGCTCAAAGTCACGCCATCAGCCAGTAGCCGTGCGGCCAACGTACGGTCGTCGTGCGGCAACCGACAGAAGTTCATAAAACGAGGCGAGCGGCGTTGCAACGGTCACTTTTTGCTTGGACGGCGCTCGGAAAGGACTTGCTACCCGACTATTATCGTGTGCTTCGCTATTTTTGGTTTATGTTTTTGCTCGTGTACTGATTATTCCATTTTGCTAGTGCTATTTCTATTTGATTATTGTTTAAAATGTTTGTCGTGATATTTTTGTAAAAGTGTAATTTAAAAGATAATAAACATTGTTTATTTTGTTCACGTATTTCACTTCTCTGCCGTCCTATCACTAGAAAGCAGTTAACCGACAAATGGTCAATTTTTACTTTTTGATACAACGTGATAGAGTTCGAAATTGTCTATATTTCTGTCTAAGAAACATTTTTATAATATGAATAGTTTCAGAGATACAAAAAAGTTTCAGGCAGTTAAGTAACAGAATTTATGATGATTCCTTCACTTGAAAGCGGCTAACCCGCACTTCTTCGCTAAATATACGTTAAAATACCTTAACTGCCGGATTTGTCTATTATTATTGTCTGATCTTTTACTTAACTACAAACACGTTATCTCACTTTTCTTGACTATAAAGAAGCAAAAGGACTATAACTACTTTGTAGTTTAGTTTTTTCTTATGCATATGTTTTAAAAAGCTAGCTTAAATGCAGTTATCCGCCTTTAACGGCTGTTTAGCTAAGTATTTAATATTTTACTTGAAAATATTTCGTAGTTGTTTGATGAAAACGGTGGAAAAAAAAAAATTATGCTTAGCTACAAAGCAGTTAAGCCCCATTACTTAGCTAAAAGGCAGTTTGCCGACTCTCGCTTTTGATTCACTACGGGGTATTTCAAGTCTTATTCCAGGTCATGGTCTACCAATGTGTCACATTTCTATTAAATCGGATCAGATTTAGAGGCGTGACGGAAGAATAAATGCCCTCAATCAAAAATATCAAAGTTAAAGACAAATGCAAACAAGCCATTCAGTTGATTTCACCCACAACGACTGCATTTTATGTTTTTTGTAGGAGTTTAGGTGTACTACTTTTTCATATGCTCTCATATTAGTAGCATTTCCAACTTTGGACGAAAAACTTTGTTACAAAGTGGTCATGTCAGAACACCTTTGAAGATTCATAGTTAGATTTTCTAGGTTTAAGGTCATCGCGTTTTAATCTACAGGTGAAAGAGAGCTGGACTCAAAAAGTTACAAATAACAAAGTCTTAAGACGAATATTATAGGCTAAGACCTCAAGTGCATGCAGACCATCAAACAAAGAAAGGTTGCTTAGATCGGACCCGTTATAAATAGTAGTGGCAGTTGAGATTTAATGCAACAAATTATAAGGGCAAAGCACCTAGTGGGAAAACGCCATCGGTCGGAGGAAAACGTCTTGGCTGACAAACATTTTCGAATGAACCGTAATCAGGAGCGTTGCTGAGCTGTTCCATCTCGCAAAAGAGAAGTGGAGTTATTCCTGGCTAAGTTTGAGTAAAGGCAGCAAAATAAGTAAAATTCTGACCATCTTTGAAATGTAAAAACTACTAAAAACTGGCCGACACAGTCCCATTCAGAGTCAAAGATACGCTTAGTCTCTGATCGTGGTTTGAGTTTTGAGACGTCACACAATAACTTGAGATCATGAGAACGAAAAACTTTGGGTTATAGTTTAACAAATGCTACTGCTGAACCTCAACTCTCTGATTTATTGCGTCGAGATTCCCTTTGAATGTGATGCTGCTGCCTATTTCTGTACTGTTGTTGTTACTTTTAACTGGAGCCGATTAGAATATTAAGAGCTGGTTGTCTACGTTCATTGCCTTTATATGACGTCTAATAAAAGGTCAAACGTTTCCCTAGTTCATAGTGACCCCAACCTATTTAAGTCGCGAGTTAATACCTAAGCTTGTTCTGGGTTATCACGTTCCAGCGTTAACCTCTTCTCAGTCCTCAGAGAAAGAGTAGGCCCATTTTTAACATTAGTGACATAAAAAAAATGACGTGCATCTTAAAACAAATCGTCTTCCATTAGACATTTCATCAATACCGATATTTGGCTAGTCGGCAGAGAAGATCACTTCAAAAGTTCCACTCTCAGAACGACAACCTAATTATTTTGGGTTTCTGGAACCATTGATTCTGCAACAATTTTTGCAAATACTTTTAAGGGGTCAAGAGCAGCGACTTGCCACGATAAATAAGAGTTGCAGTCTGATCGGTCACATTTTGTTCTTATTATTTATAGTGCGTTCATTCAAGTACTTTAGAAGATTCCACCCACTGTCCCACTCTTCATTCATGACAAAGAGTTTCTTGGTGACTTCATGAATTCTCACACCCCAGGGTGTGATCGGTTACATTTTGTTCTTATTATTTATAGTACGTTTATTCAAGTATTTTGGAAGTATCCACCCACTCTTCATTCATCACAAAGTGATTCTTGATGACTTCATGAATTCTCACACCCTGGTATTTATATCAATAAACACTACCCAATTTAAAAAAAGTAGAGTTTAATGTTAAGGATCGTCTAGCCCAGTGGCTTCGGGTAGTGTAGGCAATGTGGGTATAAATGTAACTTTATATCGTTATATTTTATTTAAAATATTGAAATATGTTTTAGGATTTTACAAGAACATGCCATTAAATCTCACATTTGCCTGATTATTGCTTAACTAAAAAGCAGTTAACCCACAAGCGAAATACTTTTAGCCACCTTTTAGTTAAGTAAGGTAGTTAACATTTTACAAAGTTTTCAATTATTATTGGCATAATTAGCTTAAAAGCATCTAAAACCCCATAACTGCTCCTAAGGAAAGGTTTTGTTACTTTAATCTTAGCGAATACCATGTCTATAAAGCAGTTACGTCACTTAACGACTTTTTAGTTAAGTATTTCTGCATAACTATCAACCAACATACTGAATGTCATAATTTTAAATAAATAACTTAACTAAAAAGCCGCTAAGGTATGGTTAACGGCCTTTTAGTAAAGTAATTAGATGAAAAATGTTAATTAAATGCTTCACTAAAGTATAAAAATCAATTTTTAAATTAATTGGTAAGAGTTTCAGAACAGAAAGAATTCTTGAAACAAGGCAGAATACCATACCAATTGATACGTTCAAGAATGATAATCCTAAGTATCATAGTTTTTTAGAGACAACGATTCGCACCTTTTTTGCCATTATCTCGAAAACAACTTTTGTCACTTAACTGCTTTTTAGTGATAGGACGGCAGTTCTGATTCCTAATAATATTATAATTTTTTGTAAGAACTTTGCCTCACTCTAGGAATTTCTCCTGTTTCGTAGGGTGCGTTTACAAACATTTAAACTCACATACTCAAACACCCAGACCCAGAACAACTACTTGTAGTTCTTACAAATATTTGTTCCGTGCGGGAATCGAACCCGCAACACGCTGCGCAGCAGTCGATCGCCCAACCCATTCAAATAATGTTGAATGCGTGTCAACCTTACCTAAAATAGATGATTGATGCAAATGTAACTTAGTTGACCTAAAAACAAATATTTGTGCAATAACAAGTATTATGAAAAAATATTTTACTGCTTTATTGGAGAAATATCGTATTAACATCCTGTTATGATTAAATTAGTTTTATGAACAACATTTTCAATACTTTAAAGACGGAGTGTGAAACCTGTTCAAAAGACGATATTGTATTTACCTGGAATGTAATATTTTCATATGAAAATAAATATTTACGCATCTGGACAATTGACCTCTGGATAATTGATATAGATATCTACAAGTTGCAGGTAATTTTTATACTGTTATTTTTTACTTTAATATTTTTTTTAATTTTAAGATCCGAGCACCTAATTAATATTGTGCATTTCTCTTTCCAGAAATATTATGATTTAAGCGTTTCAACTAATTTATGAAGAAGTCATTAATCAACTAGAGAACTACAGCAAATCATTACTCTGGATATTTGATATAAATATCTTTATATTGCAGGTAATTTTATACACTATTTTTACTGTAATATTTTTTTTATTTCTTCGAACAGGTGCCTTAATATGACGTCTTAAAACAGTCCTAACTTATTCTTAATCCATAGTGGAAAAGAGAGGGCGCTAGACACCCTGTATAGTTCTGTCACGTTTCCACACTGGATTAAGAATAAGTTAGGACTGTTTTAAGACGTTATAGTAGGGCCCCTGAAGGGCAAAATGAATATTGTGCATTTCTTTTCTCAGAAATAAAATCTTGCATAGTCATTTATCTGTCATTTATCTGTCTTTTTTTTTATTATTTTTTGTATGGATATGTGATATAAATATCTATATATTGCAGATACTTTTTATATACTGTTTTACTGAAATAATTTTTAAATTCTTAGAACTGAGCGCTAAATTAATATTATGCATTTCTCTTTCCAGAAATATTTTGATAAGCGCCTCGAATCTCGCCAACTAGAGAACTATAGCAAACAGTTTCTATTTGAACGTCAATAGTGGGCTAGTCATCCTAATACTTTCTTCGGTTATTACTGTATAGGTACATATAAGACTTTAATAAGATCATTAATTTTAGTTGTCAGAATTATCCTTTTTATGTTAAACTTAGAGACTTTATTCTGTTAATCAAACGTTAAGTAGTTAGTATTGAATCTAAATTAATCAATAATGCCTCATTGTTCAGTTTGCAGTATTGGTAGATAATCGTCGATGGTCAGGTCATTTACGTAGCAATGTTCATAAAAAAATAGCACGATCCTTTTACACGATAACATTGAAATTATTAATACTTCGTTTAAAGGACGAATCGTAAGTTACAGAATCATTGCAACTAAGGAACAGATAGATATTTTTCCAGAAATGTTTCTCAGTAATATTAGTCAGCAAGTAAAAAATCTAATAGATCAGTCAGTACTGAAACATACCTCAGTGAAAATTAATTTTGAATTGTTTTCATTTTTTCTTATGTTTAAAAGTGATCAACAAGAATTAAAGTCATTTGCTACAAAAAACTATGTCCTTAATTTTAATTACGATTTTGATTCAATTTATAAATCAACAGTTCAGTTACTCTTAAAGAAAATTGAAGAGTTTGAGGAAAGAGATAGCGGCTGGACATTTTTGTGCAATTCACATTTAGAAATAAACATTAATAAATATCAGCCTCTCGGTGGATCGAAATTTATACTTTTACCAAAAATGATAAAAAATAAAAAGGCTTGCTTGAATATTAAAAACAAAGACGAGTATTGCTTTCTATGGTGTGTTGTGGCAGCTTTATACCCTACAACGCAACATCCTGATAGAGTCTCATCTTATCCTCACTTTTGTGAAATTTTAAATGTTGATGATTTGTCATTTCCGATTACATTTTCGGACATAGCTGTTTTTGAGAAAAATAATCCACTTCTGAATATTTTTGTGTACGGATTAAAAAATGATAAGACAATCATCGGACCTTTGTATACATCAACGAATAATAAATCGAAGAGCATCCATCTATTGTTTTTAGAAAGTAACGCAAATTCTCATTATTGTCTAATCAAAGATTTGCCTCGACTAGTCCGAAATCAGTTGACTAAACATCATGGTAAACTATACATCTGCGAAACTTGTTTTTTGTTCTTTCCAACTCTCAATCAAATTGAAACACATTTATGTGGAGGGGTTGTGACAGTGTTACCAGAACAAGGGTCTTATTTAAAATTTAAAAATTATCATAGAAAACAAGACATTCCATTCGTTATTTACGCAGATTTCGAAACATTGTTGGAACCTGTTTCCTGCGATGAATTTGACTCTGCTAATACGTCATACTCACAACGACACGTCCCAGCGGCGTTTGCCTATAATATAGTATCACAATTTAATGATACTGCTAACGGTTATAGAAGTTATCGCGGTAATAACTGTGTTACAAAATTTGTAATTTTTTTGACTGAAGATGTTAAATCAATATATAGAATTCTATCCAAATGCGAACCTATGATATTCACAGAAGAAGATGCTCTTAATTTTAAGCTCGCTGTTAAGTGTCATATGTGAAAATTTACTGTTAACCGATAGAGTTAGGGATCATTGTCATATTACAGGACGATATCGAAGCGCAGCACACAGTCATTGTAATCTACAAAATAAAATACCAAAGTTCGTTCCAATATTTTTTCATAATTTATCTGGATACGACTGCCATTTATTTATAAAAAAGTTAGGTGAAATTCCCGGACAAATTAAAATAATACCACGTAACAAGGAAAAATATATTACATTCACAAAGTTTATTCATATTGCTGATAATGAGTATATACAAATAAGGTTTTTAGATTCCTTTAACTTTTTAGGAACTAGTTTAGACAAACTTGCTAAAACAATGCATACAGAAGATTTTGTCAATCTTATAACTAACTTTTCTGATGAAAGAAAATTTAGTTTGTTAACACGGAAAGGTCCGTATGATTCTTTAACTAACGAAGATATTAGCGATGAAGATTATAATCACGTTAAGACTGTGTGGAGCGAATTTAAAATAAAGGATTTAGGCGAGTATACGGATTTATACTTAAAAACGGATGTACTTTTATTGACAGATATAGGTATTTCAAAAGTTTCGAAAAACATGCAAACAACCTTCGATCAATAATAGTACTAGATTAAGCATCAGGAACAAAACTAAGTCGCTCAAGTGGCCACGTTTGCACACACGTAAACATCTACATAGCATCTTAGAAAAAAGTTCAATATTATTAACAACTTCAGATGATTATAAACCTTAACACGTAAACATAACGTTTAATTATCATTGTAAAGTATATTTATTTAAGCCCTTTCATCGGAGAAAGATTAGAAGCAAAACATTTTAAATGTCGCTCCAAAGTAAAAAGTCATCAGTACAAAAATATTCATTCTAAAATGAAACTTAAATTCTAAGCAATACGGTTAAAAGCATTTTGTGTACAATGTCGTGCTTATTCTATTGCGGAAATAGCGTTCCCTGTTCAAGAACATGATACAATAGTAGGTGCGTTGTAGCAAACATTGGCCAAACATTATAATATTCGCTGATTTAATTATATTTACAGTTTAATTATGTAATTATATAATGTTTAATATTATGAAAAAGCACATAATGATATTAAATTACCGAAAAAAAGATATTCCTTCCAAAACCTTGGTGTTACGGTGGTTATTTACGCAGTTTTTGAACGCATACTGCGGTATTTTGACGTCTTAATGTTGGCTATGATTGGACCATACTGATTTGAAATAAGACCACAAATACGTTTGTGGTCTTATATTTCGGGCCGTTTTTGAAGCGCTTATCGGGAATCTAGTACATTATTGATCGAAGCAAACAACATTATAATTTAGATCCTGCGTTTTACATTACCGCACCTAGTTTGTCCTTCGACGCAATGTTGCTTAAAACAGGCGTTCAGTTAGAACTCGTGTCGGACTTGTTTATCATCAGAATGATTCAAAGTGGTATACGAGGAGGTTTGTGCATGTGTTCCCTTAAGTATGCAAAAGCCAATAATAAATACATGCCTGAATATAATACATCAAAGCCTCAGAGTTATATTGTATATCTAGATTGTAATAATCTTTACGGTTTCAGCATGCAGTGGCGTGCCAGCAATGATTTAGGAGTAAAGCACAAATTCCAAAAAAAAAAACTGGATGCATAATATTACTACCTAGATAGATTTACAGATACCTACATATCACTGAATCTTATTTGATAAGTAACTAGGCCCTGGCTTATTGCCTTCTTGTTGCTGCGTATGTTTTTCTAAGACAAGGTCGTATTTAGAAAGCAAAAAAACAATCTCTAAGAAATTGCCTGTGTTTAATGAGGTTTTAGACTCATCATGCCCTCGAAAAGGAAACTTCCTTTTCGAGGACATGATGAGTCTAAAACCTCATACACAGAAACCTACAGGAACTCCTGTAGTGCTAAAAGACATACAACATCAACCAACCTTTGAAACACGACGCGATTATGATCGACACGCTTAATTTATTTAGAAATCTCGTCACCTAACTGCCGAGTTAAAGATGTTTCAATTCGTGTTTTACCAAAACTACAAATGAAATAACAGCATTCGCATCGTAACCTGATAAACTTCAAGCATTCTTTTCGTTAGAAAAATAATATGCAAGGCCAACAGAAAAAAAAATTTAAATGAGAGCAGCCGACAATCAATTTATTGAACGCTGTACGCTGATCGATTAAAATGCCTACTATGGTAGGTGAAGAACTAGATTATATTTATCTGTAAAATTCAAAGTATTTACCTTGCCCAGTAACACTTTCACACACTTTAATCCATCACAAGGAACAAATTGTCTGCGTTTTACTTTAATCACTTCAAAACAAAGCTAATTACAGCAAAAACTATTCACAAAACTTTAAATTACTAACAGGAAAAGGAAAAAATCAAATCACAATAAAAAATGCACAATCAATCAACCATCAACGCTCAAGAAAAATTTGAACTAAATCGAAATCCCTTTCAATCGCGTCGCGAACCTGCATTCACTCACACATTCACATTCCCTCGCAATCTTACACTGACTATAATACACACATTCAAATTTCAACCAGAAGCTGTGCTTAAAATCCTATACATTCTGTCGTAAAACCGGCAAAAAGTACGTAAACAAACAACGCTAAAAATGTTCGTAGGATAGAGAGGTCAGAAAAGCTACATAGCGATTAGTGAGTGTGACAGAGAAAGGGCTAGCCTAGCCCGATCATGCCCGATCGACCTGTTTGGTCAATCGGCCGGGGTCGGGTCGGGACTAGTCGGGAGATATAAGAAGAAGTTTGGCAACGTCGCAGTGTTAGTTGCGCGCGAATGTATTTTCTGGAATGAATGATACAGTTATTGAGTACGTAAACCTGACAACGTCGCATCAATTACGTTCCGTTTTTCGCGTGGCATGCAGTTTGAAGATATAATATTTTATTTTTGTAGTGGCTGTTTTTTTTTTGATTCGTTGTTTTATTAAGGCAAGCTGTGCTTTTCTGCTTCTATGGGAGTACCGCCACTGTCAGCATGTGTCAGTATTTACCGTATTCAGGTTTTAGATTTCTTAGTGAAGATGAAATAGATAATTTACATGTTGAAAACGTTGAAGATAACGCTGAGTGGGGCTTTATTTTAGAAGTCGATCTCTTGTATCCTGAACATTTACACAATCACCATAATGATTTACCTTTTTGTCCAGAGAAATGTATACCTCCAGGCGGTAAAACAAAAAAACTAATTGCAAATTTGTATAACAAGTATAATTATGTTATACATTACGTTCATTTAAAAAAGTGTTTAGAACATGGCTTAATATTACGAAAAGTTCATAGAGTAATTACGTTTAGACAGAGTCCTTATTTGAAACAATATATAGAATTAAACACTCAATTGAGACAAAAGGCAAAGAGTTCCTTCGAACAAGATTTTTTTAAGTTGTTAAACAACAGTGTGTTTGGTAAGACATTAGAAAATACTGAAAATAGAGTGACTGTTCATTTAGTCAATCAATGGTGCGACAAATTTAACCGCACCAAGAAATCAATATCCGCCGAGAGACTTGTAGCCAGCCCCTATTTCCATAGTGCCTCTATCCTCTCAGAAAATTTAGTTGCAATACAAATGAAACCTGATCAAATTATTTTAGATAAGCCTATTTACATTGGATTCACTGTATTAGAACTTTCTAAGTCATACATGTATGACTTTCATTACAATGTTGTAAAACCATTTTATGAAGATCGAGTGCAGCTATGTTATACAGATACAGATTCTTTTGTCTATAAAATTTATACTAATGATTTTTATCATGACTTAAAGTACAATTTTTTAAAATATTTTGATACCAGTAACTATGACAATAACAATGATTTTAAGTTACCCTTAATGAACAAAAAAGTACCAGGTTTGTTCAAAGATGAAATGGCAGGGAAATGTATATCTGATTTTGTTGGTTTGAGATCAAAACTTTACTCCATAAAAACATTTGATAAAATAATTAAAAAAGCGAAGGGTGTGAAATCTTGCGTAGTAAGAGACTTAGACATCACAGATTATGAAAATATTTTATTTAAAGGTACACAGGTTTTATTTATACGTAGAAAAAATATAATGTTTAAATCAATTAAACACGTAATATTTACTCAGAATGTCAACAAGATTGTATTGTCTAGCAATGACGATAAACGAGCGATATCTGTAGGGAAAATATCAACGCAAGCCTGGGGTCACGCGTTTCTTCTAAAAAATGAGGTGGTTTAGATTAGGCAGTAAGTACTGTATGCGTAAAGGTTAGTTATTATTTAATATTACTCATTATATATATATATATATAAGTTACTGTTTTGTAGAAATATAAATAAAATGTGAAACAATGTACCTACTACTTGTTTTATTTATCAGAGACTTATTCAAACACATCATCCCTCTTTTATGAAGTCTGTTAAATAATATGTAAAAAGAAAATCTAGACTCTTGCGGCTTTATTACAAAAGGTAATTAAACATGGTTTAACTTAGACTTGGTTTATCTTAAATGCTGTCACTTTCTTTTGAATACTATTGAAGTGAGACGTCATGACTCATGCGAGATAAACCAAGTCTAAGTTAAACCAGGTTTAATTACCTTTTGTAATAAGGTGGTTGAAGTTTCGCAACATCAAAAGTAAGAATTAACTATCATGTAATATGATCACAACATCCGTATCGATTTATAACTATTTAAAAACAAACACACATCAGTTCATTGTCCTTGTTAGAGACAAAAATGCTTACTGTGAACATTTATAGTTAAAGGTAGTCACTGACTGGAAGCATGCGCAACTATTGTACCAGTTCGATGCACTTACTAGGAAGCATTCGCACCTTGTAACACTGGCTCGGACGCATTCACTGATTTAATGTTTGAATTATACACTCAGTGAGTGACAATCTTTACGTTCTTTTATTGCGTAATATTTTTCTGTCTTTAATTGTATCTAATTGATGTCATTTAACAAATATTACTCGCTCAGAGTACTTGTTTAAAATTAAAGCGCATCATAATTATGTCAACGGTAAGTAAACTAATACATTTATTCTGTTATTAAGACATAACTAATTATACACTTGTGTTCACAACAGCGTTAACATTTTTGTTAATATTTTTGTTCCAGATGTCTGAATCAGAGATTGTCTTCAGCCAGTACGCTCAAGATCCTTATGAAGGGTTCTCCGAGATGTTTCGCACCGAACCTGAGCATTGCAAACGAATTACGAAAGATAAGAAATCGAAACAGCAGCGCAGAGAAAAGTTAAAGAAACAAAAACCAACAAAATCTTTCGTTATGAGCCGAATACAGCAACAAGGTATAAGGCTAATAAAAATTTCAGTCATAGATCTCTCTAACAATCTTCAAACCAGTGACAGTGAAAGTGATAGTGTGAATGTTTTTTTTTTGTGAGGGTAGCTTAAAGTGAACACAAGTTTTAATAGCTCTCATTAGAAATAAATATTTAAAATAGTTTATTGTCATTTTATAAAGTGCATATGCACTAAAAGTTTAATATATCCTCGGATGCACTCACTGCACTTATAAACTCTCCATCTCCTTTAACCTAACTTGAACAACACAAATCTCCACAAAATGGACCTATATGCCAAGCTGTCAAACTGCATGGAGGAGCTGTCAGCCACATTCACCACACGCATGGACACCTATGAGGAGGACCTGAAGAATGTCAGCAGCAATGAGGCTCCACACAAGACAATAGCCAGCCTCTCTCGGGACTTCCTGGAGTTCAAGTGCTTCATTTGGAAGACTCTGAGCGCGCTAAAGGCTCAGATGGAGTTGCTGACTGTGGGCTTAGACCGGCATGAAATGGCGTCTCGCAGGCAGGTTCTACTCCTACATGGTCTTCCTGAGCAGAAGGATGAAGATTGGACTTCCCAGGCCGTCGTAACTTTAACAGATAAGATGAAGATTACCAACGTCTCTTCATCTGACATCACATCCTGCCATCGCTTGGGAGTTAAATCAGGCAAGCCCCGTCCACTACTTATTCGGTTCAATTGCTACAATCTGCGCAGCGAGGTATGGCGCAACAAGACAATGCTGAAGGGTTCTGGTCTGGTTCTCTCGGAGTTCCTGACTAAGCCTAGGCACGACGTGTTTCTGGCCGCTCGCAAACACTTTAGTGTGAAGCAGTGTTGGACCTCCGAGGGCAAAATTGTCATCATGCTACCAGACAAGTCGCGTCGAAAGATTGAATCATCTACGGAACTTCAGGAACTTGTTGTGCAGTTTCCAGCGTCTACATCTGCTGATTCGGCTGCGAAGGTTGCATCGTCACTTATTAGCAACCCTGCTATGGACAAGAGGTCGCGGAGGCAGGCCAAATGATCGCACACAACATGTATTATAGCATCCTTTTTTGATTTTCTCTTTGTGTCGGTCACTGAAAATAGAGATTCTGTCATGATTTTGTTTTGACAGTTTGACAGCGATGATTGTAACTTGCTCGTTCGGAAACTATAATATTTACTTCCCTTTTTTTTTATTGACATGGATACCAGCATTTTAATCTTTGTTTTAACGGCAAGGTGCATCGAGGATTAATTATTTTAGTCTTTTATTTTTATATAATTTTTTTTTTTTTTTATAGATACTTTTGAATAATTTAGTAATATATATTTATTTTATTATATATTTATTTATCTGTTATGTTAGACATTTTTGATGACAGTTTTGTTTCCTGCTCTTCTTCTTGTTCGTCTGACGAGAGCTATGCCAGTGCGTTCACTGATGACTCTGTGCACATGCGCGACCAGCTTTCTTCTACCTTTTCATGCTACAACAAGTTTTTCAACGCCGTCCATATTAATGCTCAAAGTGTTCCAGCCCATCATACTGATTTGTTATCCTCATTTGACTCTGATCTTATTCATGCTGTTCTTGTCTCTGAAACTTTCCTTAAACCTGCTCTTCCTTCAACACAATATTCGTTGCCCGGCTACAGGCTTGTGCGTAATGACAGAACGGGCAAGGGTGGTGGGGGGGTCGCCATCTATCTTCGTGAAGATATTATTTACAAAATTATCGATCAGTCTCCGAGTAACTATTCAAAATCTGCTGAACACCTTTTTGTTGAAATAACTTTTAATCACACAAAATTGCTTTTAGGTGTCTTCTATAGTCCTTCCTGTCATATTGATTATTTCGCTTCTTTTGAATCAAATCTTGAAAATTTTTCTTCTTTATATGATCACACTATAATACTCGGAGACTTCAACACCTGTCTGATCAAAGATGATGGGCGCAGCCGTAAACTCAGGTCCCTTGTCTCTTCTGTCAATATGCACATCCTTCAGCTCAACGCTACTCATCATGCGCCTCACTGCACTCCCTCACTTCTGGACCTTATTCTAGTTTCCGACCCAAACAAAGTAGCCACGTACGGGCAACTTTCTGCTTCATTTTCTTACCACGATCTTTTATTTATTTCATACAAAATTCGCCCTCCTAAACGCAAATCTAAATTTCTCTTGCTACGCAGTTTCAAGAACATTGATCTGGAGCTTTTGGGTGAGGATGCGAGCAATATTGACTGGTCTCATATTTATGACAGCAATGACTTGGACTCTAAGGTGGCCGAGTTTACCAAAATAGTGTTAAAACTTTTTGATGTACATGCTCCTCTAAAAAGGGTCAGGGTGAAGCATCTTCCAGCTCCTTGGTTGTCGGATGCAATTAAAAAGCAGATGTCTGTAAGGGATAAGGCGAAAAGGCGGTACAAAAGAGACCCTACCGATGAAAACTGGTCCCTCTATAAGAAACTGCGTAATCACTGCGGTCGTATGTGTAGGGATGCTAAAAGGCGTCACATACACGACACAATTCAACACTCCAACACAGCACAAGTTTGGCAATTCCTCAAATCCCTTGGAATCGGCAAAGCTGCGAATGACAGCACGCTTAATATTGACCTAAACACGATTAATTTACACTTTTCCAAATCACCTGTGACTCTGGATGATAACGTTAAATCTTCCACTCTAAACAATCTCTCTAACCTTCCTCTGCCAGCATGTACTTCTTTCTCTTTTCACCCAGTTACAGAAGGAGATATTAAGCGGGCCATTACATCTATTTCTACAAAAGCAGTGGGTGATGATGGTCTTCAACTTCAAATGTTTCTTCCTATCCTGGATGATCTTACTCCTGCTATGTTACACATTGTAAATTATTCCCTGTTTAGTGGCTCCTTTCCTACGGCTTGGAAGAAAGCCTACGTTTTGCCTCTTCCCAAAGTTTCAAATCCCTCTTCAGTATCCCAGTTCCGTCCAATTTCAATACTTCCAATCCTGTCCAAAGTCCTTGAGAGTGTTGTTAATAGTCAACTGTCGCATTACCTTTCGTATAATAGCCTGCTCAGTCCTTTTCAGTCTGGATTTCGTCCTGGCCATAGCACTGTTTCTGCCCTTCTTAAAATTACTGACGACATCCGATTGGCCATGGAAAACCGACTCCTTACGGTGTTGGTTCTATTGGACTTTAGCAGTGCGTTTAATTCAGTTGACTTTGACATACTCTTAGGTATCCTTTCCTCTCTAAACATATCTCCTTCTGTGATTGCTTGGTTTGATTCATATCTTCGGGGTCGCTCGCAGTCGGTACACTTGAATGAGGCTTGCTCTCATTGGTGCGATCTTTCTGCGGGTGTTCCTCAGGGTGGCGTCCTTTCTCCTCTTCTTTTCTCCGTTTTCATTAACGCTGTCACCAAGGTATTAACGTCACATTATCATCTCTATGCAGACGACCTGCAACTTTATTGCCATTTTAAACTGGAAGAGCTTCCTGGAGCTATCGATGCCATCAATAATGATCTTGAAAACATCAGACAGTGGGCTAAAAGTTTTGGACTTTTAGTTAACCCAACAAAATCACAAGCTCTCATTATTGGTGGCAGATACTTCGTCAATTTACTGAATCATCAGTCCCTCCCTCCTGTTGTATACGATGGTATCGCTATAGCCTACTCCAAGAAAGTTAAGGACTTAGGTGTATTCTTGGACTGCAACCTATCTTGGCATGGGCACATTGCTGAAGTAAGCAGGAGGATGTTTTGGTCGTATCGGTCTCTTATGCGTCTTCAGAAGTTCCTGCCATTTGAAACTAAAATTACTCTTGCTCAGTCTCTCCTTCTACCCCTACTAGACTATGCTGATGTCTGTTTTCTTGATGCGACTGAGGAACTTCTTAATAAGCTCGAACGTCTGCAGAATTTGTGTATCCGCTTCATTTTCGGGCTTCGTAAGTACGACCACGTGTCGGAGTTTCGGAAGCAGCTGAAGTGGCTACCTATTCGGCAGCGTCGAGATTGTCACATTCTTTCTTTTCTCTTTTCCATTCTTCACAATCCTAAGGCTCCTTCGTATCTTCGGGAACGCTTTGAGTATCTCGTTCCCAGAGGTAAACCTTGTCGCTCATCATCATCTCTTCTCCTTCGTTTCCCTCCTCACTCCTCAAGTCGGTATGATGGATCTTTCACTGTTCGTGCTGTGCGCCTTTGGAATTCACTTCCACACTCCTTGCGGGATAGCCCTTCGTTAGAGGTGTTCAAGAGGGGTATAAAAGAACATTTCCTGACATGAGACATAATATGTATGTATGTATATAGGATTTTATAAGTATGTATATATATTATATGTATTACGTATATTATATTGTATGTATGTAGTTTAGTTTATAAGTCTATTTATTAATTTAAGTAACTAATTGAATGTTAATGCACATTCATTAAGTGTATCCTCAATTGCAAATCTCACTTTCAAGATTAGGTTTGCTGTAAGAAAACCCAATTCTGGGTTAAGCTCGCCTTTGTACTTATGCTATGTAATTTATGTTTATATTTGTTATTTTATGTGTGCAATAAAGAATAAGAATAAGAATGTTATTATAAATGCGCAATATATTGTAAAAGACGCTATCGATAGTGTTATGGACGAAACTGAATCATTAGTTAAGAAAATATCAAAATCTTTGATAGACAGTGATTTTTATTAATATCCCGTTTTGGAATACATATTTTATTGTGTTGTTTTATTTTATTTTCTTAGGTATGTTTTACGCTATTTGGTTAGGTTTAGTATAACCTTCGATCAATAATGTACTAGATTCCCGATAAGCGCTTCAAAAACGGCCCGAAATATAAGACCACAAACGGATTTGTGGTCTTATTTCAAATTAGTATGGTCCAATCATAGCCAACATTAAGACGTCAAAATACCGCAGTATGCGTTCAAAAACTGCGTAAATAACCACCGTAACACCAAGGTTTTGGAAGGAATATCTTTTTTTCGGTAATTTAATATCATTATGTGCTTTTTCATAATATTTAAACATAATTAAACTGTAAATATAATTAAATCAGCGAATATTATAATTGTTTGACCAATGTTTGCTACAACGCACCAACTATTGTATCATGTTCTTGAACAGGGAACGCTAGTTCCGCAATAGAATAAGCACGACATTGTACACAAAATGCTTTTAACCGTATTGCTTAGAGTTTAAGTTTCATTTTAGAATGAATATTTTTGTACTGATGACTTTTTACTTTGGAGCGACATTTAAAATGTTTTGCTTCTAATCTTTCTCCGATGAAAGGGCTTAAATAAATATACTTTACAATGATAATTAAACGTTATGTTTAAGTGTTAAGGTTTATAATCATCTGAAGTTGTAAATAAAATTGAACTTTTTTCTAAGATGTTATGTAGATGTTTACGTGTGTGCAAACGTGGCCACTTGAGCGACTTAGTTTTGTTACTGATCTTCGATCAATAATGTACTAGATTCCCGATAAGCGCTTCAAAAACGGCCCGAAATATAAGACCACAAACGTATTTGTGGTCTTATTTCAAATCAGTATGGTCCAATCATAGCCAACATTAAGACGTCAAAATACCGCAGTATGCGTTCAAAAACTGCGTAAATAACCACCGTAACACCAAGGTTTTGGAAGGAATATCTTTTTTTCGGTAATTTAATATCATTATGTGCTTTTTCATAATATTTAAACATAATTAAACTATAAATATAATTAAATCAGCGAATATTATAATTGTTTGGCCAATCTTTGCTACAACGCACCAACTATTGTATCATGTTCTTGAACAGGGAACGCTAGTTCCGCAATAGAATAAGCACGACATTGTACACAAAATGCTTTTATCTACCCAAATATCATAAACCCTCTCTAATGCGTTCAAAAACCATAGGCAATGACCAGCATTACCAACCAGCAGAAATAAACAGAACTGTAATGAGCTCATAACCTACTGAAAACAGTAGGTTATGAGTTTAAATTTGGAACAGGTGTCAAATTCAAGTGAGTGTGCTATTCTACTAACTACATTAAAACAGATACCTATCGATACGAAACCCCAATTCAGTATGATTTTAATTATAAATCGCACGACATTTTGATCTCGAGTGACACAAGAATAGTGACTTTGTTCGCTTGCATAGGATTTAAAAAAAATGACAGATATCCGAAACGCCGCCATCTCGAGCTGTCATTTGTTCGTTAGCTTTTTATTTCCAGTTACGAGTAGAAAACTTTTCTGATAAGTTCTTTATTTCTGTCGAAAATGAGTGATAGTGACTTTGATAGTGAAATTGACATGAACACTCCGCCAGATATCGTAAATGCAGCGACGTATGCAACTAATAACCTGTTTATTTTTTATTGCATTACACTGGTAACAATGCTGGTCATTTCCCTATGGTTCCTGAACCCATCATAGAGCCCTTATGATATTTGGGTAGATAAAGTAGTGTATGCAACTATACATAATTAGGCATTACAACACTCGTGTGATGCTATTAAGAAACTCGCCTTCGGCTCGTTTCTTAAACCCACACTTGTGTTGTAATGCCCTTCATTATGCACAGTCGCATAAACTACTATTAACCGTATTGCTTAGAGTTTAAGTTTCATTTTAGAATGAATATTTTTGTACTGATGACTTTTTACTTTGGAGCGACATAAAATGTTTTGCTTCTAATCTTTCTCCGATGAAAGGGCTTAAATAAATATACTTTACAATGATAATTAAACGTTATGTTTAAGTGTTAAGGTTTATAATCATCTGAAGTTGTTGATAATATTGAACTTTTTTCTAAGATGCTATGTAGATGTTTACGTGTGTGCAAACGTGGCCACTTGTGCGACTTAGTTTTGTTCCTGATGCTTAATCTAGTACTATTATTGATCGAAGTTCCTGATGCTTAATCTAGTACTATTATTGATCGAAGAGTATAACGAAATAAAAGATTATTTAGAAATAAAAGCTTTTTATTTATAAAACATAATTATGCATTTTATTACCACTCTAAATACTTTTTAATACACAACACATTTTTAAGTGCACATTGCTTTAAATGGTTATTACAATTTAAGTTCGAATCTACATTACAGTATTTTTTATGTAAAACAGATAAATTAGGACATTGTTTTTCACCAAGTTCTGATACCTTACAATTTACACATAGATCCTTTATCCATTGCACCTTCTCAAAACCTTTTACAATTATTTCTTTATTTTGTAAGTATGGAACGATTATACGATGGAATTCTCTATAGTCAACATATCCTTCATTCCAATAAATACCTCTGTTTTTTTCTAACCATTTAACTTGCTTCTGTTCATTGCTTGTTAAGTATCTGAACAAGTATGGAGACTTAACTAAGAAGGTTTGGGTGTAATCACGAGTAGCCAATGCTAATTCTTTTACTATAAAATTGTTGTAGAGGTCCTTAAATCCTTGAACGTCCAATAATATAGTTTCAGGATTCATGATATTTTCCTTACGGTATTGCTCAACGGTTTATACTCGATTATACAGTCGTTCAATATAAGGCAGTATGCTGAAGTTTGATCGGGTATATCCAAATCCGTTTCAATTTCCACTCTTACATCCACAACCGAACCTGTCTTCAAGTTGTCCGCTTGCCTGGAGCAGTCGATAACAAAGAGCGGTGCCAAGTCTTTAAATTGTTTTTCGATTAATAAAGGCTCCGCGCGACGTCCGTAATATGACTGTTGAAATCTAGTATATTGTTCGTATAATAAAGCAATTCTGCTATTAGCAAAATTCACATTTAGATTTTCATATGGGAAGTAGTTTGAATTGAGGTATACTCTAACGTCACGAATATGACAGTGATCGAACAGAGACATATCAGAGCTTGCGTTGTTTTTTCTATTTGTCTGTAAACCAATAATGACGTATCTAGGCTTCTCTATTTGTGATGATGTTTTAATAGACCAAGTATGTTTCGTTGTTTTAGGTAAAGTAGGATATTCGTACAGATCCCAATTTCTAAAAATCATCTGGAGCGGACGGTCTTTCTCTAACAATTTTAGAAAACTTATTTTCTCTTTGTCTGACACTTTAACGTGCGGTACACGCCAAACAATTTTATTTATCTGAACATCATCTACAACTTCACCAGTATTCAGTTTTACAGCGTTCAGGTTTGTATTGCTTCGTAACAATATCAATTCATGTCTACTATTTATCACTACTTTCTTAAAATCTTCTGCAAACCCGAGAATATTACAAAGTGGTATAGAAGCAGAAAAACTACCTCCGTTAATATTTTTTGTGCCATCGATATTCCAACCCCATGCATAAGATATCTTTGACTCACTCTCATTCATTGACACTAATGATTTCATCGTAGTAGTCACACCAGCGTTTTTTATTTTATCTATTTCTACTCCATTTAGTTCGTAACGTATATCTTGAAACAAGTAGAGTAGAAAATTATTTGTTAAAAAAACGCTGCTTGCTTTTTCTTTTGAATCTTTTTTGCTAACGATTATAGTTCCTTCCAAATACAAAGTGCTCGCTGAAGGTAGTATATACAGATCCTGTTGATTAATAGGTATGCGGATTTCATCGTTCCTGTTGAAGCTTGTTATGTAGGGTTTGTAAGAATGAAATTCGATTCCCTCAACAGTGTTGTCGTAAGTTGGAGCAGATAAAATCTCTAAGATATTCATTATAGCAAACCGATTGTTTTAAGAAATTCCTTATTGTCTCGTGTTAACTTTTATTTTTTTCTTTGACCGAGGTCTTATTTGCTTGATCACTTTAGTAGAACTGACATTTCCAATTTGTTGATGCACATATTTATTGTAGTCAATCATTTTTTCTAAGATGTAAATATAGCTGCACTTCTTCACCACGTAAGTTTATTAAGCGAATGTTTATATCTAATAGCCTGATATGTATACTGCTTATGTTGTTTTGGTTGATTGGAAAGTATATGGCGTTTTTCGGAATTTCTATAATTCTATATCCTGGGGCCACGTTGAGGGTGAATTCGTGTACAATATGACTGGGATTTCCGTTTATGTACGAACCACTTACAATATCACATTCTATCCTGATCACGGTCGTAGGTAAAATGTTGACTGGTAACTCTGACACATGCCATTTATTTGCTTTCAAGATATGTTTCTTAAACCCCAATAATTTCCTAAAAGTCCCTTCTTTAGTAAAATCGATGTCTTTAGTACAGTATATCAAAGTTTTTAGAGTATTGTTATTACATCGTACTTTTGTTGAACAGTCTTTTATTTCCGATTTTAAATAATCGCTGATATCTTGCAATTCATAAGTACCTTCAGGTAATTCAAGGACTTCATTGGACCCATAATATAATTTATTATTCATTTTTTCAATGTTAGGAATTGAATTAAATGTTGAGAAATGCAATAAGGCACATTCATAATGACCATGAAGTTGTAATGTATTAGGATAATATGTACATAAATCGGACGAGTTTCCAGTTATCGATAGGGTGAGTGACATGATGAAAATGATTGAAATAAAAGAAATACATAAAATTTATACGTATTTATTCCAAAATTTCCATAGATATTTTAGACATAAGTGTCCACAGTTTACTGTATCAAATTGTTGAAATCTAGTATAGTTATAAAAAACATCACAATTTTTAAAGTACTGCATTAATTCCATTGGAGGTTTCAAATCTTCAAAGCTATCAAAGTATTCACAATATTTGTTTATTTTAACATAAGCTACCCAATGCGTACCTTCGTTCTTATAATCGTCCAAGTTTACGATACCACATTCAATCCGTTTCGGTGTCCTTGGTAACTGATCCTTCATGTAGACTCCTCGAAAGTGAGGGATGTCACGTGCGTGTCTTTTTATGTCTACATTAGTTAGAGCACGATTAGGTAGCTTATTTTTCAGTTTTTTGAAGATTTTATGAATAAACCTTTACCATTTTTATGTAGCTTAATATATAAACCTTGGCCTAACTTTAAAGACTCTATCGCCTTATTATGTCGTTGTGTTTCTCACAAATTTTGTTGACCTGCTTTGTAATCGTTAACAGTTTTTGCAATACCAGCCGCACCACCAGCTAAAGTTCCTAAAGCTGATAAACCCGCAAAAATAGGGATTAAAGGTAGAATACCTCCAGTCTTTGGTAAGGGAATCACTCGCGGTACTCGAATTTTCTGAATGTTTGGAAATATTTTTTTTGCGGCCAAGTAAGCAGCGTTAATTAAAGTTTTATTGTTCTTTGGTTTCAGTTTTTTTATTTTCGCTCTTATTTTTGACACGAAACTTTTAAACGTTTTAACACCAGAACCACATTTTAGTTTGGTTTTCATAACTTTGCTCACTAACCATGAACTAAGTTTTTCACTTTTCCCAGCATCGTTCGATTTAAGTCTTTGTTTAGCCATTATTTAGTAGTTGTAAATCAGCTTTGTGACGATTGGGTAAGTCTGCATGGTTTGCATATGCAATATCGTGATGCATACAAGCTTCGTCTAGCTTATTCACACCTCGATCACCTCGCCGTAATCGCTTCTCGAGTTTTGTTCCCGGTCCGCAATAGTTATAACCAGGTAAATGAAGTTCGAATGGCAGATTATTAATTACACTATTAACTAGTCCATCCATTCTCTTGCATAGTAGAAAGTGTAATGAATGAAATATTTGTTCTAAACATGGTTATATATTCATAATCCTAACCTACAATTTCATCTTTATCAATCCAACTATTTTCTTCGTTACTTAAGCCTAACCATTTCACGTAAAGTTTCTTCCCTTTTCTTTTAAGAACCTTTTCCATCAAATAAACACCAGGATAGCTAGTTTTTTGAAGTTCTTGTTCGTAGAAAGATCCTCTAATAGGTTGCTTTCTATGATCTTCTATATGATATGTTACTGGTATGGTATTATTAATCCTTTTTACAGTAAATATTTCTGTCGACCAATTAGGAGTGTAACCTTTATCAAAAATATGTTTGTATTTACTGATCCGAACATTTTCACCTACTTTGAATTTAGGTCGACATCGGTTTGATGTATGTTTTTGAGTTTTTTGAATATTTTCTCTTATCTTTGACTCATTCATCTTATTTACCTCGGATGGTTTCAATTTGATGGTATGATGTTTTGTATTATTATATGTTTTTAGAATAACTTCTAATGCTGTACCTATCCATTTGTAGTTCCCAATGAGACTAAAATATTTATACATTTTATTTTTAATTGTTTTAATCACCCGTTCTACAATCGATGCTTTCTTGGTAGAAAACGAAGAGTAGTGGTTAATATTGTAGCTCTTCATAAGCTTTTGGAATGTTACGTTATAGAATTCTGTTCCTGCATCAGTTTGTAAATGATTAGGTTTTCGATTGCTGATAGTTAGTATTCGCTCAAATGCATGAGTAACATCAAGTTTACTTTTGGATTTTATTGGTTCTGTCCAGGTATACTTTGAGAAACAATCAATCACCACTAAAATGTAGGTAATTATATCCTTTATTAAACCTTTTTAGATTTTGCATATCTATTATATCAGCTTGCCATAAGTCATCTAAGCCTTTTAAAATAACTGATCGTCTAACAAAGTTTCTTCGTGCCGCCTTGTGTAGTTCATTAACAATTTGTTGTTTTGCCATCACGGGGATTTTTTAAGCAATTGATGTACTTCCTCTTTGTTATAAAACTTATCTTCCAACTGAACTAAAACTTCAGGTATCTTTGCTTTTAAAGTGGTTTGGACTGTTATTTGTGTATCTTTTATGATTTGAGTACGCAACAACCCAATCAGTTTATTTAGTTCCTTTATTGTATGATCGCACAATCGATCAACGTAATCCTTATTCACGGCATCGTCTGATTCTACAGGAGATCTAATTCCTCTCAATCTAGATTTTTTCAAGTCAAAATCTCCACTTTCGGATTTTAGCAGTGCATTTTCATTTAATTCTAATAATTCAGAGAAACGCAATCTCTTATGAACATTGTGCCCGAATTTATCTACATTCATATTTAAGGTGTATTATGTTTAGAGGTTGATAATACAATGAACATTGAAAATTGTATACCACTTATATTTATTACTTAATCAATTTACTCTCACGCAGTTCTTCAATAATAGATATAATTTCGTTGTCTAATCCTGTGTTACCAGCGTCTCGAGATGCAATTAATAATTTTAACCTGTCTACAAGTTCATTAGGATCATTCCAATAAACAAAATCAACATTTTTTTTCCACATTTTGTTCAAGGTACTCTTTTCCCCTTTGACTGACTGCTTTGAATAGTACTTGGCTGTTTGAAAAGAGGTTTTATAACTTGCAAATATTTTTGTCCCTTATTACTTTTTATTGGTTTGTTTGAGTCAAAGTCTCGACGATGTGCGTTTGTGGCAATCAACATCATCTTATAATACTGCATATCAGACTCTGTAACCGTGCTTAAATCTACATCCTTTTTCAATAACAATTGTTTCAGTCCGGGAGTGCTTCGATATTTCTGTCCTGCAACGGTAATATAATCATCCCCGATCGTTATGAAAGCAGAACCTAACATCAATTGTCCTCGCTCCGCTCGAACACCAAATGGATTATCTGTCAATGCTTCTGAAGATATTGACCAGGATGATGTATCACGCTCTTGATTGTTCTCTACTAATGATTGGTACGACTCGTTACTGTCGGTATCACATTCATTTTCTTCCGCGCTACTGTCTCCTTCGTTACTGGAACATTCTTTCTGCAAAATATCGTTCCTCAACGGAACTTTTGTTTCTTCAACTTCTTTAGATTGCAAGAGGTCAGTTTGTTTATTGATATTAGCTAAGCAATTGAGAGACTCTGTTACAGGTCTAAAAACTGATTCCAATGCTTGCTTATTTTCACTCTCAAAATCTCGCATCTTTCGTACTTTTTTCTTTACGGCTTCTGCAGCGTCCACAATTTGCCTTTTCAGTGATTTTTCCATTACAGTAGAATAAGATAGTTTTCGATTAAGAGTCGGTCATGGAATAATGATATCATGTAAGTACCGTAGCCTTAAGAGCGTTGTCACAAACTTTGGGCGATTTGCAGAAAATACGTACTTTTACAAGTCCTGGACACGTCTTATTTATAGATAAAGGCATAATATTTTAATGAGAATTTATAAATCTGACTTTGTTTTAGGTCCTTATCTAATTAGAATCACGTTTTAAATGTTAATATTTCGAGAAATAGCAATTTCCCGACACCCAATTTCAAGCAAACGTAAAACATATGTTTTTTCCCTGCTACTGGTGACAAACTGGCAACACGGAAAAATCTGAAAAAAATGTCTATATACTGGTAATATAGTCTTGAAGGTCCTTATCTAATTAGAATTGAGATAGAAATGGAATCGCAGCAAAAAAAAAATATATTCAAAAGCCATACTGCGCTAAAATGTATGCATTTTAAATATGGTTTAAACATAGGATAAAGACAAAATTAACAAAAAAAAATTAGACTTACTTATAGTACAACACTTTACCTTCCCTAATTATATTTTTTTGGAATTTTTCGCCGTCTCATTTTTTATAAGTTTTTAAACTGACATGGTCACTGACACTACTATCTAAACTTATCGGCTAGGAAACTTTTAACTGTGTAAAAACCGAAAAAGTGTCGAAAAAAGTTCGCGAGTGGACACAGTGAGTTTCGTGTGTCGGGAACAGAATCGTGTAGTGAGTGACAATGGTAGTGGTGCCGAACGCAAAAAACGAACTAGAAAGAGGGTAGACCGATTTGTCTGCTCATAAACATCCACCCGCAATGACTTCAGTTTATCCGTGATCATGGTGCTTGTAACAGCGCCGAAATATCGGGAACTCGAAACAAAAATCAAACATGGTAAATATCCCGTTTATGATATTAATAGTAGTCTCATTTTTTATTACGATTTTCCAAAATAATGCCTTATTAGTTGATGTACGGCCGCCATACGCTCAGTCACGCCTGAGGGCTCGTGGAGGACGGACCTATGTCGCTCGCGCGTGCCTTAGTGTGAGTTACGTATACGAATACAGGTAAACCAGAGGTTGTCCACAGTTTAAACGTAAGTATTCTTTGTAATTCATTATGATAAAATAAAATTATTGTAGTCAAGTTGTAGTTGTGTTCTATGTTGGAAAGGAACGTTTTGTGCAACCTTATAATAAAGTTTATTCGTAAATGATACGTCATATTAGTCGATAGAAAATCATAGGTACAACAACAAATATAAATAATAACAATAAATTCTGTACCTTTAGTGAAAAGTGATACAAGTCAAAAATCCTCGTTTTGAGAAAAACAGATAATAAGTTTTGCATTTTTTAAACGGATACAACTTTTTTATTTCTGTATATTTCTTTGACGTACCAACTTTTATCAATTGGTAATTGTTTTTATTATATCGTATATGTTTTGATTTTGTTAAAAAATTATTAGAATTTGAGATATTTGAAAAAAACTAGACATAAATCATTAGCCACATTTATTTTCCTATGTGTATAATGATACAATTTCAATTATATCATTTTACTTAATATAAAATGCACTTGTGTTCAATGTTACAAGTATTTTTGAAAAATCTTTTTAATAGTAACGGAGTTATAAATAATAAAACACTGGAACTAATTTTGTTTCGAAAGCATCGAGATTTCATGGGTACCGTGTCTTTTTAGTGTGCTATGACAAAATCTAAATTATATCAATTTACACACAATAAACACAATAGAAGATGTGGTGTATTTCGATTTATCTTTATTTATATCAAATGAGCTGAGGTGTAAAGTAATATAAGTTTAATTTAATTTCTATTGTGGGGCCTAGTGCCTACTGCCCTTATCATTATCATCATTTCACCCAAAAGACGTCCACTGCTGGACATAGGCCTACACCAGGTGTCGCCACATTGACCGGTCCCGTGCATCTCGCATCCAGCGGTGGCCACCTTCACTAGGTCATCGGTTCAACTAGTGGAAGGCCTTCCAACGCAACGACTTCCGGTTTGCATTCGCCACTCTAGAAGTTTTCAGCCCCATCGGTTGCATTGCCTTTTGGGTGACTTTGAGCTTTCTTATGAGGCCCATTGTGAGGAACCACGCTTCGGTCGAATGGAGCTTGTTTGATTTTCAGCAACCAAATTCCTATCAAGATCTAAGACTCTACACTTGAAGTTGTAGACGATTATGTGTCTACCTGGGACAAACTGTCCAGTTAGGTAGGTTCAACTTTGAGAAAGAGGTCAATCGTCGAATCCGACTCGGCTGGGCAGCGTTTGGAAAGCTGAGTAGTATCTTCTTGTCCAACTTACCTCAGTGTCTCAAGACGAAAGTCAATGACCAGTGTGTTGCCAGTGATAACATAATTATGGGACCGTAACGTGTTTGCTCACGATCAGCCTTATCAGAAGGTAAAAAGTCAAACAAAGGGCAATGGAGAGGGCTATGCTCGGAGTTTCCTTGCGTGATTGAATCAGAAATGAAGACATCCGAATAAAACCAAGGTTACCGTCATAGCCCGAAAAATTGCCAGACTTAAGTGGCAATGGGCAGGGTACATTGCTCGCAGAACAGATGGCCGATGGGGCCGAAAAGTTCTGGAGTGGCGACCACGAACCACAAGACGTTGAATTGGAAGGCCTTCCACTAGGTGGACCGATGACCTGGTGAAGGTTTCGGGGATCCGCTGAATGCGAGACCCACGGGACCGGTCAATATAGCGACACTTAGGGGAGGTTTATGTCCAGTAGCGGACCGTCTTTCGGCTAAAATGATGAATAATGATGATGAACCAAATAAAGTTAACTTTTGTGATTGTAGACCCGATGAACCAGGTTTGTTTCTCAAATCTTGTTACCGTTTTAGGGTTCCGTAGCCGCATGGCAAAAAAACAGAACCCTTACAAATTCGTCGTCTGTCTGTCCGTCAGTCCGCCAGTCCGTCAGTCCGTAATTCCGTCTGCTGTACTGCCACTTTATTCCGAAACTATTAAGACTACACAGTAGAAACTTGGTACAAGGTAGATGTGTTCTGTGAAACGCTTTACGATTTTTATATAAAAATAAAAGATTAAGGGTTTTAGTTTGATTTCCTTGTATGGGGAGCCCCCACCCCCCCCTTACAAGGAAATTAAACTATAAACAAAGTCAATCCTAAGGGTATGGGGTGTCTATAGATAGATTTTTCAAAATGACATTAAGGTTTCTAAAAACATTATTTCTCAAAGTCAATCGTTTGAACGAAAGACACACACACACAAAAGTTTTGAAAGCTCCTCCAACTTTTAAATAGAGTTAAAGAAATACTGTTGTTTAATAGTTTGAACGAGATTAAAAAAAAACGCAAATATAACTTTGTCATTCATATAAACACTATGAAAAACAAAATTATCACAAAATGTGTATTTCTGTTGACACTATAACAACAACAAATACAAATTAAAGGTGATGATACAAACTATTACGATGGTATGGAACCGTTCATGTACGAGTCGGACTCGCACTTGGTCAGTTTTTTGTTATTTTATGATGAAGTGGATGAAGATTCACTGTCACTTCTAAAATACATTGCTCTATTTACGTTTCAGTCAGTGCAAAAGAAATAAGAAAACAACATAATCATGAGTGCAATATGGACAATAACAAAAAATACACCCAGCGGACATTATCCGTCAACAACTAAAGATGCATTTTAGTGATAAGCTAATGAATCTAGTGATTTGCTAAGTTAATCGTTTGCGACTATTCTTTTCTTTAAATGTTTTTGGTTTGTATTAGCAACATTATTAAATTCTCGTAAAAGGGAGTACGAGTGTTTTTTCTCGCTTCTCGTACAGAGAGTGCTAAGTACATCTCGCAAATTTACGAGATTTCTCGTACATCTGGCAACGTAGTTTGAGCGTGATTACATCCCCCGCCATCATGGCTTTTCTCGCTTACTACATAGATTACTGCATAGATCACTTTACACAAAAATCACTATCGATCGGTTTCTAAAAATCCTATACTACAGCGATATAAATCAATTTATATTATTGAGAACTAAACGCGTTACTTCAAATATTTCACGTGTAGTTTGATACAGGTTTAGTTGTATCACTTGACACGTTGGTGATGTTTTATGGTGCATAGACTTATGAGATACAATTTGAGTTATATCATCATTTACAATTGATAATTGTAGGGTTTTTTAGTGTCACTTAATACAAATTGTATTGTATTAATACGCACAAAACTTGTGTCATTAATATTAAATGTGTCAAGTAATATAAATCGAGATAGCCTTATTTACACGTACTTGTTTAAATTTAAGCTTTAGTTCAATTTAATATAACTAAAGACATATCAGTATACACAAAAAATATCATCAAAATTAACCAAGAATGCCACTTGTATCATTAAACACGAAACTTATTTCCCTTTCTATATGAGATAGAGTTATACCGATTAGACAGAAAAATCAAATAAAATTCAAGCTTCAAGATTGTATACAGAACTCAAAACTGCTACAAGTCGAGTTATATCACTTTTCACTAAAGGTACAGAATTATGGGTACCAGAAATCTTTATTTTAGAAATAATGGGGAATCTTTCGAATGTTGCATTGAAATATTCACTTTTATGAATCTTTCGGAAAAAAAAAATCCAAGATATCGGCTAGGAAAATTTTTGGTTTTTCAGTCATGGGTGTCGTTTTCATGGTTTTTGGGGTCGCTGATTACGAAAATGAGGGCAAAATGAAAATCCAAAATGGCGCCGACGAAATTTTTTGGTTTTTCAGTCATGAGTGTCGTTTTCATGGTTTTTGGGGTCGCTGATTACGAAAATGAGGTCAAAATGAAAATCCAATATGGCGCCGAGAAAATTTTTTGGATTTTCCATCATGGGTGTCGATTTCATGGTTTTTGGGGTCGCTGATTACAAAAATGAGGTCAAAATAAAAATCGAAGATGGCGCCGACGAAAATTTTTGGTTTTTCAGTCATGGGTGTCGTTTTATGGTTTTTGGGGTCGCTGATTACGAAAATGAGACCAAAATGAAAATCCAAGATGGCGCCGACGAAAATTTTTGGTTTTTCAGTCATGGGTGTCGTTTTCATGGTTTTTGGGGTCGCTGATTACGAAAATGAGACCAAAATGAAAATCCAAGATGGCGCCGACGAAAATTTTTGGTTTTTCAGTCATAGGTGTCGTTTTCATGGTTTTTGGGGTCGTTGATTACGAAAATGAGACAAAAATGAAAATCCAAGATGGCGCCGACGAAAATTTTTGGTTTTTCCGTCATGGGTGTCGTTTTCATGGTTTTTGGGGTCGCTGATTACGAAAATGAGACCAAAATGAAAATCCAAGATGGCGCTGATGAAAATTTTTGGTTTTTCAGTCATGGGTGTCGTTTTCATGGTTTTTGGGGTCGCTGATTACGAAAATGAGGTCAAAATGAAAATCCAAGATGGCGCCGACAAAAATTTTTGGTTTTTCAGTCATGGGTGTCGTTTTCATGGTTTATGGGGTCGCTGATTACGAAAATGATGTCAAAATGAAAATCCAAGAAGGCGGCTAGGAAAATGAAAATCCAAAATGGCGCCGATTAATAAATCTTGGATTTTCGAAAAACACAAAACTTTTCGTCGGCGCCATCTTGATTTTAATTTTGACATCATTTTCGTAATCAGCGACCTCAAAAACCATGAAAACGACACCCATGACGAAAAAGCCAAAAATTTTCGTCGGCGCCATCTTTATTTTCATTTTGACCTCATTTTCGTAATAAGCGACCCCAAAAACCATGAAAACGACACCCATGACTGAAAAACCAAAAATTTTTGTCGGCGCCATCTTGGATTTTCATTTTGACCTCATTTTCGTAATTAGCGACCCCAAAAACCATGAAAACGACACCCATGACGGAAAAACCAAAAATTTTCGTCGGCGCCATCTTTATTTTAATTTTGACATCATTTTCGTAATCAGCGATCTCAAAAACCATGAAAACGACACCCATGACGGAAAAACCAAAAATTTTCGTCGGAGCCATCTTGATTTTAATTTTGACATCATTTTCGTAATCAGCGACCTCAAAAACCATGAAAACGACACCCATGACGGAAAAACCAAAAATTTTCGTCGGCGCCATCTTTATTTTCATTTTGACCTCATTTTCGTAATCAGCGACCCCTATAGCCATGAAAACGACACCCACGACGGAAAAACCAAAAATTTTCGTCGGCGCCATCTTGATTTTCATTTTTACCTCATTTTCGTAATCAGCGACCCCAAAAACCATGAAAACGACACCCATGACGGAAAAACCAAAAATTTTCGTCGGAGCCATCTTGATTTTAATTTTGACATCATTTTCGTAATCAGCGATCTCAAAAACCATGAAAACGACACCCATGACGGAAAAACCAAAAAATTTTGTCAGCGCCATCTTGGATTTTCATTTTGGTCTCATTTTCGTAATCAGCGACCCCAAAAACCATGAAAACGACACCCATGACGGAAAAACCAAAAAAAAATCCTGGCTGCCATCTTGGATTTTCATTTCGACCTCATTTTCGTAATCAGCGACACCAAAAACCATGAAAACGACACCCATGACGGAAAAACCTAAAATTTTCCTAGCAGCCATCTTGAATTTTAATTTCGAGCTCATTTTTGTAATCAGCGACCCCAAAAACCATGAAAACGACACCCATGACGGAAAAACGTAAATTTTCCTAGCCGCCATCTTGAATTTTAATTTTGAGCTCATTTTCGTAATCAGCGACCCCAAAAACCATGAAAACCACACCCATGACCGAAAAACCAAAAATTTTTCTGGCCGCTATCTTGGATTTTCATTTTCAGCTCATTTTTGTAATCAGCGACCTCGAAAACCATAATAATATAAACGACACCCATGATGGAAAAACTAAAAATTTTCTATGTTACTTTCACTGTCATAAAATATTAAAATTTGTATTTCATTATCACAATAAAAAAATAAAACATTCCATAACTTGTATTTTTTCCCAATTCAATTCTAAGTAAACCGCAGTGAAACGTGTTACGCACCTCTGCCGCTGCACTTGTGTGTATGAAGAAGCGTACATCACGCACACAGGCGCAACAACCGTCAGTCGCCGCTCGTTTCGAAGTTACTCGATTTTGTAACAACGCTCTTAAATATTTATAGTTCTAATCAAAGACTACAAAAGTGTCAAATTTATTTCTATAACATCCGTTATTTTTGTTGCAATCTTTATTAATTACAACATAATTAAAGGGCTCACTCCATATTTTTGAACACATTTCACAAAATTCAATCCAGGTCATATCAGTGTTAACATGTTCTTCATAAACATGTCTCAAGTTAATATTATCTTGTTTGAATAGTATAATTAAGTTAGCATTATCTCTTACTAACTGTTTAGGGATTTTGCTATATGTTTGATTTAGATAAAAACAGTCGATGTATTTGTGCCTTCCCATTGCAAAATAATCACGCATGTTAGTTTGATTCTCGCAAGCAACGTCGTCAAATATAAACACAGAGTAAGGTTTTGCGTCCTGAACGCTTATAACTTCCTCATTCCCTTGATATTTGTGGAGTGAGATAATTGGTACCCGTTGTAAAACTCTTTCTAAAAAAATGTACTTAGGTTGGTGTAAGGTTTTTGAGTAGACATAAACATTTTGAAACCTTAAACCGTTTTCATGGATAAGAAGTCCAATAAGTAAATTTGTTTTGCCACAATTCGATGGTCCACAAATGATACATCGTACTGAATTAGGTAACAATTCTCCATGACGCGAACTAGTTTTACAAAAATCATCGCAAACTGTGTTTACTTGCAGCGATTGTGGTTGTTTAACAAATTTCATGATTACTGTGGTCAACAAACTGATTAACAATGAGTAAAAGTATTTATTTTTTAATTATTTACACTGAAAAAATGAGATATTCTAACAACGGTAACGAAGCCATAGTGAGATCTAATTCGCTGTCAACGCCATCTATCGTTAGGCTAGGCGCACTGTCAACTCGGGACAGGTAGGTAATAAAATTCAAGCGCATTCGCGTGGCTGATTCCTTGTTAAGTATATACCCCAAAAAGTACTACAGCACCATCCATGACACATCGGATGAACTAAAAGCACCAAATCCTACATCGCGCAAGCAAAGTTTTCCACGTCGTAAGACTATAAAAGAACCATCTGGTCGTCATAAAAAATGTGTTTATATCAATATGCACACAAGCTCGCATGAGCGGATCATGGTTGATACAGATCCGAAGGTCAGATACGCTAATATGATTTATGATTAACTATTAGATTTCAATTTGTCAATTTTTTTTCCCACTACTGACACAAAGGCTTCTCTCACAGAGAACAGTGGTGGTGAAATAATTTACACAAAGTAAAGCGCTAGCCTAGGTTCGAACCCACGACCTGCAACTTGTAAGTCGCAACCGTTACCACTAGACCACCACTGCTCTCCGCTCTAACTCTCAAATATGTTTATCTAATGTTATTTTACGAAGCGATTTGCCGCTACACTGTCTTCTTCGCAATCGTCGTTTCGTCATTTCGTCCTACTGACTGCGGATGCAATTCTTGGTCTGTCAAAACAGACCCATCCTTAAGTTGCTGATATAAGCAGTGGCCTGTTGATGTGCGAGCAGCCATGTCACACATCTATGAACGATTGCTAATGAGTTTCGACTTTGCGGCTAAAGGCCGACTCCGTATGTTATTGGGCATTCAGTCACAACGGAGCGTAGGTGAACCTGTTCGACTGCGCGACAGGTGGGACAGAATGCCCAATAACATACTACTATTTTACAACAAGGATTTAACGTTAGTATGAGGTGTGATAGTGTTCTTTGTGTCTTGAAAAGGTCGTTAGGTTATGTTGTGATGTTTCAAATAAGCTCAAATATGCTCCTAATTTTCAAATTGATTTCAATACAGTTGATACAGATGTTTTGTTGGAATTTCGTTCCCAATTAATCTATTGACAGCATATTCATCTTTGTTTTCTAGTGATTTCTAGATCACATATTACAACAAGACTAGTTGAGTGGCAAACTTAACATTTAAAGTATCTAGCATAGTAAGAGTTTTCTTATAACCTGTAACGTTATAGGAAAAATAAAGTAACATGTTGAACAACCCTACTTTAAGATTTATTTTGATAAAGGCTCGAAATGATTATCTTGATGGTGTTGTGCATGTAACCGGATGGAGGTTACATGTGGAGGTGACCGGATAGAGGTTGCTTGTTGTGTATGTAACCGGATGGAGGTTACATATGGACGTGACCGGATAGAGGTTGCCTGTTATGTATGTAACCGGATGGAGGTTACATAATGTGTAGGTGACTGGATAGAGGTTGCCTGTTGTGTTAGTAACCGGATAGAGGTTACGTGTTGAAGACCGGATGGAGGTCGATTGTTTTGATGCTTATGGCCGGATGGAGGCTATAAGTGTGATGATGAAGACCGGATAGAGGTCAGAGTATGAGCACTGCAATATTTTAATGAGTTTCCTATTATTTGAATGTGTATGGGTGTTGTTCGACATGTCAGCTTTGAGAGTAAGATTTTGTTATGATTTTCTTTATAATTTGTTTATAATTTGAGAAAATACGGTCAGTTGAGACATGTGACGCAATTGCTGACTGTAAATTTGACTTTGAAACGATAGACACTGACAAAACGAGATCGGGTTATGATGAAAGGTTCAGACCTTAAGTGAGAGGTAAAAGATGCAAATGTAGTATGCAAGTGACTCAGATTGCATACATTGCAATGATGTTCGTTGCTGCACGCGTGTAAGTGTTTACTTGAGGGCGGTGACCAACGTACAGCATGGCAATGTAGCTAAAGGTGCTAAATAAAGGCAATGTGTTGAGTTGAGTTGATGTTGGGTACCGGATGGAGGTCCCATGGTTGCCGGATGGAGGCAATAAGATGTGTTGAGGTTGGGTACCAAATGGAGGTCCCATGTTTGCCTGTTGGAAGCTGTGTGTGTTGTATGTGACGAAGCTGGGTACCGAGCAGAGCATTGCATACTGGATTTGATCGGATACTAAATTCGGTCGAAAGTTGATGATTTCTTGATGAATGTTGATTTCAATGTTGAGATTTTCTTTATGAGATTTGATGAGAATATGGATCAGAACAAAACTTTGTTTTGAATTGTGTGTGTGAGTGATAATACTCCGACGTCTTGGCCAGGGAGGCCGAGTAAGGGACGATTTACTTTCCGTGACTTTTTGTTGCAGATACCTCACACGAGGACGTGTGAAATGTCAAGATGGCCGTGTCGCAGATTCAACACCGAGGCACAATATTTAGAGTTGACAATTTAGAATAACGCCATCTATCATCGTTTGTCGGAAAACTCGGAAACGTCAAGCAGTGAGCTTGGGTGAGGTCGATACAGAGCGTGGTAGGTCTGGTTTGACAGCTGTCAGTTGTCATAATTGTCAAATGTCAGTTGTGATATGTCAGACGTCAGTGGTCAGTGGTCGGTTGATGTTGAAATTAGACGCATTTGATTTGAGGGACGAGACTTTTTGGGGAGACACGAGCGCGAACGGTTGTTCTGCCGCCTGTATCGAACTTACCGCGTTTCCTTACTTTAATCCATTTCCATCGGCTTGATCGTTTGAGATTTTGTTAATTTGTTATTGGAAGTGAATAAATAGGCGGTTGTAATCAGTGTTGAGACTATTATTTCGTACCTCCGCCATGCCGAGCTTGGACTCTGACAACGATGAACCCGAAATAGTTGAGCTACCTTCGTTAAATGCATTTTGTATTGTATCTTAATAAAATAACACTAAACTTACCTTTCTGCTGCATCGCCAACAGCTGCAATCACATAAGCTTCCATAATTAACTCAAAGTCATCCAAACTTTCGAAAATTATTAGAGAAATATGCTTTGTAAATTTTAGTTTATATCAACTAATTTTATTCCACACCTTTTTAATCGCGATTAAAAATAGTCTGATTTAGTTTGACAATCATAATTTTAGGTGAAAAACGTCAATTTCAGAATATCAAAATTGCCATTTTCATTAAATTGAATAACTTAGTGCTGTCAGACTATAATCTATTTAAGTTATGTCACTTTAGTCAATTTCAGAATGGAAAACGTCGTTTGACAGAATTAAACTAAATTTTAATGATTTTTAGTCTAGTTTAGAGAAATTTGTGACAAGAGAATCGGCACCAATGACATGCACACTCGCTAACGCATAAATCCGAACTAAAATTTCGTATTTTTTTGTAGGCACCGCGCCGGGGGCGGCGAGGCGGGCGGCGGGCTGGATCAAAGCCACAGGCACTTTGTTGTATGCCGACAACTAAACAAACGCGTGCGCCGCTTAGTTAGTTGATCTGTGGCTTACTTAGTTACCAGGGACTTACCTACTGTGTGTAGTGGAGTGTAATGATGTACTTTTTCTTATCCAATTAACAAACTTGGCGGTTGACCAGTTTTCAACCGTAACGCAAAGACAATACCTAAGGGTAAAAAGTGATCCCGTCGGGGCTGTGGATATCGAAAGGTTACCGCGGCTCCGACACAAGGGCGAAGAAGAAGGAACATGGGTTTGGTTTTTAGTCAGTAGAAGTCTGACACTCCCCTTCGCTCTGCCCAAGAGCGGGGGGGTTATTCGATGATTTTCCACCCACCAAAAAAAAAAAAAAAAAAAAAAAAAGGGCGAAGAAGAAGGAACATGGGTTTGGTTTTTAGTCAGTAGAAGTCTGACACTCCCTTTCGCTCTGCCCAAGAGCGGGGGGGGGTTATTCGATGATTTTCCACCCACCAAAAAAAAAAAAAAAAAAAGGGTAAAAAGTGATTGATTACCCGTAGTATTTGTCGAGTGTTTGTTGATGACGTAAGTGTCGTCACGGTGTCGTTCGAGTCCAATTTCTTTATCATATAATTAATAAAAAAAAAAATTTTTTTTATGAATTTGTCGGAAACTCGTAGTGCATTGGGGTACGAGCGGGGTGGCGAGGATCTTTAAAGTTGTAAAAAAAAACTACATTGTCCTTTTGGCAAGATTTAACGATAACATAACATCACGCCTGTAATCTCCATAGCGTTAGGTAGATGTGCACCGAATAGTACTCAACCTTTCGTAAGTTATGTCCCAATGATTACAAAAACAATTTGCCAAACATTTTAACTTGAATCTGCAATAAGCTAGAACTTTCGTTTTAAATGGTTTGTTATGACTGTGTTATTTGATACTACACATAAAAAACTAGCTAATCTAGCTATCAGTAGTATCACAAAAATCTGCAGACCAATCTTATGGTTGTAATATCGCAGAGTAAATACCTACTTAACTCATAAATTCATAATAAACATTTTAAGACATTTTAAATCAAAAACTGTTCAATGCACAAATGAAAAAGTGTTCCTCAACCGATCAGCTGACCGCCGTTGCGCGGTACCTACCAGCCGCGACTCGCATTTCTTACATCAGTTGATGTAAGACTATATGTATATGTATTAATATCCACCAATTAATAAACTTTGAGTGTCAGGATGATTACTAGTTATTTACTGTGTTCGAAAGTCTCTCCAATATATTGGTAGTGAATTTTTATGCCGTTGCCGGTTCTGTACCAATATATTGGTAGTTGTGACGCGTCGCCATAATAGTGCTTCTAAACTTTATTCCTCTGTGGTTAAGATCGGTTTCTCTTTTCTACTTGAAATAACGAGAATATCCGCCTTAAAAAATTGCAACACTGGCCGTCTTAGATGTGTCTGTGGTTAAGAAATTAATTGTCAAAATCAGTCCGACGACATTTTGACGATTGACACAACAACAACAACAACACAACATTGTATTTTTGCTAAATTTTGCTATTTTTGTGAGTGTTTTTGAGTAAATTACGGATTTATTTGGTTAATTATAATATAGGTAACGTGTGTGCAACGGGGTTTTACCCAGAGGTAAGTATACTTCAAATTCTGTGTGATTTTCGGTGCCGTGTACTTGTGGCACGTGACCGTTGTCGGAATGATTTCGTAGTGTTTTGTTTTATATTGTGTGTTTGTTGTGTTTGTTTTATGTTTCGTAATATTTACGCATAAGTTCCTCTAGGAATGAAGCTTTCAGATAGTAACTATATTTTTAAGTTTCGTGAAACTGTATAGTCGTAATAACTTTTTTAATTTTTTTTTTTAAATTAACCGTAAATATATACAAGCCCCCCTCATAGTAAAATAATATTAAATAAATATTATTTTCCTATGAGGTGTGTTTGTATTTTTTTTTCGTATGAAAATAGAACCTTTCCACCAATAAAAGCCATAAAATATATATGGTATTGATTTACTTTTCGAAATAATAATTTTTAAAGTTCACAAAATGGTTTTTGTCAACCCTATTCAATGTTTATCAATTTATATAATAAATTTGCGACGAAATGTCAACAAACACTTAACACGAACCGAAAGACAAATTACCAGATACTACACTGAATACAAAATGTTCAATGCCTACCGCTTTAATAGCCTACACTTTCAAGTCGATAGACGCTGCGAACGAAAATGCACCTAACCTTACAAACTTAAAGTGAGTTTTGCTTTGTAGATGCGCGCCGCCGCGTGGATATTGTGAATTGCCAGGGCTGCCTCTGTCGACAAAGATGTCAGTAGGAATTTGTAGTATACTTTATGAAATAAAACAAGTTTTTTAATGTATCAGAATTTATAATTGGTTTAAAAAATAAGTGTAAAACGAAATCGATACAAATAAAAACGAATTGCAATTCTGTTAAGCGGCTAACAGACGTAATTAAAACGCAAGTTTTATAATGCGTAAAAGTATATGATTCACTGCAGTAAACAAAATCAGAAAAATATATGATATTCTTCAGGATATATGCTAGTAACATTGTGATGTGAAAACATAATACAACTAACTTTGCTCGATAGAAAAAAAACACGAAGATACCTCTAAAAAAATCTTTTAACGTGTAAAAACCATACTAAAAAACATGTCATCGTTCTGTTTTTTTTTGTCAATTAATTCTACAAGCAGCATACTAAAATCATAATGTTTTACTCTTTTAGTCTAATCAATAGTTTTTTTGTAATCGCAAAATACCACTAATTTCGCACTATTCGGCCGCAGCGAAAGACGTAACAACCGCTTTGTAGTGCAAGCTGATTAGAACTTTATTCTAACAGCATACTGTTCCTATGACCATCATTAGATGAGCTCCATGTCATCATAATAATGCATTGTCACGCGATATTCATATACCTACTCTTACGATTGCATCCGCTCAATCGGAAGCCGGGCAGTTAAAAATTAGCAAGATTTTACTACAGACAGACAACGGAACAAGTGAAATTAAATATAATCTTGTAAAAAGAAAGAAAATATTGTCTTTTTTAAAACATTGTCCTACGCTAGGAATTTCTCCTGTTTCGTGGGTATATTTAAAAACATCAAATTCAAAACGAAACATCGTCGATGAAAAAATATAAGTACCTACCCACAACTATTTTATAAACGACCGAATTTTCAGTGGCTTGTAAAAGTGTTTGTAATTTAAACCTATTTATAAAATAAACAACATTTATCATTTAATTAAACAATTGTAGGTACCTAAGTACATTTTTTCATCACTATCACTACCTATTATAAAACAAAGTCGCTTTCTCTGTCCCTATGTCCCTTTGTATGCTTAAATCTTTAAAACTACGCAACGGATTATGATGCGGGTTTTTTTAATAGATAGAGTGATTCAAGAGGAAGGTTTTAATACCATTTACCCGTGCGACGCCGGGGCGGGTCACTAGTAACAAAATAAAACTTACATTTCAGTATCACGAGGAAAACCGAAAAAAGATAAATTTTTATCTCTTCTCTTGCTGGATCTACATCCATCCACTGCACACAATGCACCAGAAGTAGCCATTTCTTAAGATTTGAAAACTCAAGTCGACCGAAATATTATAATAATTATGCGTATACGCGCCGCGCGGCTGTTGACAACCCACTGCCAATTGGGCTACGATAGACCGGCGCCCGGTAGGTAGTTAGCGCGCGTAAGTACATGGAGTGTAGTATCTGTAATCTGTGCCGAAAGGACCATTAATATGCTCTAACAAAAACATAACTTGAGATAAGGCCGGCCGGCGACGCGTAAGCAAAAAATGTTTACATTAGTGCGGCCACCTGGCGCGCGGCGTGACGTAATCGGGTGAGCAGCGGAGGGTCGGGGACATTCCGATGTTCAAGAGCCGCCATGCGGTTAAAAAGGTGTGTTGGGAACAGGGGTTTTATTTATTTATTTCATTTGGGAAAACAAACAGTAGTATATTAAGTATACACAACCTTAAAAACTTCTTAAAATTAAAATTAACAAATATACTACCCACAACATTTTCCACAGATTACTATGTTAAATAATAAAAAACAAACTGTAAACAAACGTTAACTGTAGCAGGGCTAAATCAAAGAAAAAAATAAATTAAAGAAAAATAAAGATAAACAATATTTTATAAAAGATGAGACAAACTAAAAAAAAACAAAAACATAATTTCATACGTGTATCATACAGGTCCCTATAAAAAGTGATATCCATATTGTGGAATATGGAGCCTATAGCTGATCCCTTAAAACAAAACGGAAGTTACTTCATTTTTAAATTTATATTTGTTTAGGAACAATATCGTCTGGCGAAAGATCAATTAAGGTAAGGGACAAAATGCAATTTTCCAGTAGGAGCCGACAAAGATTTTTTTCCGGTTTATTTAAACATAACTTTTTTATTTCTAAGGCTATTTATGATCGAATTTCACAGAATTATTTGGTTTATGACGGCTCATTGTTATTGATGATGACCATTTTCATAAACACGATACTTTCAAAGATAGCTGTCCCTTACTTTAATGTAATTTTGACAAGTGATCCCTTATTTTAAATTGGCCCTGTTATAGTTTAAGTTCTAATGAGACATTTTAGTGTAAGTGTCAAAAGCAAAACCAACGATGTTTTTTCTTTTAATGTAAATATATTGTATGAAATTAAACTGACTCACATTTAAGTTAAGTATTTAAAAAATGTATGGAAATTTAAAAAATGTATTGATTGTGACCTTACATCATTTAGATATTCTTATAGGTATTTGAGTAAAACACGTAAAAACAAATGAAATAATAATAATAATAATAAAAACGTTTATTTCGGACGTAGGTAGTCCATATACTGTTAGTAACACAAAAACCTTACAAAACTATTGTTAGTACATACAAAAAAAAAAAAAAAAACCTTCTCTATATTATTTTAATCAATATCAACCTTACAGAAAATAAAAACATTATTATAGTTACACATCGGTACATAGATATAATAATTATGTATGTTGGTCTTTTGTATGGACCTACCTCATGTGAAAGTTAAAGTTAAGCAAATTATCAATTTACATACCTAGCTAATTTTCCTTTCAGTAGGTACCTATAGTATAGTGTGTAGTGCGGATTTCCTTAACTCAAATTTTTACACATCATACGAAAACTGCCCTTTAAAACTTAACATACCTTTCTGATTTATTGTGCTGTTCTAATATATTTTTTTTTAATTTAAAATTTAATTTTATAATTTAGAATCGAAAGCATTCGATACTATCACACACTGCAATCTTTAATGCTCTATTAAACTAAATGTAGAATCAAGATAAATACACCTTTTACAGAATATTTATACCAGTAGTACAGCAGCAATAAAATTAGAACGGATAGGTTCAAAATTTTAAATTCTCAAGGGAGTCAAACAGGGCGACCCGCTATCTCCAAAGTTATTTACTAGTACCCTGGAACAAGTGTTTAGAAAGTTGGCGACCGCATTGGAAGAGAAAGGTATTTGTATCGGCGAGGCGAGGTTAACAAATCTGAGGTTCACTGATGATATTGTCCTCTTCTCCCCATCAGCTGCGGAACTGGAAGAGATGCTACAAGAGCCAAGCAACGTAAGCCTTGAGGTTTGACTAAGGATGAACATGTCGAAGACTAAGCTCATGAGCAACAGCTCACCGATCAACGTGCACATAGACGGGGAGAAAATACACTATGTCCAAGAATACATTTACCTTGGCAAAATAGTCTCATTCCAGGCGAGACAAGACAAAGAAGTTGCAAGACGCACGGAAAACGCCCGGAAGAGCTATTTAAGGGCGACCTACCCATCCCCTTAAAACGTAAGCTAATGGACACAGACTTGGTCTTCGACTAACATCCAGGGGTCCAAACTCAAGGTTTGCCAACGGGCAATGGAGCGCAGCATCATCATTCAGCATCATCATTCATCATCATCATTTCAGCCAAAAGACGTCCACTGCTGGACATAGGCCTCCCCCAGGTGTCGCCACATTGACCGGTCCCGTGCGTCTCTCATCCAGCGGTTTCCTGCAACCTTGACCAGGTCATCGGTCCACCTAGTGGGAGGCCTTCCAACGCAACGTCTTCCGGTTCGCGGTCGCCATTCCAGAACTTTTCAGCCCCATCGGCCATCCGTTCTGCGAGCAATGTGCCCTGCCCATTGCCACTTAAGTCTGACGATTCTTCAGGCTACGTCGGTAACCTTGGTTCTCAAGCGGATGTCCTCATTTCTGATTCGATCACGCAAGAAAACTCCGAGCATAGCCCTCTCCATTGCCCTTTGGGTGACAAGAGCGCAACATACTTAACGTTAAACTTACCGATCGTATAAGGAATACCACACTGCGCTCCAGAACTCAAATGGCTGACGTAGCTCATAAAGCTGCCAAACTAAAATGGACTGGGCAGGTCATGTCTGCTGGTAAAGCTGCGGGCCAGCATATCTCAGAACTGAAGCCCGGAGACAGCTAGACGGCTGCGCGGCGGAAGACCGAGGAGGAGATGGCGGGATGCATTGGATGGCTTTCTCGTTAACTGGCGGGACGAGGCGCAACAACGAGAATAGTGGAAGGAATGGGGGGAGGCCTTTGCTCAGGAGTGGGAAAGATTAGGCTAACAAAAAAAAAATACATAAAGACTACCTAACAAAGTCGAGAGGAGAGACTAGAACAATGATACCTACTTATTGGTTCGCATGATTTTATTGGCTTTAGAAGTATTCTATAGTATGCGATAGTACCTACTATTAGTTCATTACTTCGTAATAATAATAATAATTATTAAAATAATTAATGGTCTACTTTCATATTATTAAAATTAATTTTAGCTTTAATTCTTTATTTAATAATAATTATCACAAGAATAACCATCATCATCTGCCTAGCCTTTTCCTAACTATATTGGGGTCGGCTTCCAGTATAACCGGATGCAGCTGAATACCAGTATTTTACATGGAGCGACTGCCTATCTGACCCCACAACCCAGTTAATACTAGGTAATACGATACCCTTTGGTAAGACTGGATGTCAGAATTTCAGGTCACTGACTACCTGTAACGACTGCCAAAGATCTGTATTATGGCAGCCGGGACCAACAGCTTAACGTGCTTTCCGAGGCACGGAGGAAACTCGGTATGTCGGGACACCCATCCACAGACCGACCTAATTAGCACAATAATAATAAGAAGCACTAAATAGAACTTAGTGTAAAATTTTGTAAAATTTATAATAATTACTAATTATCATTTTAATTGTTTATTTTGAAATCTAATTGGTATAATGGAGACATGGAAACGATTAAAAGTGATAGTATAAGGTAAAAAACAGTAAACTAGAAAATGTACGTATTGGTTCAAAATTAATCAACGGACAAATCTAAATGTTAATTATTTATAGTTTAAACTATGTCTGTTGTTTTATTAACTTTTAAACGAAATAGTAATGTAAGGGACAAGGACCAAAAAAGACTTAAAGTTAAAATAAAGTAAAGGACATGGGCATAATAAAAAACGTAAAGTCAAATTAAAGTAACGATATTTAGTTTAGAGTTACGGCAATTACGTTAGTCGGATTCCATTGTAAGCAGGACTAACTTCAATATGACTGTTTGGAACGAATACATTGACCGATACCCTAATTTTTGAAAAAAAAATTGCATTGTGGCATTGAAAAATCCTTACTGTAACGGTCATTTTTTTAAAGCTAGATTTTTTTTAAATATAGCATTGGAAAGAGCGTAAAAAACTGAATCAAAGTGCATTTATAACTCATTTTCGAATTTTTGTCCCTTACCTTAATTGATCTTTCGCCAGACATGTCTATTGCATCAAAACGCGAATTGTATGTGTCCGCACACCAGCATTGGATCTACAAAAGCTGGTGGCGAACAGTCGCCTGGCGCGTACCTCACGTCCATGCACTGTTCGAGGAACCAGGTAACATAAACCAGACACCAGGTCAGGGCAATCAAACTTGTTACGGCATATACTAAATAATGTCATTGTCTCAAGGAGGACGCGTCTTGACTGTAAAGTAAGCACATCGTATTTTTTTAGCAACGATTTCATTGGTGTTTTCCTCCGAAAACATCTAAATTGCATAGTACGAAGGTACTTACGTTGGACTAATTCAATCATTTCGATATATTTCGCATAGTAAGGATTCCAGATTAGTACTGCGTATTCTAATTGCGGCCTAACTATAGACTTATATAGGTGCAAGAAGGTGGATGGGCGATGAAAATCTCTAGATGCTCTCATAACAAAGCCATACATCTGATATGCCTTATTGACAATGTTTTCTACATGTATATCAAGATGAAGTTTCGAGTCTAGCTGCACACCAAGATCACGAAGATTGCTAACTTTGTTAATAATACTATTAGCTAGGCGATAATTGAAATGTATGATATTTTTCTTTTTAGTGAACGTTATACTGTGGCACTTAGACAAGCTAAGGTACAATTTATTATAAGAGCAATAGTCTGAGAAACGATCAAGATCGCGTTGAAATTCAATACAGTCCTGTTCATTTGAGATTTGTTTAAAAACTTTTAAATCGTCAGCGTATAAGAGAAATTTTGAATTTTGAAAGCAATATTTTATGTCATTTATGAACAGTATAAATAATAAAGGTCCTAATATTGAGCCTTGAGGGACTCCTGATGTAACTTGTATATAGCTAGACTCGAAACCATTGATCACAACCTTCTGGGTCCTATTGGTTATATAGGAGATAAACCAGCGCAAGAGATCCCCTCTGATGCCATTGTACGCGATTTTATTGAGCAGCAATCTATGATCCACTTTATCAAATGCCTTTTGGAAATCAGTGTACACCGCGTCTGTTTGTTGTCTGTTATCAATACCCTCAAAAAGCTTCGATGTAAATATTAAGAGATTGCTTATACAAGACCTGTCCTTGACGAAGCCATGTTGCTCTTTTATTGGAATATGACGAATAACTGGATAAATCTCAGCATGGACAAGCCTTTCAAATAGTTTAGACAATGCTGATAATATGGAAATTGGACGATTCATTTCTACATTGTTTCTGGCACCACTTTTGTGTATTGGTACGATATTTGCGCGTTTCCATATATCCGGAAAGACTCCACACGAAATACATTTGTTAAATAGTATAAATACGGGATAGCATATTGTACTGTAGGTGTTTTTTAAAAATAACGCAGGTATACCATCCGGACCAGGTCCTTTAGTCGAGTCCAACATTTTTAGTTCTCTACGAATATTTTCTAGGGGGAAGTACAATTTAGACAGATTGATATCATGATCGGCACTTGCAGGAGGAGGCACCCATGAATCGGCGCTAAATGTGGATGGCTCGTACACAGAATGGAAAAAGGAGGAGAATAAATTACACGCTGTAGTTGTATCACTGGCTGAACTATGCTTATAGTGTATCGTACTAGGAATTCTATTTGATGTTTTACGGTTGGAGATGTATGTCCAGAAAGCCTTGATATTGGTGGCAATATTATCTTCGACTGACGTCATGTACCTTTTATAGCATCTATCAACATCCCTTTTGAACCTTGCTCTAATAACAGAAAACTTTTCATAGTCACTTATGTTGCCGCATTTCTTCCACTTTACCCATGCACAAGTTTTATTTTTAAAAGTACGTATGAGTGAACGTGTAAACCAGACGGGAAAATTAAAGTTTCTCTGCTTGCACGTGGGTGTATGTGATCTAATTATTTCGAAGATTTTTTCATAGAAAGTACACACAGCCTCCTCAGGCATCAACCCTTCAAGTAAATTACTCCAGTCAACATTACTAATATCTTTATTTATCTCGCCGTAGTCAGCTTTATAATAATTTAGCGGATTCGGAATTTTGCAATTAGAGATACCCGGAGAATGTACAAAAGGTACGTGGACGAAAAAGGCTGGATGGTAAGTATCGATGGGCAAGAGTGGGTCATCAGAGGTAAACGTTACAGAATGTGCATTACTGAAAAACAAATCTAAAATACGACCATTACAATTGGTTAAATAATTATATTGTTTAATATTAAGTTGTGAGCAAAAGTTTAAGAGTTGACGAGTTACATTAGAGGAAGTATTCGCAGCACATTCCATAAATGAAGTTACTTTAACCCAGTTGAGTTGTGGCAAGTTGAAGTCGCCTGTCAATATAATATTGTCGACATACGGATCGTCACACAGAGCCGAGAGAGAATTAAGAAACTGGATGTATATTTCTTCCGTAGCGTTAGGCGGTATGTACGTAGCACATATTAAATTGTAATTATCACGGCGGGAAGGAATTTTAACTATTTTATGCTCAGGCAAAGTTAAAGGGGGTGATAATTCGAGGCAAGATGGTTTTAATCCACGAGATACAGCTATCAGGACACCACCACCGTCTTTTTTTTGAGTAGGTAATAATACGGTCACGATCACATCTAAATACGAGGTAACGTTGGTCAATAAATTCGTTATCAGAGATATCAGGTGTCAGCCAGGTCTCGGTGAAAATAATAACGTCGTAATTATGAGTCAGAATGTTCAAATACAGTGTGTTCAGTTTTGTCCTGATACCTCGGCAGTTCTGGTAATATATAGTTAGATGATTATTAGCCATTAACAAAATGAGGCAATTCATTAGTATTAAATAAAAGCAACATTGGTAAAATTATACAACAACGACACATTATAAACAGAGCAATGAAAAACGTTACGTTCAATTTGGCGCCTGTAGAGAAAAATAAGGCAAAGACATATTTGTACAGCAACATTTTAAAGATCGGCAGGAGCACCGTAAAATAATCAGCGGACCATTTTTTTTTAGCATAAGACATATTGTACCTCAACAATGACACTTTTACACAATTGCGTAAGAGACAAATAACACAAAGAAGAGATAAACCTGCAAGAGACAGCTTAATTAAATTAATACTAATAACAGAAAATGATTCCGGATCCTTTAATTTACTATCTAGGGAAAGTTTAATTATTAGCAATTTTTTAGGGATGGTTTTTTGGTGCGATTTTGCTGGATATATCAGCCTCCGTACGAATGGCAAAAGTAGCTGCATCATACGTTTCTTTGACCAAGACGGTCGCATGTCTGATCCATACGTATCTAAAATTATTAGCTTTGGCTGCTTCACGACATTTGCGAAATAAATCCTTATTTCGGAGTGTTAAGTGCTCATTTATATAGACACAACATGGTGTTCCGGAGAGGCCAATGCGATCGGATGTCAGTCCCTTGGATAGACGGTACGCACTTAGTAGATTATCTCGAAGCAGGCGGGACGCAAACTTAACTATGATGTTCTTAGGACGATTATTTTGGGTGTGTGCATGAGGAACACGGTGAATCGCAACCACATCATTCTTTGTTAGGGGCATATTAATTGCTGACGCAATCGATTCCAGCACAGATATCAGATTTTCACCTCGTTTTTCAGGAATGTTCCCCAGCTCAATGTTACACTGCCTCGCCTGCTGTTCCAGTACATCTATTTTGCTTTCCAGCAGGGCCACCGACGTCGCCGCACAGCTCTTGATGCTCATCTCCAGCTCAGCAATACGCTTTGCACTGTCGATACAGTTTGCAGAGTTAAAATTCACTGATGACTGGAGCTCTGTCACTACCTGCGACAGATCATCATGTTTTGCGCTAAGACTCGATATTTCTATTTTTGCCGTAGAATATTCTGTTCGCAGTTCCCTCAGTTCGGTTTGTATTAGTGAAGAAGTGGTAGATAAAGTATTGAAATCATCTCTCAATCTACCAATACTCACATTAATGTTCGAGAACTGGCCATTTATGTCAGCGCGCAGGTCATCCATAGTTTTCTTGAACTCTGTAGATAAATCAGCAATAGCCAGCGTCAGCTCGCAAACAGGTTGTTTCCTTTTTCTTTGCGTAACATTAGCAATGACACCAGAATCCTGTCCCGCATGCAGATCTGGACTTGACTGGCTTTTGTTCGGTGATCGAGACATTATCATTTTGATGTTGTACAGTTATTCACAAACACGACAATATTGGTATGACGCGTTGCAAAGAAAAACACGTTATGACCGTAGATAGTAGCACAAAATTTCGCCGTTAGGAGATCACGCAGCGGTGGCGTAGCGGCTTAACTCGCTACACTCGTCGCCTCGAAACGGATTGTCCTCGAGTTCAAATCCCACCGCACACACCACTTTTTCAAATTTTATAATTTAGTTTGTGTAGTCACCGTGCGAGAGGGACACCGCTCCACAAGTTCCAAGATGGCGCAGGCACTATATGGTACATCCCGCAAGATAGTAAGAGAGGTACCGAGTCATATCGAACGAACCAGATTATCAACACTTTAAAATAGCCCCGACACGACCATGTAGATCAACAGCACGTCTGCTCACAGCGAGTAAAGCGAATGAATTAGGAATTAGGAATTTATGAAGTAAAAGCACAAAAGACAAGACTATTCATTTTATTACTTTTGGTCTTGTCAACTACATCAAACTCGATTCCATTCGCTAGGTCCCTAGTCTTCGTGGAGAAGAATGGACAAGAAACTCCACGGGTACACATTTTAAAGTATTATGCAAGACAACATGACATTGTCTTGGGCTGTCTCAAGTTACAGCAATTTATACCCCAGTATGAGTTCCAGTTATAGAGGTTTCTCACTTATCCAAGTCCCAGTTAACCAAGTTTCACTGTAGTAAAGTAAAGTAAATTTTGACCTTCGAAAAGTGCTGATTTTCAGCCCAGTTTGAATAAATGAATTTTGTTTTTTTTTTTTTTTTTTTTTTTTTATCAGTTTACATAAACAACAATCAATATAAACCATATTATACTACATATTTCTAACACATAGTTATCAGTAATATTCAGAGCATAATATCAATTAACTTACATAAACATTGTAGATCCTTAGGACAATACAAATAGGTTACAGCTTTCTTCACTTTGTAATCGTAGTTCATTAGTAGGACGTTTACATGTGAACTTTATTCTATACACATGGAATACATAATAAATAAGAATATATAACACTCTGGGTACAGATCCAGATATTACTCGTATTATCTAGTTAACTCGTAGAATAGTTGCAGCGTAACTACCCTGAATTGGCGGTAACATTTGCTTTTATAACCGTCAATTCATACTTATTACATCAACGATTCCCGCCAATGGCAATGGTCAAACATGAGTAGAATACGGAATCTCGACGCTCAAAATGTCGATGAATGCTAACGCGATGCTACAAGACTGCGATGCACGTTACCGCGAAAGATAATAATAATAATAATATTCCACAACTATCACACAACGCCATCTAGTCCCAAGCTAAGCAGAGCTTGTGTTCTGGGTACTAGACAACTGATAAACATACTTATATATTTCTAAATACATACATATTATAGATAAATTACACCCAGACACAGAACAAATGATCGTGCTCATCACACAAACATTTGTCCTGGGTGGGAATCGAACCCACGACCTCCGGCATAGCAGTTAGGGTCACTAACCACTAGACCAACAGGCCAGTCACTCACTTCGATAAAAAAAGAAAGAAAAGAAAGAAAGAAGAAGTGAAAAATCTTCACTGCGATACTGCGATACTATTTGACTTCGATGCACGCTATCGCGATAGATCCTTACTGCGATACTGTATTTGTCTGTATTCTTTTGTGTAGTGTGCAGTGAATAAAATCTATTCCTACACTATTTTAGTAAAATATAATCATTTTTTGTAAAAAAAAAATAAGACGCCTACATATTTTTTGAAGGCAAAGTTTTTCCGTGTGTAATTGCTATTTGTAAATTTTCTATAGATCTCTAACTTCTCCTAACTTAGTCTGTACCATGCACGTACATTTATTATTAACTAGCTTTTACCCGCGGCTTCGCCCGCGTAAAAATGTCGATTTTCGAAAAAAATCCTTCCTTAGTCCCTGTTAGGGGTGGTGCTGCAGGAACCGGGTTAGTCGCAACGAAAATACAGGCAAACTTTGAAAACACGTTTATTACTTTAGAACAAAGAAAAAGATGGCCGCTTGCGCAAAACTATAATATTCGGGCGAGCGCATTGATTCACGATCGGTGGCAGACTGGCGGGGGGTTCACAATTTGACAGGCATGTCAACGTGTCCCGGCCCTTAGATTTCCTAGTGATGCTACTTACTTACTAAATACATACATAATTAAGTTATTTTTTAAAGTCTATTGAGCGCGTCGCTAACATTCCCCACCCCAGTGCTGTCACAGCACTCATCAACTAGAGTGATAGGAGCGACGCGTGCCGCGGAGCGGCGCTACGTCCGGCAGCCCACCTTCACTTCCACGAGTCTGATACGACCGTCCTTACCTGGGAACACCTCAGTGACTAGTCCTTTTGGCCACGAATTGCGGGGAGAGTTCGGGTCCACAACCAATACGAGGTCGCCCACTCGTAGTGGTGGCTGCTCTGTTTTCCACTTTCGCCTAGGTAGAAGGTCAGGTAAAATTTCCTTTACCCACCTGTGCCAGAACATGTCGGCCAAACGTTGACTTGTACGCCAATGCCTGCGTAAGTACAGGTCAGAACTGTCAAACGCTCCAACTACAGGTAAGTTCGATGACGTACCCAGCAAAAAGTGGTTGGGGGTGAGGGATTCTACGCCCTCCGGGTCTACCGAAACGTGCATCAAGGGACGACTGTTCACTATATTTTCAACTTCTGCTAGAAGTGTACTCAACACTTCGTCCCTTGGTGCCCGTTCGAGCAAAACAACTTTGAGTGATGACTTGACGCTGCGAATCAGTCGCTCCCATGCCCCACCCCAATGGGGACTGGCGGGAGGAATGAAAGTCCAGTCCATCCCATTGTTGACACCTACGTCTTTCAGTTCTTCTTGATCCAGGTCCTGCATGGACCGTTGGAGTTCCTTTTCAGCGCCTCTTAGATTTGTGCCATTGTCGGAGTACAAGTGACGTGGCCAGCCTCGCCTCGCTGCCATCCGACGCAGTGCCATGATCAACGAGTCCGTCGTGAGAGAAGCAACAGTCTCAACGTGAATAGCACGCAACGTCAAGCAGGTAAAAAGGACACCGTACCTTTTTTCTCTGCGTCTGCCGACTGTTACCTCCATAGGTCCAAACAAGTCCAGCCCACAGTGAGAGAAGGGTCGCTGATGATGTGCCACACGAGACTGAGGTAAGTCACCCATGCGAGGAACTAGCGGCCTGCACTTCTTGATGCGGCACAACATGCATTGCGACACCACAGTCTTCACGGTAGGTCTTAGTCTCACTAACCAATATTTTTCCCTCAGCAGGTTGACTACTGTTTCCTGATTTCCATGAGCTGCCTTCACGTGGTAGTGCCGAACAATCAGCCGAGCCACAGGGTGCCGGCCGTCCAATATTACAGGCCTCTTTACCTCCATGGCAACATCTGCAGCAGCATCAATCCGACCGCCCACGCGAAGCAAGCCATGCTCGTCTAAAAACGGTGAGAGTGTAAGTAACCGACTATTTTTAGACAACGCCTTACCATTGCTAATTGCAGCTAAATCCTCAGCAAACGACTCCCCTTGTGCGTGTTTCAACAGCTGCCGCTCTGCGCGCTCCATCGTCTGCACACTATAGCCGCTGCAAGGAAGACCTTTTAGCCTGTCAACAAATTTGAAAACAGCGGCTGACGCCCGTAGAAGGCGTAGCCAAGAAGAAAACCGTTCCGGATCTGGAACCGGTGAATAAGCTGAGTGTTCCTGAACAACAGTTGTTACCTCCTCGCATGCTGCGTTAGTTTCCGGTTGGATGACATCCCTAGGCCATGACGCGTCATCAAAGTGCAGGAAAGTTGGACCGGCTAGCCACTCAGCATACAAAGTAGGATTGAAAGTTTCCCGTGTAGCTAAGTCAGCTATGTTAAGCTTCGTAGGAACGTATCTCCATTCGTCAATACGTGTCATTTCGTCGATCTCCCCAAGACGGTTCGCTTCGAACGCTTTATAGCTACGCGTATTGTTACGAATCCAATGGAGAAGTAGTGGAGTCGCACCAAAAGAATCGACGTACAGGAGATAATCTATGTTCCTTACCTATAGTGTTAGCTAACCTTGCCGCCAACAATGCCGCTTGAAGCTCGCACCTAGGCACTGTCATAGGTTTCACAGGTACCACTCTGCATTTACTGGCAATAAAAGAAACACGTATTTTACCTTGCGATTCCCAGCGCCAATATGCCACCGTACACAGCGCTTTAGTAGATGCGTCACTAAATACGTGAAGATGTAAGTTGCTATAAACAGACTCGCTTGTAGCCGAACTCGTAGCACGACTATCGGCCGCTACGCTTTCGTAGCCCGTAGCACAAGACGGCGTAGCATTGTGTAATGCGTGCCGCGCTTGTGGCGGCGGCGGCGACGGCGGCGACGGCGCGGAAGTGGAAACTTCCATCTCGCTCGCACACACTACCGTCGCAGTGCATGCAGTCATCGCGTGGCACCTTCGATCAATAATGTACTAGATTCCCGATAAGCGCTTCAAAAACGGCCCGAAATATAAGACCACAAACGTATTTGTGGTCTTATTTCAAATCAGTATGGTCCAATCATAGCCAACATTAAGACGTCAAAATACCGCAGTATGCGTTCAAAAACTGCGTAAATAACCACCGTAACACCAAGGTTTTGGAAGGAATATCTTTTTTTCGGTAATTTAATATCATTATGTGCTTTTTCATAATATTTAAACATAATTAAACTGTAATTATAATTAAATCAGCGAATATTATAATTGTTTGGCCAATGTTTGCTACAACGCACCAACTATTGTCTCATATTCTTGAACAGGGAACGCTAGTTCCGCAATAGAACAAGCACGACATTGTACACAAAATGCTTTTAACCGTATTGCTTAGAGTTTAAGTTTCATTTTAGAATGAATATTTTTGTACTGATGTCTTTTTACTTTGGAGCGACATTTAAAATGTTTTGCTTCTAATCTTTCTCCGATGAAAGGGCTTAAATAAATATACTTTACAATGATAATTAAACGTTATGTTTAAGTGTTAAGGTTTATAATCATCTGAAGTTGTTAATAATATTGAACTTTTTTCTAAGATGCTATGTAGATGTTTACGTGTGTGCAAACGTGGCCACTTGAGCGACTTAGTTTTGTTCCTGATGCTTAATCTAGTACTATTATTGATCGAAGCGTGGCACCTTGGAATGCGAAGTGTGTCAATAACGTTAATTAGGTCAATCCATTTCACCCACCTTTCGTAAATGTTATCAGGAACATAATCGTCCCATCCAATATTCAGGCGCCAGGTATCCTGAAGCAGGATTTTGCCCTGAATAGTAAAGGGGGCGAGAAATCCTAAGACATCAAAAATAGACATAATAACCCTTAGCATAATCCTTTTTGTGGGTCGTTCGTTGCCCTGAGCGATATCCTTTGGTATGCGTTTTAGTGACACGTCAAACCCAAGCATACCGTCTCCAGGAAACCAAATAAGTCCCAGCGTTCGCTCACCTCCATATTGCTGACCGATTTTGAACTTTACTGCAGCAGAACCTAAGGTCTCCTTTGGTATGCTGTTTAAAACCGCGACGCTGTTACTCGTCCAGCCTCGTATTTCAAACCCACCGGCCCTGTGAATGTCACTGATATTACTCACCATAGCAATGGCAGTACTTTCGTCCGGCAAACTATCTATGTAGTCGTCCATGTAATGTGAACGGCAGATAGCTTCGACTGCGGTCGGCAAGGATGTCTCATAGCGGCGTGCGTTTTTGTTTTTAATGAACTGAGCTACAAATGGTGAACATTTAGCTCCAAAAATTAAGGATGACATGACATACGTTTTGATGTTTTCTGTAGGGTTGCTTCTCCACAGAAACCTTAGTGCATGCTGATCTTCGGCATGAATTTTAACCCTCAGAAACATGTCTTTTATGTCACCTGTTACTGCGACTTTATTTTCCCTGAAGCGCAGCATTATTCCAAGCAGTGATGACAAAAGATCGGGTCCTGTCAGTAAGTAGTCATTAAGGCAGGAACCACCTACCTTACCTGCAGCATCGAAGACCAGCCGAAGCTTGCTTTTGTTTGGGTTGTCAACACCGAAATGAGGTAGGTACCACGTACGCGATGTGACGTCATTTACCACCAGTTCCCGCGCGTAATCATTTTCTAACAAATGATGAACGCGTTCTTCATACCTTTTAACAAAACATGTATCCTTTTCCATTTTCCTTTCGATACCTTTCCACCTTCTTAGTGCGTTGGGGTACGAGTCCGGCATCGCGCGACCTGGCTCCTTCCAAGGTAAGCTAACATGCCAGCGTCCGTCAACGAGCACCGCTGATCGCTCCAGCTGATCGATGGCGCGCAAATCGTCAACATTCTGGCGCGGCTTACCGGACAAACCCATGGCATCCAATGCAAACGAACGTCGAACCTCATCATGTATTTCTTGAAGTAGACTATCATGCGATGAAATGTCACTTACCTCTTCGTTCTCCGTGATGGTCAGGGTGGCCTCAGCGCAGGCGGAGCGAGCGCCGGCCGCGGTCCGCGCGGCGGCGCCACCCCGCGCCACGCGCACCTTTCCATGTACACACCAACCTAGGGGGGTGAGTGTAGCGGACGGCTCATTTACACTACCTAACTTTATTTTCAAAGGTACAATTAAGTTATAATTATCTTGACCAATTAATATATCAGGTTTTGTATCTGATGTACACAATTTAGTAGTAGGTAGGGTAGTAGGTAGGGTAGTAGGTAGGGTAGTACGTAGGGTAGTACGTAGGGTAGTACGTAGGGTAGTACGTAGGGTAGTACGTAGGGTAGTACGTAGGGTAGTACGTAGGGTAGTTTCCCTTTATGTGGCCATTAAATCCTAACTCTGAACCAAATTTCAGCTCTCTGAGTTTATGGGAAGTACTAGTTCTATTTTGATGATCATGAGTGAGTGAGTGAGTGAGTTTCATAAATGCGAAACTTTGCTTTTGCTTAACTTCGGAACTAAATGACCTACAGACTTGAAACTTTTTATTTTAAGTGTGATTGTATAGCTTACTGGAAGACGAAAATTTCAGCGTTCTGGTCTTATCCAGAGGTTCTCAAATAGGGGCCTGAAAATGTGGCGAAATGGTTCCAGTAAAGGATGGTACGGCAGTGTTTGCTTCGCGCTCGACTCGGCGGGGGCACTGCCGTGCCCCCCGAACTAAAACGCATACTGAACAAACTAAACTGTATTCCATAATGGTTTATAAAGTACTATTATGAAGAAACTCTCTCCATTCAAACGATTGACGACAAACCGTCGGGCGAGGCTATATAAACCGAGCGCGCCCTACCACTCGTCCGTTTTGTTCGAGGATTCTGTTGGGGTTATCTCGTCGTTGACTGGATACCCCGGTAGTTGTTGTAGGAAGATAGTTCACACCAAACCACTGTTATGTTCGATAGTTTAATTCCGTATTACAAGTTACGTTTGCTTGGTTGTCTGAGCCGCACTTGATGCAATGTTATTATTGATCGACCCGCCTGTGGCTAAGTTTTAGTGACGACTGATTCTATATTAGAATATAATTAATAAAGTACGTTTAGCGTTATTCATTACGTGCGCATAAACGTACTTTTGCTGTGTGAGCATTATTGGCTCGTACATGCTCCCGAGGGAAAATTGTGTACGCACTCAGATGACCAAACTTGAGTTAAAAGTTAAATAGTTACATGTTATTAATAAGTTATTAAGCAATCGAAACAATAAGCAAGATACAATATAATTCTTAATTAATAAATTATAGATTAAATCCGAAGGCTATCCGGCTCGAAGGACCAAAAGATGTTGGGGTTATCTCGTCGGTGACTGGATACCCCGGTAGTTGTTGTAGGAAGATAGTTCACACCAAACCACTGTTATGTTCAATAGTTTAATTCCGTATTACAAGTTACGTTTGCTTGGTTGTCTGAGCCGCACTTGATGCAATGTTATTATTGATCGACCCGCCTGTGGCTAAGTTTTAGTGACGACTGATTCTATATTAGAATATAATTAATAAAGTACGTTTAGCGTTATTCATTACGTGCGCATAAACGTACTTTTGCTGTGTGAGCATTATTGGCTCGTACAGATTCCACCGAGACCACATCGCTCCTATCGTAACCTGTATTTTGCTTACTTATTTTCTTGTGTTATTTTTGTGTGCCATTTTTATGCTATAAATCTGTTTGTGTATTTGATTAATCTGTTTGTGTATTTGATAATTTATAAAACTAATTAAAGTTAGGTTATTTTGTGCCTGTCGTTTTTTTTTTATTATAAAACTAGCTGATGCCCGCGGCTTCACCCGCGTGGATGTCGTTCAAATTATATACTAAAACCTCCCTCTTGAATCACTCTATCTATTAAAAAAAAAACCGCATCAAAATCCGTTGCGTAGTTTTAAAGATTTAAGCATACACACAAACAAACAGACAAAAATAGCGACTTTGTTTTATACTATGTAAGGATTGAGGCTGCCGCTTAAATCAGAAGTGGGATAGGCTCCATAGTCTATCCTAGCTCTGGTCATCAGCAGACAGATTGGTTTTATAATTTAAAAATGGCTGAGAGGTCTTCAGCCCGCGGTAGAAGTAGGAATAGGCGCGATCAGAATGTAGATGATAGAGGGCTCCAACAAACACTGGGAGCTATCCTTACGCGTCTCAATGCATTAGAGAATAGCCACATACCCTCCACGAGTACCGAAACATCGGATGCGCATTCCATTGTGGTGCCTAGCACTGTTGCTATGCCACCACCGCAGTCTCCGCTAGCGGAACCCGCATCGCACCTCAGTACAACTGGGGAGTCGCTTGCGAGTAATTCATCTATGGACGCCACTGATCGCCTCATAGGAGCTTTGAGTGCGTTGTCTAAGGTCAGATCTAAACATTATTATATATCCAACTTCGACCCTAGTTTACATGATATCGATTCTTGGTGAGAGGAAGCAGAACGGGCGCGTAGTATTAATGATTGGGATGACAATGAGTGTTTAGCTCGAATTTCTCACTGTTTAAAGGGGGATGCTCGCGCTTGGCTCAGCGAATGGGTCACTAACGACCGTTCGTGGACCAATTTTAAAATTGAATTTAAACCGTTGTGTTCACGAAGAATCGACATAGCTAATATTCTTTATGATGTCATGGGTACCAACTCCGACAATTATTCTACGTACGCCAGACGCTCTATCTTGCGTCTTAATATTGTTAAGGGGTTAAGTGAGGAGTTGACAGTCGCGATTGTAATACGGGGAATAACTGACGCGCAGGTACAGTCGAAACACTTAATAAGTATACATTTTGCAATGTGTGAGTGAAGTTATAGTTATACGCACACACACTAAGTAAAACGAGTGAACTATGTTTCTAATAGTGTGCGTTATGTGCGTATAAGTCAAAACTGGCCTACCGCAGGCCGACTTTACATCACGCACTCATCGGTAACTTTTATTAATATTGTGTGGGTATACGTATTAAACATACACGGGTTAAAATTCAAGAAACGGGCTCACAGTGAAGGAATATGACCCAATATTTTAGATACGTCTAGTAGAACATCCGTGGCAGAGTGGTGTAAGCGCTTGACATAGTTATTAGTCTACGCTCGGTGTCGTGAGTTCGATCCCCACTGAGGAGTTCAGTTTTACTGTTTTTTACCTTTTTTTACTTTATGTTTTATAAAATTAAGTTTGTGACCAATAAAATCACTTAAACAAAAAAGTAGAAAGGTAATTAAATAAAAACAATAAAATAATTTGTTTTTTATTTATTAGTTAGACAATTTATTTGTTGCTTAAGGATGGACGTAAATAATTTATTGAAGTAGGGTGGTATCTAAATTGAATCGAAAGTAAAATTAGCTGGGAAGTGAATCAACATGTTAGAGGTAGTAAGAAATTATGGCAACTTCTATCTGCATAACAATAACATCACTTCACCAGACTTTTGACAATACGAATTGTTGTTTAAAACAGAGGAATACAGCAAGTTGTTTATGTAACAAATAAAAATAATGCTAAGTTTTACATTTGTTCACACAAACATGAACATTATGTATATAACGATAAAGTTCACAATCGTTTAATATTTAAAATAAATTCTACTAATTTACATTCATTATAATTATCTTTCACCACCTTTTCTCCATAATATTTCACGCCCATCCTTATTCAACTTAAAAGTTTTTTCGTCGCTACAAATCACCACATTGTTCTTCCAATCAAAATTAAAATAATTATGACCTAGCGAACTGTAGTCGGCGTCGTCGATGCGCAGTGGACTGGACAGTAAAATCTTCCGCGCTGGCTTGCTGCAGCAACCAGCAGAACGCAGGTGATTTCTCACCGTTTGTAAGCACACATTGTGTGCTGTAGCTGTGACGCGTGTTGGTAATCTGAATGAACTAGCTTTGTGCTTTGCCACGATGTCATGGTGTCGAGCTGATGAATTCGCTTTTGATTTTGGCCCACGTCGAAGATTTTCCACGTCTCCAGAATCCGCATATCGGTAGACCCATAATTGCTCGGTTCTTCTCTGTGAATATAAAACAAAACAGTATTTAAAATACCTACTTCTACTAAAATACTTATGATAATAGTTATTTTACAGTAAATAGTAATATTTATGTATACTTAAAAAATAAAATTATGCTTTCATATAGGTATATATAATTAATGTTATTTATATACAATAATTATATAAAACACTTTTAAAAATATACCTATTATATACCTTAAACTATTTGCAAACAAAATGGGCTATTATAACAATGGTTAATGCACTTTAGTTAACTTATTTATTTATTTTATTTATTTTAGGAAAGCTTACAGACTAATAACTATAATTATAACAATCATATATATTTATAATTTCAAAATTATAAACTTCCTCATAGTTACTTCCAAAATTACAATATAAAACTACCAACTTTCAAAACAACAAAAAAAACAAAAGTATTGATTAATCAAAACGTTGTCTGCCTATTTAATTGTTACCTTATAACTTAAGCTCACTTGTAAAATGAAGGTTTTAAGTGTTAGCAGGTGCCTCCTGTACAAAAAATGGCTTTGCTAATAGTTTCCTGACTGTGCTTGCTTTGTTGCAGAAAATATCAATGTCAGGTTCGCAAGAAATTTCGTTAAAACTGCGACTGGCCCTCGAAAAGAATGCATTTCGCCTATAATTTGTGTTTGCATAAGGAATATGTAGAAGTGGTCGCTGACGCAATCCCATCTGATTAGTGCGCAACGCTAATTTCGAGACAAGTTCAGGACAGTCGATAGTATTATTAGCGACATTAACTAAGTAGCATACGTCATTAATATGGCGTCTACGGTCAAGTGGTAGAAAATGATACCTTCGGCAGCGGTGAATATAATCGACTGATACCTGCTTTGCCCTGTAATCAAGATATCTGAGAAATTTTCTCTGAATGCCCTCAATACGAGACTTGTAGATCCCGTATTGAGGGTTCCAGACTTGTGATGCATACTCAAGGTGGCTGCGTACGAACGAACAATATAACACTTTGATAGGTTTTAGTGATCGGAAACATGCTGCGGTTCTCATTATGAAACCATGTGCTCGTGACGCCTTATTCACTATACTCTCAATATGCTGATCAAAGAGTAACTTGCTGTCTTGTATAATACCAAGATCTCTAATGCTATTGACTTTGCTAATATTTATATTGTAAAGCTTGTATGTGGAATCGATTTTAGACTTCTGACGAGTAAAAGTCATGTGGAAACATTTTGAGACATTCAGTTCAAGCCTGTTACGACTACAGTATTCTTCAAATCTATTCAAATCACTTTATAACAGGTGTATATCAGATACATTTCGGATAACTTTATGAACCTTCATATCGTCAGCATAAAGTAATATATAAGAATTCTTAAAACAGTGTTTTACGTCAGCAATAAAGAGAGTAAATAAAAGGGATCCCAAAATTGAACCTTGAGGAACTCCAGAGGGGACAAAACTCCATCCAGATGTGTACCCCTGAAGCACCACAGCCTGCGTTCTATTGTCAATATAAGACGAGAACCAACGATACAGATCTCCGTGTATTCCGGCTTTTAATAGCTTCTCTAAGAGCAGTCTATGGTCAATACGGTCAAAGCATTTACTGTAATCAGTATAAATAACGTCAACTTGTGCACGCTGTTCCATACCTTCAGATATAAATTCATGGGATAGGATTAAGTTAGATGTAGTGGAACGCTTCCTAAGAAAGCCGTGCTGTTCATCACTAAAGTTACATTTCATAGCAGCATACACGTCAGTAAATACAATGCGTTCCAGGATTTTGGAGAACAGACATATCTTGGATATTGGTCGATAATTAGAGATATCAGACTTATTACCTTTTTTCAAAACCGGGGTAACGAATGCCGATTTCCAAATTTTTGGAACTATACCTTCAGAAAGCGACCGCCTGAATAAAATACACAGTGGTACAGCAAGGCTGTCGGCACAATTCACAATGAATACTGGAGGCATAAGATCAGGACCGCCAGACTTAGAGAGATCCAAGGTCTTTAATAACTTTAAAACCTGAGAAGGACATACACTAATCGAACCAATGCATGACACACTATCTTCAACGATAATGCCACCGAAAGTGGCGGGCACAGGGTCAGGCTCCTGGAAAGTTGAGTGGAAATAGGTTGCAAATACAGGGGGCTAGGCAGTCATGGTGGGGTTCTGAACTAGAAAGACACCGTAACAGGCTGCGAGGGCTGTTCAACAGAGCCATGAACACACGTTTGCCAGGCGACTGGGACCGTTACAAAACAACCCGCAGAACTTACAAAAAACTAATACGCCTCAGAAGAAAAAACGGCTGGAGGTGCTTTTGTACTAACATTGAAAATAGCAACCAGGCAATGAGGGTCAAAACTTGTCTCGCCGCCGAGACTGATCCCTCAATAGGTTGCCTAAAAAAATCAGACAATACCTACACAACTAGCGATGCGGAGACTAGTGAACTGCTTCTCACTACCCACTTCCCAGGCTGCCAGATTGCGACCCAGCAGAGCTGGGAATCGTACAGTGAAAGGGCTACGTGCAGCCTGGACTGGGAGGTGGCTTCGGAAGTAATCAACAAAGAGAATTTAATATGGGCAATCAACACCTTCCTACCTTTCAAGGCAGCAGGGTTAGATGGTATTTTTCCGGCTCTGCTCAGATGGAGTGGTGACTTGCTAGCCGATTACCTTGTTAAGGTTTTCCGTGCCTGCCTGGCCCACCGCTACATCCCCCTGAAATGGCGCGAAGTAAAAATAATCTTTATTCCAAAACCAGGTAGGAGTGATTACACCCAACCCAAGTCCTTCAGACCCATCAGCCTCACTTCGTTTTTCTTGAAGACACTAGAGAGGCTGGGAGACAGATGGATTAGAAACAAAATATCGCTATGTAAACCCCTACACCCCAACCAACACGCCTACTGCGAAGGTAAGTCAACTGAATCCGCACTCCACAGCGTGGTCACACGCATCGGAAACGCGCTCAAGATCAAAAATCCAACGCTGGGCGCCTTCATAGACATAGAGGGTGCCTTTGACAAAACGAACTTCGCCAGCATTAGCCAGGCACTAGTCGTGCACGGTGTGGCGCCAACCCTTATACAATGGATTCACAACATGCTAAAATACCGCGCTATTCAATTCACTGTGAACACCACCACACGAGGCATCGTTAGCAGAGGCTGCCCGCAGGGTGGGGTGCTGTCACCACTACTGTGGAACCTAGTTGTAAACGAGCTCATTACGGAGCTCAACGCTAGCGGCTTGTACTCGGTGGGTTACGCAGATGACATAGCTATTTTAATCACGGGGAAATTTGAGGGCGTCTTATGCGACCTCATGAGGAAAGCCTTCAAAATAATCGAGAATTGGTGTACCAAACACGAACTGTCGGTTAACCCCACTAAAACAGAATTAATAATGTTCACTAACAAAAGAGTCCTTGGACCACACAAACTTCCTAGTCTTTTCAACACCGAACTAACGCTCAAAGAAGAAGTTAAGTACCTAGGAGTGATTCTTGATAGCAAATTGCTCTGGAACAGGCATCTTGACTACAAGCTTAACAAAAGCACAATCGCCCTATACCAATGCAAAAAAATGCTAGGAAAAACATGGGGGCTATCTCCAAAGATCACGCGATGGCTTTACACAGCGGTGATCAGACCAATGCTGACCTATGGCGCCCTGGTTTGGTGGACGAGAACTGAATTCTCGACCACAGTCTCCAGGCTCCAACGTTTCCAAAGGTTGGCATGTTCCGCTATCACAGGCTGCATGAGGACAACCCCAACTGCAGCAATGGAGATAGCCCTTCAACTAACCCCACTTGAGCTGTACATACAGCAGGAGGCAGCTTTAGCAGCCATCAGGCTTATGCACTTGGGCATATGGGGCAAGAATCACACAAGTCCCCACGCAGGCATCCTAGACCGGGTGATTGAGTATCAACCTCTCATCGCTGCCCCGTGTGATAGGACACCTAACAAACCTATGTTCAACAAGAGCTACAGCATACAAACAACAGAGGAATTAAGAGATCAGTCAGGAGTCAATGAAGTACGCATCTACACAGATGGCTCCAAAACTCAAAACGGCTCAGGGGCTGGCGTACCCTCCCTAGACCTCAACATTAACTTTCACCTACCACTAGGCGAACACAGCTCGATATTCCAATGCGAGTGTGTCGCCCTAACACAAGCTGCAACAGCCGTAAAGCGTCTGAGGATTCACAGCCACGCAATCAGATTTTTAACTGATAGCCTGTCTGTGCTTAAAGCCCTAGAAAACAAACAAACTAACAGTAAATTAATATTTGAATGTCACCTCGCCCTGGAGAGTATATCGCTGTCCAACAGTATTACCCTCCAGTGGATTAAGGGGCACAGTGGATCCCTGGGAAATGACGCCGCAGACGAACTTGCTAAGAGAGGGTCCGAGATGGCAGTGCTTGGCCCGTACCCACTCCTTCCCTTACCTTTCTCACAGTTCCGTACATGGGTTCGCCAGAGATCAACTGAACTCCATAACAGCAAATGGTCACGGTCTACAGACTGTAGACAATCAAAAATGGCGATGCCAAGTCTACATCCGCGGCTAACAAAACGACTGCTTAGCCTAAGTAAAAATAACCTTAGAATAATAATAGGGACAATAACGGGCCATTGCCCCCTAAATAAACATCTTTTTACCATAGGCGCCACGGACAGCCCACTCTGCAGGGGCTGCTTTGATGCTGAAGAATCAGCCGCCCACGTCATCCTGGAATGCGAGGTCGTGGCTACTCAACGCAGACAAATCCTCGGAACGGTGAGGTCGCTCCGCGAAGCCTGTGAAGCTCCCAGGAAACTTCTGTGCTTCTGGGCGGAGCTAGGCTGGCTATCTTAGCCAGGACACCTACGCACAACGGACCGATCAAGAGTCTAAGTGCGGAAAACGGAGTCCCTACTCTACTCTCTACTCTACTAGGTTGCAAATAAGTTGCTGATTTCTTCACCTGTACTCGCAGTATTATCACCATAATGCATTACTTTTGGAAAAGTGCCCGAGTTTCTTTTGCTATTAACATATGTCCAAAAAGATTTTGGGTTCTCAATGATTGAGGATTCAATTTTATCCATATATGTATTATAATAATAATAAAAATAAAATTGTTTATTTGTCTCAAAGTTAAAATTAACACATGTAATGAAACAGCCCCAGTAAGTAATAAACAATACTTGTGTTGGGATCGTTTCGCTCCTTCCCTTCATGTAACAATATTGAGACTTAAAATTAAAATAACTACTAATTAAAACAAATAAAGAAGTAATAAGAACAAATTAAATCTAAAAACTAATTAAATTAAACTAATTAAAACAAATCAAAATAAAGCAGCAATAAAACAACTTAAAATTAAAACTAATAGGCTCAATAAATAAATTCGCGGCTGTGTAATAATAATTGTTAGTATGTGTGTCTGTAGTGATAGATGAGTGTGAGTGTGAATGTGTAAATATGTGTGTGTGTGTGTGTGTGTGTGTGTGCGTGCTTGCGTGTGACTGTGTTTGTGTGTGTTTATAGTCAGTTTTTTTTCATTTTTTTTTCATGCAAGTCTGACTAGGATATCCTCTGTTTCTTCATATGTTAGAGTTTTTAACCACTCCGTTATTAATTTTTTGCATTGATACGAGACCTCGCGGTGGAACTTTAATTTTGCGTTAATTTTGTTGTATACGTAGGCTGATTGGCATACATATTGACGCCTTGCAAAAACTGTACCTACCCGTGGAGAGTAAGCCACGATATCTTTTCTTCTCCTAGTCTGGGTTTCTTGGTTAATTGGAATGTATTTGTGTAAATATAGAGTTATGTTTAAGAGGTATAGTTTCCTGACTGATAATAGGCCACTTATTCTATACAGATCAACTGTAGGATATCTATATGGCTTAAAATACATAACCTTTAGAAGTGATCTTTGGGCTCTCTCTAACTCTAGAAATTTTGTTTTTGTGGCTCCTCCCCAAACTGGTAAGCAGTATGTGATTACCGACTGCGCGAGTGCAACATAAACGTTGTTTAGTATGCCTTGAGGCATCACATGTCGAAGATTTTTAAAGTATTAAAACAAGTTTTTTCCAAATCAACTGCTCTATTCCGTAAAAGGGAAAAAGAGTGGAAATCTGACATGTTGCCGTACGTTTTGAACTTGCGATGATATTTATATTTCTCTTTCAGTACTTTAATGTAGGTATACCTATCTATTAAATGATGAAATAATATTAATTTGGTTTATAATATGTAACTACCTATATCCATAAATAAACTATAGTACATACACACTTCTATATACTATATACACCAAATTAATATTATTTATTTTCAATAATCATATGCATAGATACACTACAAGTTAAAATACTTTTAGATATGGTTTAAATATACATTAGCAAACAAAAATGGGCTGTTATAACAATGTTAATGCACTAAAGTTACGTTAATTTTATTAATTCCTACGTAAACATAAAAGTTATAGCTGTTACTTACCGATATCATTAAGCGCCTTGCAATTTCACTAATAAATAAGGTTTGCTCATGCAAAAGAACGATTTCTGCCTTTTTAACGTTGTTTAATGATGCATGTTTGGATCCACAGAAATAAATTACAAACGAATATAATATCTAGAGTAATTATGTGTTATCAATAAACTAAGTAATGCAAATAATCGTAGATTGACCACTAAGACTGCAATTTTTATAAATGAAGGTGTTTGAAAACAATTTTATTTTTAAATTGTCGGTAGTTACTTTATAAGCAGCCGAAATAAAATGGACTGAGAGTGTCGTAGTTCTCAAACGTTGCAAACTTCATAACTCATCCATGAACGGGATTGAATCGTTAAAGATTCTACTTTAAATAATGTTTTAACAAAATAATGATTACAAAAAGAAAAGCAGCACCCGTGGTTTGATCTTACGACTCCTCGTTCGTTAACCAAAGGTGACTATTGTGAAAGGTTAACTATTGTGCCAAGATTGCTATAGTTGCATTTGCGAAATATTATATCTGATTCAGTGACAAATGAATGATTACTATATATTGGTATAAGGTATTATTGATGTGCCGCACGCACACTAATAAAGACAGAGCTCGCTTGCTTTACTCAGTGTTTGTGTGGCATAACTATTTCACACATGTAAAGTGTAAACTCATTAGCTAGTGTGCGTGATGTATACCTAATAGCTGTGCAGACTGTACGTGCCGCTGCAACCAATGCTAAGCTGTTGCCTAAACATCTTGTAGATTTCTTTTCTATTTATACGAAACCTAAATCTAAATCGAGTGTTAGTTCCGTGAAACCTCAAAGCAACACTAGACCGTTCGACAAAAACTCACGAAAGCGACCTGCCAATAATAGTAAAAGTGATACTAAGTGTTATTCGTGCCAATCGACCGGTCATATACAGCGTTTTTGTCCAAAGCAGTCAAAAACAAACGAATCAAAGTCGAGTGAACCGTGTTCGTTTTGTAAAAAACCGGGTCATGACGTAACAGCTTGTTTCGCTAAACAACGCTCCGACGGGGACAAGAAAAATGTTAATTATTGTCACGAGCTAAAAGGCGCTTCAACTGACAGTGACGTCACAACCGCGGTTATACAGGGCATCCCTATAGACGTGTTGATAGATAGTGGCTCACGCGTGTCGTTAATATCCGAACTTGTACTTAAACATTTTAGATGTGCACAAGTACCCACATATCAAGTATTACGTGGTATAGGCAGTCAAAATATTGAGTCTAGTACCCGCGTTACTTTAATTATAGAATTCAGCGATATTTCGTTGGAAGTTGATTTGTTTGTTGTTCCGCAAACATGTATAAATGTGCCAGTGCTAATAGGGACTGACGTGTTAAACCGGGAGGGTGTGACGTATATACGTGGTAACAATCAACAACGGATTATGCGAATTCCTAGTAATAGCGATAAAAATGTATTCCTCGTGTAGGAGAAGCCAGAGCAAAAGGGAAATAAAAGCTTCTATTTGAACAGATTTAAGCATGATTTATTTAGTAGGTTCAAAACATCAAAATAAGCACAGAATAAAAGCTACAGCATAACATTTACCAGTTTATTATAAAAGTTCACAGTACTTACACAGGTATTTTAGAGCTCCTCACACTTTCGAAGTTCAGAAAAGAATGTCCCGCTAAAATGGCGCCTTGGACCTTTTATAACCCTCTGTACTACAGACTGCAATAGTTAACTGTCATTTCAATAACCGTTGGCGCCATTTTAGCATTTCAACTCAATAAAATAACTTATTTATACAAAACAATTCTCTAATTAATAAAAATTACTGTAAATATCTTAAAACTATTTATAAATGTATTTAAATAGCTAACACTCGTTAACTCAAATGATCAGTTTTTAATTAATACGCCGCTGTTAGGTAGGTACTGATCGTGAAAAATTATTATTTGTTGTCAATGAGTTTAAGCAATTTTTTATAGTCGGTACTGCTTTAACCACAGTTACAACCGGTAGTATGCAGATTCGGTTAACGAGTGACACGCCTGTCTGTTATCGGCCCTATAGGCTTTCAATTGAGGAAAAATTAAAAGTCCGTGAGATTGTTAAAGATTTGCTAAGTAAAGGTATTATTCGCGAATCTGAGTCACCATATGCAAGTCCGATAATTCTTGTAAAGAAAAAAGACGGCAATGATCGTATGTGCGTGGACTATCGGGCGTTAAATTCCATTACTGTTAAGGATCGTTATCCATTGCCCCTAATAGAAGACCATATCGACCGGCTTGGTAAAAGTAAATACTTCAGCTGTATCGACATGGCTTCAGGTTTTCACCAAGTGATTCTTGATAGCGGTTCTGTTCACATGACTGCCTTTGTGACCCAGGAAGGTCACTTTGAATACCTTAAGATGCCATTTTGTCTTGCGAACGCCTCAGTAGTTTTCCAACGAATCATCACTAAGACTCTGAAATCGCTAATTGAGTCCGGTAAAACATTAGTTTACGTTGATGACGTTTTAGTACTAGCGTCAACCATAGACAAAGCTATACAAAACCTACGCGAAGTTTTAAGTACGCTAACGTCAGCAGGGTTTTCTATTAACCTAAAGAAAAGTACGTTTGTGGCGACAGAAGTTGAATATTTAGGTCGCACTATATCTGAAGGTCAGGTTAGGCCGAGTCAACAAAAAATTCAAGTATTGATTAACTCTCCTCCCACAAACGTTAGACAGGTTCGACAATTACTTGGCCTGGCTGGATATTTCCGTCGATACATACCAGGTTATGCCTCTAAGACTGCGCCAATAGCTAGCTTGACGCGGAATAATGTTAGCTTTCATTGGGGTGCGGAACAAGAAAAAGCTCGAAAGTTCCTTATTGACGCTTTAACTAATGAACCGGTACTTGCTATCTTTGACCCAGTCTTACCAACAGAGTTGCATACCGATGCGAGCTCGATCGGTTACGGCGCAGTACTCATTCAAGTACATGAAAATAGTATGAGGCGAGTCGTGGCCTATTTTAGTAAAACCACCCAAGGCGCCGAACCGCAATACCATTCATACGAGCTCGAGAAGCTCGCAGTCATTAAAGCCTTACAATATTTTAGGCATTATTTATTAGGTATCACGTTCAAAATTGTCACTGATTGCAACGCGCTCAAATTGACAGAACGTAAGAAAGATCTTCTATCACGGGTCGCGCGTTGGTGGATTTACATGCAGGATTTCCACTTTACGATTGAGTATAGAAAGGGCGTAATGATGCAACACGCAGATTATCTGAGTAGAAATCCTGTCGATGTTCGTCAAATCACCAGACCGAGAAACTCGGCTCAGATTGCTCAATCAGCGGACGAGGAAACTCGTAAGTTGATTGACAAAATAAATAATAACGAATTAGACTCATCTCATTATGTTGTTCGTAACGAACTTCTTTACTACAAGTATACCCCTACTGGGGCTGAGCCAAGGCTACTGTGCTATATCCCTAAGGGGCACAGGTTGAGCCTCCTACGTATTTTTCATGACCAGCATGAACATTATATGCGCCGATAAAACCATTGATCTCATTCAGCGCCATTTTTGTTTCCCTGGTCTGTCCACTTTTGTTAAAAAGTATATTGGGCACTGTTTAGTATGCCTATCATCCAAAAGAGTCCCTAAGGCTCCTCACTATCCGATTTCTTCATGGCACAAGCCTGATACTCCATTTAGTACTGTGCACATGGACGTACTGGGTCCTCTCCCTGTCTCAAACGATAATAAATATGTTTTGCTTATTGTGGATGCCTACTCTAAGTATTGCCTATTTTACGCTATAAAAAGGCAAGATTCTGAGGAACTGAAACGAGTAGTATCTAATGCCATCTCTCTTTTTGGTACCCCTAAGCTTATTGTGTGTGATAGAGGACGTATGTTTGAGAGTGCGAGTTTTCAGGGTTGGGTTTCTGATTTGGGTAGTGAAATTCATTTTATAACACCTGAAATGCACGGTGAGAATGGTCAGGTGGAGCGCTACTGTCGTACCTTACTTAACATGTTACGAATTGAAGCCGATAGACGTGACAATAAGTGGTCCGAATTACTGTGGAAAATGCAGCTTGTAATCAACTGCACTAAACAAAAAAGTACCCAAATCTCGCCATTACAGTTGTTGGTTGGCATCGAGGCAATGACCTTGGTCATAAGATCACTTTTTCGCGAGGTTGCATTAGATAATACCCACCATAATCGCGAGAGCTTGAGGGAATTGCAGAGGCAACGCACCAGCGAATTGCTAGACCAAAATAGACGTAAACAAGATGATTACGTAAACAAAAATCGTAAGGTCGTACGTGTATTTAAACACGACGACTATGTGTTTGTTATAAAAACCTCTCAAGTTACAGGCAAACTGGACTCAGGAATGCGAGGACCGTATCGTGTGACAAAAATCTTGCCCCACGGTCGGTATGAGCTGCAGTTGTTAGGCGGCTCATATGGTAAAGTCACTCAGGCTGCCGCCGAGCATATGGTTGCATGGCGAGGAGAGTGGACCCCTGAGTCATGTGCTATGTTTTTTGATGGTAAGTAGACTTTATGTAACTGTTAACGCTTTATGTATTGATCTACTTGTGTGTGACATTGAGATGTGTCTCTGCCGGGATATGCTAACTGGGTGCCTCTATCCATGTGTGTGTGGCATTGATGAGCGTAGCTCTGCCGGGACATGCTAACTGGGTGCCTCTGTCCATGTAATGATGTGTGGCATAGAGGAGCGTAGCTCTGCCAGGACATGCTAACTGGGTGCCTCTGTCCATGTAATGATGTGTGGCATAGAGGAGCGTAGCTCTGCCAGGACATGCTAACTGGGTGCCTCTGTCCATGTAATGATGTGTGGCATAGAGGAGCGTAGCTCTGCCAGGACATGCTAACTGGGTGCCTCTGTCCATGTAATGATGTGTGGCATTGAGGAGCGTAGCTCTGCCGAGACATGCTAACTGGGTGCTTCTGTCTGTATTACTTGTTGCATTGAGCGTAGCTCTGCCTGGACATGCTAACTGGGTGCCTCTGTCCGATGATGATTAAATAAGACAAATCTGAGATTGTCTTTAGATATACGAATGGTGTATATCCTGTTGGTTAACTTGTAAGAATGATACCCACATTGTGTTTTATCTCATTTTCAGATGAAGATAGTATGGAAGCTGGTGCCTCTACTAGTACGCCTAGAAGTACAGTCGAAACACTTAATAAATATACATTTTGCAATGTGTGAGTGAAGTTATAGTTATACGCACACACACTAAGTAAAACGAGTGAACTATGTTTCTAATAGTGTGCGTTATGTGCGTATTTATAAGTCAAAACTGGCCTACCGCAGGCCGACTTTACATCACGCACTCATCGGTAACTTTTATTGATATTGTGTGGGTATACGTTTTAAACATACACGGGTAAAAATTCAAGAACGGGCTCACAGTGAAGGAATATGACCCAATATTTTAGATACGTCTAGTAGAACATCCGTGGCAGAGTGGTGTAAGCGCTTGACATAGTTATTAGTCTACGCTCGGTGTCGTGAGTTCGATCCCCACTGAGGAGTTCAGTTTTACTGTTTTTTACCTTTTTTTACTTTTTGTTTTATAAAATTAAGTTTATGACCAATAAAATCACTTAAACAAAAAAGTAGAAAGGTAATTAAATAAAAACAATAAAATAATTTGTTTTTTATATAGTTAGACAATTTATTTGTTGCATAAGGATGGACGTAAATAATTTGTTGAAGTAGGGTGGTATCTAAATTGAATCGAAAGTAAAATTAGCTGGGAAGTGAATCAACATGTTAGAGGTAGTAAGAAATTATGGCAACTTCTATCTGCATAACAATAACATCACTTCACCAGACTTTTAACAATACGAATTGTTGTTTAAAACAGAGGAATACAGCAAGTTGTTTATGTAACAAATAAAAATAATGCTAAGTTTTACATTTGTTCACACAAACATGAACATTATGTATATAACGATAAGGTTCACAATCGTTTAATATTTAAAATAAATTCTACTAATTTACATTCATTATAATTATCTTTCGCCACCTTTTCTCCATAATATTTCACGCCCATCCTTATTCAACTTAAAAGTTTTTTCGTCGCTACAAATCACCACATTGTTCTTCCAATCAAAATTAAAATAATTATGACCTAGCGAACTGTAGTCGGCGTCGTCGATGCGCAGTGGACTGGACAGTAAAATCTTCCGCGCTGGCTTGCTGCAGCAACCAGCAGAACGCAGGTGATTTCTCACCGTTTGTAAGCACACATTGTGTGCTGTAGCTGTGACGCGTGTTGGCAATCTGAATGAACTAGCTTTGTGCTTTGCCACGATGTCATGGTGTCGAGCTGATGAATTCGCTTTTGATTTTGGCCCACGTCGAAGATTTTCCACGTCTCCAGAATCCGCATATCGGTAGACCCATAATTGCTCGGTTCTTCTCTGTAAATATATAACAAAACAGTATTTAAAATACCTACTTCTACTAAAATACTTATGATAATAGTTATTTTACAGTAAATAGTAATATTTATGTATACTTAAAAAATAAAATTATGCTTTCATATAGGTGTTTATAATTAATGTTATTTATATACAATAATTATATAAAACACTTTTAAAAATATACCTATTATATACCTTAAACTATTAGCAAACAAAATGGGCTATTATAACAATGGTTAATGCACTTTAGTTAACTTAATATATACCTATCTATTAAATGATGAAATAATATTAATTTGGTTTATATGTAACTATATATACCATATATAAACTATAATACATACACACTTCTATATACACCAAATTAATATTATTTATTTTCAATAATCATATGCATAGATACACTACAAGTTAAAATACTTTTAGATATGGTTTAAATATAGCAAACAAAAATGGGCTGTTATAACAATGTTAATGCACTAAAGTTACGTTAATTTTATTAATTCCTACGTAAACATAAAAGTTATAGTATCTGTTACTTACCGATATCATTAAGCGCCTTGCAATTTCACTAATAAATAAGGTTTGCTCATGCAAAAGAACGATTTCTGCCTTTTTAACGTTGTTTAATGATGCATGTTTGGATCCACAGAAATAAATTACAAACGAATATAATATCTAGAGTAATTATGTGTTATCAATAAACTAAGTAATGCAAATAATCGTAGATTGACCACTAAGACTGCAATTTTTATAAATGAAGGTGTTTGAAAACAATTTTATTTTTAAATTGTCGGTAGTTACTTTATAAGCAGCCGAAATAAAATGGACTGAGAGTGTCGTAGTTCTCAAACGTTGCAAACTTCATAACTCATCCATGAACGGGATTGAATCGTTAAAGATTCTACTTTAAATAATGTTTTAACAAAATAATGATTACAAAAAGAAAAGCAGCACCCGTGGTTTGATCTTACGACTCCTCGTTCGTTAACCAAAGGTGTTAACTATTGTGCCAAGATTGCTATAGTTGTATTAGCGAAATATTGTATCTGATTCAGTGACAAATGAATGATTACTATATTATTATATTGGTATATGGTATTATTGATGTGCCGCACGCACACTAATAAAGACAGAGCTCGCTTGCTTTACTCAGTGTTTGTGTGGCATAACTATTTCACACATGTGAAGTGTAAACTCATTAGCTAGTGTGAGTGATGTATTTTTTTTATCGCTGGCAACACTGGCGACAGGTCGTGAAAAAACGGCCTCGTAACTAATTTATTTTAAAATTATTGTTTTATTGTGTTTAGTTTGTTTAAATTCAATTATTTATGTTAGAATCAACGTATTAAGTGTCATACGTAGTGTTTGTGACCAGTTTTATTGTGAAAACTCAAAAACAATTGATATTTCACTAATTCATGTACGAGCTGTCAACGTTTGAACTGTGGATTTGAATTCTTCAAACCTGGGGAGTATTTTGTTTTGATTTACATTATTGCTGTGTTATTCATATATTACACATCACACACACACTGCTCAGGGCTCTGAGCGACGTCCAGTACACACCGGCTTCGTTTATGTCTCATTTTGCTTGACGAATTGTGGAAGCAAAATCGAGGACTAAAACACTTGCCCCATACAAAACATACACTGCAAACCTTACTTCACACAAAATGTGTTTGAAATATGCTATAAATATTATAATTTGTATTATAAGTAAACCACTTAGTTCATAATTAATTCAGAAAGTCCCACTAAAATCTCATATTATTTTTGCAATTTTAAAAACAAAATAGTCATTTTATTAGTCAAATCAATGTTCAAATAGCTTGTCCATAATGTATTAACTGTAATGTTTAAGTTGGACAGTATCAAATCAAATAACTTTTCTTTAGTTCTTATTTTTGTTTTTTCTTTTCTCTCATGTAATTATCTACCTCCATATTTTTATAATATTTTCTAAAACTTTTCTATTGTTTTTAACTATTTTACTTCTTTCTAAATTCAAAACCCCTCTAAATTTCTCAAGTCTCAACTGGTATATTACTTAATTCTCTTCACATACTCAGCTGTTTCCTGTCATATTTCAGGTCTGGCTGGTGGATAACATACAATATGATGACACGTGGAGCTACCATTCGTGACATGAGTGACAAACTGAAGGCAGCGTTGAGGGAGCTGGATGCTTCTAGAAATGAGTGCAACAAACTGCTGCGGGAACGAGAAGAAAGTGAAGTAGAAATTGTTAGTGGTGAACAAAAATACTCAACTCAAGAACGAGCTTGCAGAACTACACACACAGCATGTGGACATACTTGACCAGCACAAGCACCTCCGTGATCTTGTTGCAAATTTCCAGCATTGTAGTGACACCTACGATCAGGCGTTGAGTCGCATATCCGAACTGGAACAAGAACTTAGTAGGGCCCAACACTCAATAACTCACTTAGAATCGCTTAGAGACCGTGAAGAGTCTGCGAACACCTGCAGTCTTTATGATGAGTTGGTCGGTAGCCGGTCAGGACTTGTTTGTGTTGAGCCAATTGTAACCATAGACTTAACTAATGAAACTATCTGTAAAAATAATATATTCACTAGTCATAATAAGATTAAAAAATACATAAAAATTAATAAGCGAATTAGAAATATTAAAAAATTCTTGAAACGCCTAAAAGTTAACAAAAAAAACACAAAACTAAGGCAAAAAAATCTAAATTTAATTCTAGATCTAAAGAAGTGTAACAGTGAATTAGAGTTATGTAGGTCAATGTATGAGACCGACACTCAAGACCTTCAGAATGAGCTGTTTGTTAGGGAGTATGCACTAAAGGATATCTTTAGTAAATATGAAGCTTCTCAACAAGACCTGAGTAAGCGCATGCAGGAGGCCAATGAGCTGGTGGACCTGGTCACGTACAATGCGGAGAGGTATGAGTCTCTGACGAATAACCTTTCTTGTAGCTGTGCGTGCACAGTTATTCCACAGCCTCAGCGCCAGTCACCTGCTCCTTCAGTGGCTCAGCCAGTTGGTAGTATTGATGATAGTAAGAGTAATGATATTTTAACAGATACCACTTACTTATTTTCTGATAAGTTTGGTCAAGGTTTTGGTACCTTATTTAATCAATGTTCACCACACTATGTAATAAATAATTGTTTACCCGGTGCCAGTGTTAGCCAATTAATTAGTAAGATTAAACTGACTAAAATAAATCCCAATTCTACTGTTATTTTATTATATGGGAATAGTTTAAATGTAGGGAAAAATGACATAGTTGAATGTGTCCATTTGATGTTACATCTTAATGAGACCAATAATTGTAAATTCATATTCTGTGCCTTGCCATATTCTCAATATTTGTCCATTGAGCAAAATAGATACATTTATGATTTAAATTTGTTAATTTATAATAGGACATGTCGTCACAGTGACGCTATTTTGTATTTTGACTGTAATCAATTTATTTCTGATTACAGACTCACTAACTTCTCAATGTTTGTACCACCTAGCTCTAAGCGACGTATTGCTAACCTTTTAGCATACAATATACACAGCGACACTGGTATGTGTTTACCAACGTTTTCTGTTAGTAGTGATACTAATACTGCTTTTATTACTAACACATATACAGATACTAACACTTTTATTGATACACCTTGTAGTTTAAACTGTTAGGTGAGACAACAGGTACGCTGCATAGTATGTTGAATGTTGTTCATCAAAATATGCAGGGGTTATCTGGCAAAGAATTAGAGTTAAGTTTGTTTATGGAGAAGTATGATGTTCAGGTTTTATGTTTAACTGAACATTGGTTGAAGGAACATGAAGTAGCATTTATCAATGATGATTTTTATACCGTACAGAGCGCATTTGTGAGAAAATCAGCTATTCGCGGTGGATCTTTAATTCTTGTTTCAAACAAATTAAAATGTAAACAACGTTTAGATTTAGTTAATCTTTCAATTGAGCGCACTATTGAGTTGTCTTGCGTTGAACTCGAGCGATACTTAGTAATTTGTGTTTATAGACCCCCATCTGGGGACTTTACTCGTTTCGAATCTGTGATGGAGGATTCACTTAATAAGTTAAAATCAAGTAATAAATCTATAATTTTATGTGGAGATTTTAATGTTAATATTTTAGATGTTACTCCATTAAGTATCAGATTTCTCAATCTGTTTAGATCATTCAATTTAGTTAACCTGTTTTTTGAACCAACAAGGATCGCGGCTTCTTCATCAACTTGCCTTGATAATATGTTTAGTGATTGTGTTGCCGAGGACAAATTAGTGTTAAGTGACTTATCGTCTGATCACTGTGGTTTAATAGCTAGCTTTCCTATGCCATTAAAAAAAAAGCCGCGCAAAATAGAATGCAGGCCTCATACAGCTAGTCGCTGCAATAAATTTAAAAATAATGTAGCACTTAAAGTAACCCCGTCAATAGTAGAGCACGAGACTCCTAATGAAATTTATAAAGCCCTTTTTGATGTTGTGCAGAATGAATACAAATCTATTTTTAAGTCTAAAACTATTAACATTAAGGGACCTTCTGTTGGCTTCAACCAATGGGCTACACCAGGTATTTATAAAAGTCGAGCCCGATTATACGAGTTGTATGGTCTTAAACAATACAGGTTTGATACAACTTTTCTAGAGTATGTTAAAAATTATTCCAAATTATTTAAAAAGATTTGTATTTTTGCAAAATCTAAATTCTTAAGCGAAACCATTAAAAATTCTAATAATAAAGTTAAAGCCACTTGGAAAATCATTAACAATGAAACAGGTAAATCTGTTAAACAAGATAATCACCTTGAGATCATGGTGGGTAACAAATTAGTTAATAAAGCAGCCGACGTAGCCGAGGCTTTTAATGAGTATTTTGCCAGCATACCTATAGCGACGACTCGTTCCCTGAGTTCGTCGCCGTCTAAAGCCGAAGATCTTTTGCATAGCAGCGTCTCTAAATGTGGTAACGTATTTAGTTTCGAACATGTAACACCTCGTGATGTAGTTAACGTTTTTAATTCACTTAAGTCTAAAAACACAGGTGATTACTGGGGCATTTCTATTAAACTTTTAAGTAACATTATCGACATCGTAGCCCCCTGTCTTGCTGTTACTTTCAATAAATGCGTTGATTTGGGTACTTTCCCTGACCTTATGAAGAGCAGTAAAGTCATCCCTCTATTTAAATCAGGCAGTAAAAATGATATTGGGAACTTTAGACCAATTTCTATTTTACCTGCTTTTAGCAAAATTTTTGAAAAATTAATTCTCAAACAGTTGTTAGTACATTTTAATTTAAATAAACTCCTTCATAATGATCAATATGGCTTTACAAAGGGTCGTTCGACTACGGATGCAGGTGTTGCTTTGCTAAATCACATATTTAACGCATGGGAGAAAGCGCAAAATGCAATCGGTGTTTTCTGCGATCTTTCTAAAGCTTTTGATTGCGTACATCACGACACGCTTTTACGGAAACTGCGTCATTACGGTGTTCAAAATGAGGCCCTTGATGTGATAGATTCGTATTTACAAAATAGGTTCCAATGTGTAGACGTAAATGGCGCGAAATCTTCCGGGCTACCGGTTCGGCTAGGTGTACCTCAAGGTTCAATACTGGGTCCGTTTTTATTCTTGGTTTATATTAATGATCTGCCATATTATTTAAAGGGTTTTTGTGACGTTGTATTATTTGCAGATGATACCTCTCTTATCTTTAAAGTAGATAGGAATAGACACGATTTTGACGACGTAAACAGCGCGCTATCAATGGTCACGGATTGGTTCACAACAAACAACCTTGTTCTTAATGCCAAGAAAACTAAAATAATTAAGTTCGCTTTACCCAATGTTAGAAATCTAGGTCCCAATATTATCCTCGCCAATCAGGAGCTGGAAACTGCCGACTCTGCTGTATTTCTGGGCATAACAGTAGATTCAAAATTACAATGGGGTTTACACATATCAAGCCTAGCGGGAAGGCTAAGTTCAGCCGCATACGCCGTCAGAAAAGTAAGACAATTCACTGACGTTGATACAGCACGGTTAGTCTACTTTAGTTATTTTCACAGCGTTATGTCCTACGGTATTCTGCTGTGGGGCAAAGCTGCTGATATTTAAAATATATTTGTACTGCAGAAGCGAGCGATTCGTGCAATTTATCAGCTGGGTGCCCGAGTTTCCCTTATAGATTTTTTTAAGGAGATTGGTATTCTCACGGTTGCTTCTCAGTACATCTTTGCCAACATTTTATATATTAGACAAAATATCCACCTGTACACTAAAAACAGTGATATCCATAACTTTAACACTAGAAATAAGCATAAACTACGCGCTCCTTTTCACCGGCTTCACAAAGTTCACAATTCATTCGTAGGGCTCGGGATTACATTATATAATAAACTGCCATCTTCTTTTCTAGACTTGCCATTTAATGAGTTTAAAGCCAAAGTTAAATCTAATCTTTGATTAAAAGCTTACTATTCTATTAACGACTACTTAGATGATAAGAATAGTTGGTCGCTGAGTTGAACACAAGACAATGTTTGTTATTTGTGTTCTTTCTCCAAACTTAGTTTACTGTTATGTTATGTATTTATTATTTTATTTTTACATTGTTTATTGTTATATACTTTTGTTTATTACTGATTGTGTCTGTAGTAAATCTTAAATGTAACTAACACCTTGCTATTGTATCGAGTCTGGTTCTTCTAACCAACCTAACAGACAGATGTGTGCTGGGGAGTTTGTTCCGCCACTTCTTCTTTCCAGCTAAACACTAGGAAGTGTCGATGGGTGGGCGTTTTGGGGGACTGTCTTATAAAAATGTAAATACAGTGAAACCTGGTTAAATGTGTCTCAGATATTCAAATCTGTCTCATGGGACCCCAGTATGAGTTCCAGTTAAAGAGGTTTCTCACTTATCCAAGTCCCAGTTAACCAAGTTTCACTGTAGTAAAGTAGGTAAAGTAAATTTTGACCTTCGAAAAGTGCTGATTATCAGCCTAGTTTGAATAAATGAATTTTGATTTTGATTTTGATTTTGATTTTGATACCTAATAGCTGTGCAGACTGTACCTGCCAAGAAGCTGCTGAAGCCAGCCATGGGGTTCCACCGAATGCAGAGTCTGAAGTCATTCCGAGTCCATTTGCCGAGCGTCGCGACGGCGCTGAGCTACTCGCACAGGGTGAGGTCGAGGACGACCACACGTCAGGAGAGGCCGTATTATGAAGAAACTCTCTCCATTCAAACGGTTGACGACCAACCGTCGGGCGAGGCTATATAAACCGAGCGCGCCCTACCACTCGTCCATTTTGTTCGAGGATTCCACCGAGACCACATCGCTCCTATCGTAACCTGTATTTTGCTTATTTATTTTCTTGTGTTATTTTTGTGTGCCATTTTTATGCTATAAATCTGTTTGTGTATTTGATTAATCTGTTTGTGTATTTGGTAATTTATAAAACTAATTAAAGTTAGGTTATTTTGTGCCTGTCATTTTTTTTTTATTATAAAGTTGAGGCTGCCGCTTAAAGTACATAATAAACAATCATAATACAAGTAGGTAATAGTTGGTATGGTATAAGTAATCAACTTGACAGAAATACACAGTTAGATATGCTATTGATTGGTACAAAAATATAAATGAATCAAAGAATTCGTAGGGAAAAAATAGTTTTATTTCTTTATGTAGCATATATATGCAAGGCCATCTAAATATGTTAACATATCCATGTCACCTTTCTTATTGATATGCTCTTGGAGTTTTTTGTAGTACTGCGTTTTTGTTGTTCGTTTTTGTTCCGTCAGACCAGCTAACCTCTCTATTTCGTACTCTGTGTTTTTCTGCTCTTTTAAAAGTTCTCTCAATGTTTTGTAAATATTTTATTTCCTTCTGTTAAGTAAACTGTTCCATCGGTTATTCCAGCTTTCAACTGCATTTTGCGTGATGGGTATACCCGCGACAAAGCTATCCCAAACAGACCATAAACTAGGTGGGAATAGGGGTGGTTTCTTCATAATAGTAATTTTTGGTTTATTTGGTGAAGTCGATGATCTCTTACTAATATAATGTTCCATTTACGTAGTACTTACTAAACCAGTCGACCACTTCTTTCGACTCATTCGGTAGCACTTCACGCCGAATAAGTTCAAAGGCCGCTGGAATATCTTCCGGTTTCAAATAAGCCAATGCTAAAATATTACGCATTTTGTGAGCGAATTCGCTGTCATTGGTGTATTTAATACTTAAGCCAGCTTTCTGTATGTGCTTCCATATACTCTGTGATAAGTGGAAAAAGTGTTGTGTATGTGTGCTAACGATATCTATGTGTGCGTGGCTGCGCCCGCGCTTTGTGTCCAACAGCAAATAAATCAGTGTGTCAATAGCTGTCATGTGTTTCACTTGTCTCCCGTATTAAGAACGCAATAGTGGCGACGAGGATCTATTACCCACATCTTTATTTAATCATCGGAAAAAATGAATAGTTTTGGCATTTTGTCTACTTTTGATCACAACGTGCAAGAATGGAAGTCTTATAAAGGCCGAATTACGCAATGGTTTATTGCGAACGACATCGTCCCGAAGAATGATGCAGCTGGAGCCAAGCGACGGGCGATCCTGCTCAGCGCGCTTAGCGACGGTACTTATAAGTTGGCAACGGATCTGGCGCTGCCAAATGACATCCAGGAAGTACCGTATGACGATATAGTGCAGTTATTGGATGAGCACTTTCTTCCCAAGATATGCGGCTTCAGCGAGCGTTACAATTTTTACGCGGCTGTGCAGCAGCCAGGCGAGACGTACACGCAATGGGCGTCAAGGCTACGAGGACTAACAGCACATTGTAGATTTAGTAACGTCGAAGAAGCGTTACGAGATCGCTTTGTGATGGGAATGACAGCAGGCAATGAACGAGAGAAGCTGTTCGCGCAGGACATCGACAAGCTGACCCTGGCCAAGGCGGTGGAGCTGGCGGAGAGCGTGCGGTGCGCACGCGCTGGTGCCGCCACTACTACGGTTGTCCCTGGGCAACAGCAGGTGTTCAAGATCGCCAAACAAGAAAACAGTGCTAAAACAAGTAGTGCCGGTAAAATAAAGTGTACAGTGTGCGGTCGAAATAATCACGAGTCATCCCAATGTCGGTTTGCAAGCTATAAATGTAATAAGTGCAACACCAAGGGTCATTTACGTAAAATGTACAAGAAGGTTAATTACGTATCGACAGGTGATGTGAGTGAGGACGACGACGGTAAGTCATTGTTTAACATTCGCTCAGTCCGAGGGGAACCAATGACAGAAACAGTTTAAATTTACGGGAAGAATGTACAATTTCAAATAGATAGTGGATCGGCCGTGACAGTTATTTCCGAAGGTACTTATAAAAACATGTTCAGTAATATTCCGTTACTAGATTCCAAAAAAAGTTTTATTAGCTATACCGGCAATATTATGAAATGTGTAGGGTACGTATACTTGCCCGTGGCGTACATGAGACACACTCACGCATTGGACATGTACGTCATTCGCAATGGCGGACCACCGTTATTAGGCAGAGATTTTATATCTAAATTTAAACTTAAGTTAACGCCTTGTAATTTTCTGAAGGGTGAGCAGAGTATGGTGGATCACTTGCAATCGCGTTTTCCGGAAGTATTTTCGGACAAGCTGGGTAAATTTAATAAATATCGTGTAAAATTAAAATTAAAGGACAATTCGAAACCGATATTCTGTAAAGCGCGTCCAATTGCTTTCGCGCTACGGGAAAAGGTCGACAAAGAGATAACACGTTTGGTGGATCTAGGTGTTCTTAAACCGGTTTCGCACTCTGAGTACGCGTCACCTATTGTCCCCGTGCTAAAGCACAACGGTTCGGTTAGATTGTGCGCCGACTATTCGGTTACTATCAACAAACAGCTGTTGATAGAACATTATCCTCTACCGACGGTACACGAACTTTTTTCAAGACTGTACGGAGGCCAACAGTTTTCAAAAATCGACTTGTCTATGGCCTATAACCAATTTGTGTTAGACGAAGAGTCACAACCCGTTACATGTATCAATACACATCGGGGACTATTTAATTATACTCGACTTGTGTTCGGCCTGTCTAGTGCGCCGTCTATATTCCAACGCGCAATGGAAACTATGCTTTCGGGACTAGACGGGGTTCTGTGTCTGCTTGATGACATTTTAGTCACTGACCAGACCCCAGAGGGGCATATGAAAAAGTTGAACATAGTTCTGCAAAGACTTCAGGATGCAGGGTTAACTGTGCAGAAAGAAAAATGTGATTTCTTTAAAAACGAAATTAAATATTTAGGATGACCGGATAATTAACAAGGAAGGATTACAGAAAGATCCGGCTAAGGTGAAAGCTATAGCTGATGCGCCGGTTCCATCTGATGTTAATACATTGCAATCATTTCTAGGACTTGTAAACTACTACAGGAATTTCGTGGCGGGAGCATCCTGTATCCTGAGCCCTTTGTATGACCTATTAAAAAAGGGGATTAAATGGAACTGGTCTACGTCACATCAAGAAGCGTTTGACAAAATAAAGAAATGTTTGACACACTTTAATTCAAACGCCAAAATAGTTTTAACAGTCGATGCTTCGCCGTGTGGGTTAGGTGCTATTTTGTCCCAAATAGACAGTGACGGGTTGGAGCGCCCAGTGGCATTCGCTTCCCGCACGTTGAATTCTGCTGAGAAAAATTACTCGCAAATACAGAAAGAGGCGACTGCAATCATATTTGGAATACGTCGGTTCCATCAGTATTTATATGGCAGATCAGATCCATTCATATTACGTACGGATCACAAGCCTCTAATTTCTATTTTCGGCCCACATAAAGGTATACCGGAGGTTTCGGCTAATAGATTGCAGAGATATGCGATGTTTTTAAGTGCTTATAACTACATAATTGAGTATGTTCGTAGCGCCGACAACAACGCGGACTATCTGTCTCGTGCGAGTTTACAGGCTGAGGCGGGGCGGGCACGCCGCGAGCGAGGGAGACAGCATAGGCGCGCACGCTGCCGCGGCCGCCGCTCCCATTGATCGCGCATCGTACGTTAACTTTGTTATCGAAGGCGGCATGCCGTTGACTTTGAATGATTTACGCAAAGCAACTAAAGAGGATACTGTATTACAGTTAGTGGTAAGTTATGTTCAAAACGGTTGGCCTAAAAAAATAGTGGACCTGCAGTTGAAACCCTATCATTTATGTAAGACACAACTATCATATGAAGATGGTTGTTTGATGAGAGGTCATAAGGTGATTCTTCCCGAGTCATTGCGGTCAAAGGTTTTAATTGAGCTACATAGCTCGCATTTAGGTATCGTAAAAACGAAATCAGAAGCTAGGTCACGGGTTTGGTTCCCGGGCATTGATGCAACGCTAGAAAAAATTATAAACTCGTGCGAAATATGCAAACAGCTACGGCCCTCGCCGCCCAGGGCGCCGTTAGCACCCTGGGAGTTTCCCCATACCCCATTCCATAGGTTACACGTCGACTTCCTTGGCCCGCTTAATAATCAAGTGTTCTTAGTAGTGGTAGATGCGCACACCAAATGGTTAGAAGTATACGACGTGAGCACTTCAACTACCTCCGCGACCGTTATATGTAGAAAAACTATACGATTTCATGTCTAAGTACGGATTACCTCACACAATTGTTAGCGATAACGGGACTGCTTTTACATCCGCTGAGTTCACAAAATTTTGTTTATTAAATGGTATTGCTCATCTTACATCACCACCTTACAATCCCGCTAGTAATGGACAAGCAGAAAGTTTTGTGAAAATTGTCAAAAAAGGCATAAAATCCAGCGTTTTAGGTTCACACAATAGGAATGAGAGTAAGCTAAAAATGTTGAAATACCTGTTTGACTACAGGAATTCAGTACATTCTGTCACGGGTTTCTCACCGGCTGAGTTAGTGTTTGGGCAAAAGCTCAGAACCCGTCTAGATTTACTTCACCCAAAGTTAACGACGACCCCACTCACATCACTTATTGACGATGTTAAAAAAAAGCAGTGCTCGCAAATTAAATGTTATGGCGGTAATAATAAACAAGTGTATAACCCGGGCGAAGAGGTTATGTTTAAAAAATATGATAACAACCGCAAATTTATGTGGTGCAAAGGGACTGTTATAAAAAGACTTGGAAAAGTGTTGTATTTGATTAAAGACCATGGTTCATCATCTGATGTTAAAAAACATAAAAATCAAATTGTATTAAATAAAGGTATGCCACCATCCGGGGATTTGGACGATTTTATGTTGGATAGCGTCCCAATTCAAAGCGAACCCAGTGATTCTCAGTCGCCGGATAGTGGGGGGGGAGAAAGGAATGAGGTGGAATTGTCATCCTCACCTTCACTGAATTCGAGATGTTCCAGCAGACTGTTGCGGGACATACCAAGGGTTGATTATAAGCAGTTCTTTTAAAATTAATTTGTTATTTCTATTTAGGTTAAATAGGGGGAGGGACTGTTGTGTATGTGTGCTAACGATATCTATGTGTGCGTGGCTGCGCCCGCGCTTTGTGTCCAACAGCAAATAAATCAGTGTGTCAATAGCTGTCATGTGTTTCACTTGTCTCCCGTATTAAGAACGCAATAAAAAGCAACACTTATGATTGCTGTTCGGAAATACTCTCTGACTGGCATTTATAATAGCAAGTTCAAAATCAGAAATTACTATTTCTGGATTTAGATTTATGTTCAATTTATTTTTGCAATAAATCCTTATTATTTAAAAAAAAACAAAATATGAGTTTTCTGACTTATTTGATAGCAACCCATATGCAAGTGGTACAATTTTTTGAGCACCGCCTTGAGACCCAACCATCCCGTGTAGTGTGAAAATTTGGCAGAACAGGTTTGGGCAGCATTTAAATGTGATAATCTGCGATCCAGATTTTTGTCCCGTGCTAAAAACAAGAATCGATTCGTTGTTTGTATCAGTATCAATATAATGTCCAATCAAAAATTGTTCAGCACCAACTGCAGTGTACTGATGAGGTACGATAAATGAATTTAATGATCTTGGTAGTGGTGGCTCTGTTCGTACTCTTTCGCGGTGTATAATCATTCGCATCGCCTTTTTCGTGGGCATAAATGATGCAACATTTTTGGGTACAGTCGGCAACACATCAGGTTAGACACCCTATATACCCATAACTACGCTACGCCACGCTGCAGAGAATTGTAGGAAAGGGACTGCGCATTGTGCCATCGACCAATCATAGCATTTGCTCCTTTGCGCCTACGCACACAGATGCACTTTTTTGGCACACACATTCGCTAGTTTCCCTCGTATTGAATTCTATGTTCTATACCGCCAGTCCGTTCCATAACATTGCTCGGGATTCGTGCGACACTGTAGTGAATTTGTGTTTTTTATTATTATGGCGCCACAATTAACCCCACAACAGCGGCAGCTGATTGTGGTATTACGAGATGGTGGTTACACCATTAAAGAAATAGAAAGGAGGACGGGGATAACGGTAAGTGGAGCTTTAATATTATTATATTATGTATTTGCAACGAATTTTTAATAATACCTATTTAGTCATAATAACCCAAGAAACTCAGTACTTCCAAGTATCTAATAAGTAATACTATTTCCAACATATTTCAAAAGGCTGCGCCGACCGGCGTGTAACAATAGTTAAATATGTAATTAGTTAATTGTTTCTCATTAGCTAATTATCGCTTGAAAAGTATTTATTTACATTTAGTGGGTTTGCTCATGACGCGATGCGATGCAATTCGACCAACAACAAATGAAAATGATCTTTACTACCACGACATAAAGGTGCTGCCAATATAAAACGTACGGCCGCGCAAGCTACCAATAATAACAATTATATCCTTAAAACCATAAATACATTTTGTTAAACGACTTGTGTTGTGTCGGATCAGAACGGTATCGGTCTCTGAATACACTTAGCATGGTGAGATTAATAATTATTTCTATTCTTCTTTCTATTTGTGAGTTGCGATATGTTGTCGATCACTTCAGAGCGGTGGAGGTGCGGAAATATCAGACAACCTATAACTTTACTGATTCAAAATATCATCAGAACATGATTTAAAGATGCAAATACTAATTACTATCACCACAGTATTTACATAGGTGTAATATTATAATATTACCGTGCTATCACGTCTGAGCCGATAATGTATGTTCAGTGTGAGAGAATGTTTACCAGTTTCTTGTATAAAGGTAATTATAATTAAAAAAATAAACCATTATTTCATTATGTTATTGTTTTATTTCCACGAATACACATTAGTACACGTAAATTAAACAAAAGAACAGACGTCGTAATACATAATTCTAACGTCCGGGGCAACTAGAGCGGCCCCGTTAGCGGGACGCTCTAGTTGCCCGGACGTTTGGCTTGATTTCTTAAAAAAAAATTAGATTTTTTATATAAAATCAAAAAATACCTGTATATAGCGAGAAATGTAAGGAATCGATATGTATAATATACTATAGTATTCACTGGAGTGTCAACCCATCAAAATAAGTCGACTTCAAAAGTTGGCTAACTGTCAAGCCATCAAAATAAGTCGAGTGTTGGATTTAACAGATTTTTACGTAGCTTTTTGTAACATAGCGCAATGTTACTTTTAAATATTATTAAATAAGATTATATAAGCTATTTTTTGATACCAATACATCATTACTTGGAACGTACAGTATTAGCACAATAAATCAAAACAAATACCCATTCCCGTGTTCCGCCATAATTAAAAATTTGGAACACAAATTGTAAACACGTGAAATAATAACTATTTTCATCATATTTGTTTGGTTTAAGTCTACTTTTATATTGATAATGAACTGTTTTTCCTATTAAAAGAAGCATTTCACAACTTTAGCACTGAAATATACACAAAATCATGCAATACTTACCAAAAAACCGTTAGAAATGACGCAATGTGTTTACATGGGTGAGGCTCACAAAAAATGTACTTTAGCCATATTTTTCATGAGCGGAATTTTGAGTAAAGATAAAATATTTCGGAAGTTCTGAATAAATAAATCGATTTGTTTCCTGTGTTGGATATTATTCACTTGTTCATATCGAGTCATTTAAATTGTTAATTTATTTGAATTTAACCAAAAATAAACCCGTACAACAAACTGCTTACATCTTGTTTCATAGAAAATTAAAACGTGCCCACGCCAAATAGAATATTATTATTTTTTATTTCATCGTGTATATACTGTTTAAAGTAACATCTTAGTAATATATGAAATATATGGGAATAAAACTACTATCCCAATAGTAGATTTAATTGATTATGCAAAAAATTATAAAAATATGACTTCAAAAACAAATGTGCCTATAATATTTCACGTGTGTTACAAGCAATGTGTTACGTAGTAGTTTTTTTATAATAGGCAGTAGAAACACTTGTGATGTTTTTTTTGTGATGGCATCATTACTACTTTCAATAAGAAATGTCATTGTCCTGTCAGACATCTTGGTTTTTAGGGAAAAGGCAGTACTCGCGTGTGTGTTATTTTCGTACTTAGATTTTAGCGACTTTTCGGAAGCAATTTTGCATGATAAGTAATAAAATAGTACTTTTTATGGGCAAGGACATTAAGAGGGACATGTATATTATTGAATAATGTAGTTTTTCACTACTTTGCATTGCATTTAGATAAGCTACATGACTTTTAGGTTACATTATTCACGTGTGTTTGTTCACGTGTGCTGCGTGTGTTACGAATTTGTGTTATGTAACACACGTGAAAAGTGTAAAGCTTAGGGCACATTGCAATATTTTCATCAACAGCGTGAGATACTGTACACTACTGGACAAATTCCATTATAATAAATAATCTTGTTTCGTGTGAATTAATCTTAACAATATTTCCAGTGTGTTACCTATTTCCAGTGTGTTATCGTGGGTTACACGTTCACGTGTGTGATGGTACATTTTCTGTGAGCCTCACCTACATAACTTCATCACTGGTATAAACAACCTTGAACACTCCGATTTCAATTATGTTTGCACTTAGACGATAAGAATGAACACTTAGAATTATTTAACTAAAGAGAACACTCAACACAATGGGATAATAAATCACAATCCTTATCGCTCGCACGTCCGCACTTCAAACGTAAACAAAAAACACTTGACACCCGACCTTTTTGTAAACAATCTTATCTAATGATGGACGCCGGCTCGGCATAGAGTATTTGGTATTAATAGATTCTTCGTTTCACAGACTAAAAATATAACACAGCAGTAACTCAGCTTTAAAACTTTTTCATAGATGATTAGTAAGTTTTAATGTCAACAGAATGAAAAATTACGTAATGGCGTATACTGTCATCCCACAGACAAGACCAATATTTTTAAATGACGTATACTGTCATCCCACAGACGACCGGAGTATGTATTCACACAATTATATTATAAGAATATCTATCTTCTATATAAATAAAAAGAGAAGTCCTGACTGACTCATCAACGCCCAGCCCAAACCCTTGGACCTAGAAAGCTGAAATTTTGCACAGAGGTTCCCTTTATAATGTAGACAAGGAATAAGAAAGGATTTTTTAAATTCAACCCCTAAGGGAGTTAAATAGGGGATGAAAGTTTGTATGGAGAGTCGTTTTTTTTTTACGGGGCGAAGCCGCTGGCAAAAGCTCAGTCAGTCAGTCAGTCAGGACTTCTCTCTTTATATAAATAGATTTAGAGAAAATTGTGTGTCACCATTTAGACGAGCAGCTAGTCGTAACAATATGTAGGTATCTATTGATGTAAATTAAGTTAAGCATCGTTGTTTTAGAGGACTACAATCAACTTTTGACTGCGACGAAATGAGCAGACTGGGGGTGACCTATCGGCTCACCACCGGCAGCTCTACCAGCGTGCCACCACCGCTGAACAAGATGCTGCCATTGTTTCGGGGCATACTAGCAACCCGTTTTTAAATACGCAAACCACAGGTACAGAATATAGCGTAAGTTGAACATTTTTTTTAATAATTATACTAGCTGACCCACGCAACTTCGTCTGCGTCACAATAGCTATAAACTTCCTCGATTAATCGACTATCCAACATAAAAATATTTTATTAATTCCAACTAGTAGCTAGTTTCTGAGATTAGCGCGTTCAACCAAACAAACAAACTCTTCAGCATTCAATTTCTTAATTGTTTTCTTTTTTGTTAATTATTTTGAAACAAATATAATATACTAGCTTATGCCCGCGGCTTCGCCCCCGTGGTGTTTGATAATGGTCCTACGGTATGATATTCCCTGGATAAAAAGTAACCTATGTGTTAATCCAGGTTATTTCATAGAAATCCGTTCAGTAATTTTTCGTAAACGCACGCAACGGAAGCTCTCAAAAAGGAATATCTTTTACCGTTTTTGCAACATTTTTCATTTATGCTCCGCTCTTATTGGTCGTAGCGTGATGTTATATAGCCTTCCTCGATACTAAAATAATTTTTCAATTCCAACCGCAGTTGTTCCTGAGTTTAGCGCGTTCAAAGAAACAAACTCTTCAGCTTTATAATATTAGTTTAAATAAGATCTGAAAAATAAGAACACGTCCTCCAACGGTAAACGTTTGACAACACGCGTTGGCGCAGTGACTGATAGGTCGACTGCCGCTGCGCTGGGGGTTCGAGTTACGCACGGAACAAATGTTTTGATCTACAAAATAAAATAGTGATTCCGGGGTCTGGGTGTTTGTGTAGATAAGTGAGTTTTAATTGATGTAGGTAAACGCACCATCGATACATGAGTGTTGGTTTTTTTTATTTAAACAACTACCTATACAGTGGCTGATCTTAGGGTGAAATGATTATAATGATGATATAACACTGCTAACAAATCAATGTTAGCGCATCCAGATTGGCGATAAAAATAACTAAAACTCATTCGAAAGAGTACTCCAACAATGAATATAATATAGGGTATTTATTTGCCGTTTAGCGATAAAAGGTTGTTTTAAAATTCAATTCAATTCGAACAATCGTGTAGCAGACTCTCCAATTAGACCGATAATTTTATTATCATTTTCATAGTTTTTTTTGCATTGGCTGAGTGATCCACTGCTGCGCAGTGTGTCGCGGGTTCCATTCCCGAACGGAACAAATATTTGTATGCCTGTTCCGGGTCTGGGTTTTTGTGTATGTGAGTTTAAATGTTTGTAAACGCACTCACGACACAGGAAAAATTCCTAGGGTCCCCACCCTAGGAATTTTTCCTCATGGTTTGAAAAAAAAAACAAAGGTTATTTTTAGATTTACGTAAATCATAGTTTTAAAAATTGTTTTCCATGTTTCTTTTTACTATTGTTTCAGGTATCAACTCAAACTATCCGACGCAGATTGCAGGCTGTTGGCATGAAAACGAGATACCTATATTTACGCTACGTGTTTATACTACGTGCTTAGATTACAACTCTTTCAACTTTTTGAATTGTTATATCTCAAAAACGGTGGCTTTTAGAAATAAAAGGGGTTAAAGACATTTTTATAGATTATTATCTGATCTATAATTTTGTCTTTGCAAATTTTATGATAAAACTTACCGTTTTGCTGAAAATTGCAAAAAACCCTTTTTTGTGACTTTTGACCTCGAATTACTTTTTTTCCAAGTGTCGGATCGATGGGGACTTTTTACATTTCATTTATAATGGTGTTTTGAACAATCTTACCAATTTTTAGCCGGGTGGGAATTAATGTAACCTTACTCCTATTTTTTGGTCTAATTTGACCGGACTATTGTGATTACTTGTGATTTTATTAAAATAAAGATTCGATTTTTATAACGTTGTTTTAGTATAACCTTTGAAAAGTTCTACCACAGATTTACTTTCTAATGACTTAAAAAAAAACCGGTTGGTTCAAGCTAAGCGATTCTGTAGCTTTGCTGTGAAAGTGCATCATACACTAAACTAAGCCCACGTTCGCACGGACGATTTTCGCGCAAAGGATTTTCAACGCTCTGCCTAGCTCCGAGAGTCGAAAATTAAACGGTATGTTTTTGACGCACTGGGATGCACTCTGTTAAATTCACTCTCTTCTTACGTCGTCCGTACTAATATAGGTTTACAGGCAAAGATACATATTTTAATATTTTCCAGGCTTCCGACCTCTGTGCAGAATCACGTTGATGTATTGATTGCTTTATTACATATCTTATTGACAGAGCAAAAGGTTGATAAATGTAATGATTATATTTTTACTAGTGAAACAATTTATTAAAACCTTATTGAATCACTCTATCTATTAAAAAAACCCACATTTGCGTAGTTTTAAAATATCAAAGCAGGGATAGGGTAGGGATAGACAGCGGGAAGCGATTTTGTTTTATTCTATGTAGTGAGTAGTGATAGTGATGATAGGAGTTTTCGTGCCCGCTTTTTAAGTTTTTTACAATTTGCAGGTCATGTTTAGGTTGTATATTGAACAAAATATGATCCACGACTTTAAAAAAATATGTATTAATATAGTTATAGCCATGAATAATATCATTGATACACCTCGGTAAGTAAGAACTATTCCAATTAATCAAAATTTGAATTACGTGGGTCTCAATCTACGCAATCACCTCAAAAATAAAGAAATTAATGTTTCATTGATTTTATAAAAGCAGTGCAGTAGTAGCGGTAAAAATACATCGTTTTAAAGTTAAATCTACGAAACATTTTGTTATACAAATTAATTTAAATGGTATGGGTGGATGGTGGTGTTGGTAAAAAATTTGATGAAGACCCGACATGCTGTAGATTTCCGAATTGCCTACCAATCCGCATGCGAACCGCAAACGCAAAGTAGGTATAATAATTATACCTATATTTTAGAATCAGCCTTGAATGTTCTCACTGCTGGGATACAGGCCTCTTCTCTGTGAGACGGAGTGGGCTGTAATCCATCGCTGGCCCAGTGCGGGTTGACAGATTTTATTTTTACACAAAATAATGCGCCTGCTTTCATTCGATCCCACGTCCTACAACTCTTTAGTCGGGGCCGCCGTTACCGCTGGGCCACCACTGCTCCCACTGACTCGTCATCATCTGCGTAGCCTTTTCCGAACCACGATGGGGTCGGCTTTCAGACTAAATGGATCAGATGACTGAAAACTAGTATTTTACATGCAGCAACTGCCTACCAGTTCGCACGGGGTAATACTATACCCTTTTGTAAGACTGGTTGTCAGATTTTCGGTTCCCTGACTACCTGTTACGGCTGCCAAAGTTCTAGATATGACAGCCGGGAACAACAGCTTAACGTGCTTTCCGAGGCACGGAGAAAACTCGGTATGAAATGGGCGGTCACCCATCCACAGACCAACCTAGGCAAGCGCGGCTTAACCTAAAGATTGATCCGAGTAGCAATTACTATTAAGCCACTGCTCTCACTGACTTAACTACCTATGTCAATAATAATTATTTGAAGATCACCACGAAATAAAAATGATAATATTAAGAGCCTAATGAATGTATTAGTGGACACAGAAGCGCAGCGTAAATCGAAAAAAATAACTCGCAATAATACGAGCTCAACTTGTTAACAAAATAACTTTTATTACATAAATACATGTTACGCATCTATCTATAGGCATAGTATAGTATGGAGCGGCACGCGCTCCCGCATTCCTGACTTGCGTAAGTGAGACGAAATTACAAAAATATATCGCACCCTCTCGCACGATTCGCAGCGTTCAACTTCTAGTAGTCCAAAGTCCAAACAGTCTAGGTTGATGTGTAGCCGTGTGTACATCTTGGATTATTTTCTGAATTATTTGTCCCGGAGAATCAAAACTATCGGCTGCTCTTTTCTTTAAGCATTTTCTTACAACAGAAGATTGTGCTGTGTAATGGTCGGGTTCGTGTCTATGCTCAATGCAATTTCTATGTTGAACATAGTGGTGCTCACCAATCTTCTTAGTTTTGACCGCTGCAGCACACTCCGACGATCCTTTTCTTACACAAATCCAATAAAAACTATCTACAGACCTTTTATTCAAACTATACAGAAAGTTATCCAAAAATAACTGGTCTTTGCCTTTTCTTGATTTAATAAACAAACAAGGAGTGTCCATGATTGCAATTTTAACGTCAAACTGATTTATTATAAAATCTCAACGCAGAATCGAACAAAATCTCCAATTACCCTCATTGTTTAACTCGTACCAAATAAGATATGAATAAGTAGGTAATAAAATAATTTGGTAACAAAATATTGCATACTGTACGTTAGCTTATCAATAATAATAAATGTACAATTGTATATGCATGACACAGACTAAGTTAGGAAAATTAGATAGATAAACAAAGATCTACAAATAGCAATTACACACGGAAAAACTTTGCTCACAAAAAATATGTAGGCGTTATAATTTGTTGTACAAAAAATGGTTACATTTTAATTAAACAGTGTAAGAATAGATTTTATTCACTCACAGTACACAAAAGAATACAGACAAAATAATACAGTATCGCAGTGAGGATCTATCGCGATAGCGTGCATCGAAGTCAAATAGTATCGCAGTGAAGATCTTTCGCGGTAACGTGCATCGCAGTCTTGTAGATTTCGTATTCTACTCGTCAAACATTATAGCCAAATAACTAATAACACATACAATAATTAGCTAATCTTAATTAGTGGAACTATTTTAAAACTCCATTAGGTAATTTAGCAATTTAGTATGTATTTATTTGTAATCTTTACATTTATTCGGATAAAATATGAACATCAATAGACAGTTCCGGGAATAGATAGAAACAACTGGATACATTGAAATTGCAAGATAAAATCTAGGAATCATTGTAAGTATCATAATTATAATTACTACTTAATTTATTGGCAATATAAAGTAAATAAACATTTAATTTGATTTAACTATTTAAATACCACAAAGCTATCTTCGGTTCGGAAACCAAGTCTTTTAGGCCACAATAATAACTACTTCTATAAAATACTTCGGGCTATAAAATATTATTAGGACAATGTAGGTTTATTCGGAATAAGAACCTTACTGTTCTAAAGATATTTATTAACGATGATTATTAATTTGATGCTATATTCTTATATACATAAGGCTATTCCATCACATTCATACATTGAACTCGAACTCACGCGTACAGCGGGACTAGGGGTCGCAAACCGGGATCCCGGATACCGAAAATACCGGGATACCGGACCGAAAATGGTCCTTCACAATACCGGTATTGAATTTTAGAATACCGGGATTTACGATATTTTCGGTATTCATCACAGAACGATGCAAATCGCAAATCACGGCACTTTTCCTGCACCGCCGCCACTTTTCCTGTACTAGTTCTAACGTGTTGCTGCAAGAAGAATGTTGATTATAACTATTATAATAGAATATGCTTGTTATAATTTAAGATTTTACAGATTTAATTAAACGAAGAATATTGATTACTTAATTAATTTTTGTTTAATATGGCTTTCATTAGCACAGGTAGCGATGTTGCAATTTCGATGGGAGGGAGATAAATCGTATTCTTTGTTAAAAAGTTGATTTTCTTTTAATTGCTGACTTCCCAAAAAGAAGGAGGTTTCTATATTCTACCGATTTTTGTCGCGATGTCGAGAGACACCGCCAAGGCCACACCGAGAGACCGCATTCTCCGTCGTGAGGGTTCTCACGCGTATGCTGGCATCCACCGTCGAGCGCTTCTTGCGGAATACCAATTTGGTTAATTCGGACCCATCCCCTCAAGGTGCTCGACGAGGCGGTTTGCATTTATAATCAAAGAGCTTGCCCACCTCGTCGAGCAGCACAATGGGCCGGTATGCGGACGGCGAGTCCCAGCTTCTAGATGAGGACCACCTTCCCCGTCTTCCAATGAAGCGGAAATAGCCTCTTTCCAAGCATGCGCTTAAGAACCCCTCCAGTCGAGGCCGAAGAGCCTCTGAGGCCAAGACCCAGTCTTTGCCAGGCAACCCATCGGGTCCCGGGGCAGTATTTTTGGCTTTAAGCCTACGTACCGCCACTCTCAGGTCTACCCCAGTCACCTCCTGAATGTCGTCATCGTCTCCTGAGTGGTCCGCTTCCAGCATCGCAGGTGGCGGAGCCATGATGATGCTCCCCTCGCGAATCACCACGTCCTCCACGAGGTTAGGCCGGAGACTCTGCGTCAGCTGGGGGGGGCCGGGTGCGGAGTTTATTCCGCAAATTCTTATAAGGGCGCCCTCACGGATCTCTCTTGAGAGTCTCCAGCATCACCTCGCGGGCCTGATCCTTGGCCCGCCGACGAGCCTCGAGGAAGGCGGTCTCCGCCGCTCTATTCCCTTCATACAGCTCCGCTTCAATGGCTTCCGCATTCGGAGGACGAATGCGGAGCCTGCGATGCCTGGCGTACAGGTGCCGCGCCGCCACACACTGCTCACGCAGGTGTGACAGCTCTCGCGACCACCAGTACACCTGACGCCTGGCGCTTCCTGGCCGGACTCGGGGCATTGCCATGTCGCATATCTCAGACATGGCCTCCTGGAACCAACCCGCCTCGTCGTTGACGTCCGCAGGCCTGACCGGTAATGGCACCCAGGCCCGCACGATCGAGGCTTCTAGGAGGAGCTCCCGGTACAGCTGCTTCAGCGCCCATCGCGGAACACTCGGGGTCTGTGGGACCGGCGCGCTTGAGAACTGGGCAGAGACCTCAAACCGGATATACTGGTGGTTGAAGTAGATCTCCACACCCTCCATGACGCGCCAGTCAATGACACGCTGTGACAGAGCTGAGCTGGCTAACGAAATGTCCACCACCGACTCGCCCCGCGTCCGTACAGAACCCCGGTTCAGGATGTCCAGACCTCTGTTCCCAGAGCCCAGCACTCGACCATCCCACCCCGCACATCCGTGTAACGAGAACCAATCAACCCAGTACAAGTCCCCGAGTACAAGTACGGATGCTTAGTTAATATTTATATATAAAGGATATTGCAACTAAAAATAACAAAATAAAAAAACTTTTTTGCAAAAAAAGCGTTGAAGTCGGTTTTAAACTTATATCTTTTTAAATTCTCTAATTTACCATATCACTATAGATACTATAAAAAATATAACGGAAAGAAAAACTAATAAAACAAATATAATTTCTATAAATGCCGAAAATACCGAAATTACCGGGATCCCGGTATTGTCCTAGACTCAATACCGAAAATACCGGTTTCGGAAAGTGGGACCGGTATTGCGACCCCTAAGCGGGACCAGAACAGCTGATAGGTACGGCGCGCTTTGTTCGGGGAACGACTTAGAACTTGTCGGTTTAGTACCAAACTAGTGATTTGTAAAGTTAATAAAAAAAAAATGACAATGTAAAAGGTAATGAACTGACCGTGATCAAGCAGCCTTTGAGTGGCTGCTAGAATGGTCCTTTCATAAGGGACCACGGGGTTTAGGATGCTCGTATTCGGAGAATGCTCTCCGATGCATACATTCTGCAAGCTGCTCGTAGACTTTCACCACTTAATAAATACACCCGCCCGCACCATCTCATAAAACTCGCGGTTAGTGAAGTCCGACATTGTGACTTGGAGGCAGTTGTAGGTCTGTACGAGTATGACATGCGTGGCACGGACCGCACGGGGGTTGCGCTGGAAAGCGATTGGACGCGACGTCACGATAGCGCATGCGTGAGCAGACTGCGGGGTGCTCGCCTCAGCCCGCCTGTGCACTCTGCCGCCCGGGTTTCACCCCCGCTGCCGGTAGGCGCGCGCGCTCATTCAATATTGTTACGAATAGATTGCCCATATTTTGCTGTTTTAAAGTCGGATAAAAATATAAAAAAAAGTTTTGAACTAATAATGGAAATTATGTTCTATTACTGATACTGAACCACCAAAAAAAATTTGCGCACTGAATAAAAAGCAATCCTGTATAACAATACAAAAAAAATCGCGCTCGCTACGCTCGCGCATCCACTCATTTCGTGCTTTCGCCATTCGTAATCATTTCACAGACTTATCCATATGCTTCTATTCTCAATTCTGAGGGCCTGAACAAAAACACTCAAGTCCCTCTTGACTCTAATAACTTTTTTAGTAAACTGAGTTCGTCGACAAACATAATATTGAGCTTCGTGGAGCTCAAAATATTGAAATTTTAATACTTTTGAGCTCCATCCAGGCATGGTTATCCAGCGCTTTATCCCCCTAGATAAGTCCCCCAACGATGTTGGAGTTGGCTTCCAGTTTAACTAGATGCAGCTGAAAACTGCTTTTCCCCACTGCCTTTTTGACCTGCACATTGGACAACCCAGTTAATATATAAAGCACCGGGTAATATGATACCCCTTGGTAAGACTTGCTGTCAGACTTTCGGGCCACTGAATACGTGTGACGACTGTCAAAGATCACAGCCGCTCTGGTTGTGATGTGTAAATGTTACGGTTTGACGTGCTTTCCGTGAAAATTAAACCCAGTAGTCGACACTAACAAATTAGTAAACAACAATAATTTTTAGGCGCTTGGTTCCGAAGGTGGAGGATTGATGTCAACCATGACAAGAGTAAACGATTCCCTTCTCAAAACCAAGTAAAACAGTCCTTTATCGTCTTCCCTCCTAATGGTAATATCTTTACCACTCACCCACCCCCCAACCCCAAAACCAATAAAAAGCATACAAAAATTTTCGAGCTCGCTACGCTCGCGCATCCATTCTGTTCTTTCTCCGATCTGTCTTGCTTAAAACGTTCATCTACTTCTATTCTCATTTCTGTTTCAAATTGTTCATCCAGGGAAAATTGACCAACGCTTTATCCCCCTAGATAAGTCTCATTGGGTAGCACTTCATAAATAATATAATAATAATAATAATAATATTCCACAACTATCACACAACGCCATCTAGTCCCAAGCTAAGCAGAGCTTGTGTTATGGGTACTAGACAACTGATAAACATACTTATATATTTCTAAATACATACATATTATAGATAAATACACCCAGACACAGAACAAATGATCGTGCTCATCACACAAACATTTGTCCTGGGTGGGAATCGAACCCACGACCTCCGGCATAGCAGTTAGGGTCACTAACCACTAGACCAACAGGCCAGTCCTGTCTGATTGTACTATAGTTGCCCATTCCAAAGCGTTGGTCTCATGAGAAGAATGGCAAGAAACTTCATGGACACTCTTTTAAAATCGTTTGGGTTTACAATATGTTCAAGGTACAGACATAATCTTGGTATTATACCAAGATTATGTCTGTACACACATGAAGACTATGCAAATTAGTGTCTGAGATGGTCTTTTGAAGAAAGCACCACACAGATTTGAGTGGACCCGTCCAGTCAATGCAAAAAACTCAAGGAGCTCAACGTCACGACGAACAATACCAAAGAAAGGACATTTGGGTGGGTCGCTTATAGTACTCAAACTGCCAGACAATCGTTAAAATTACATAAAAACCCACACGGTCCTCACATTCACAATATAAAAATAATAAAATATATGAAGACTATGCAGATTAGTGTCTGAGGTGGTCTTTTGAAGAAAGCACCACACAGATATTTTGAGTGGACCCGTCCAGTCAGTGCAAGCATTTGTCAGTTATCGTGGAGCTCAACTTATAACGCAAGGAGCTCAACGTCACGACGAACAGTACCAAAGAAAAGACATTTGGGTGGGTCGCTTATAGTACTCAAACTGCCAGACAATCGTTAAAATTACATAAAAACCCACACGGTCCTCACATTCACAATATAAAAATAATAAAATACGTGAAGACTATGCAGATTAGTGTCTGAGGTGGTCTTTTGAAGAAAGCACCACACAGATATTTTGAGTGGACCCGTCCAGTCAGTGCAAGCATTTGTCAGTTATCGTGGAGCTCAACTTATAACGCAAGGAGCTCAACGTCACGACGAACAGTACCAAAGAAAAGACATTTGGGTGGGTCGCTTATGGTACTCAAACTGCCAGACAATCGTTAAAATTAAAGAAAGACCCACATGATCCTCACATTCACAATATAAAATAATTAAATATTAAGCATATTAAATAATAATGTCAAACTATTAAAACATGTCAAAAATACGCAAAATTAAAAAAAAAAACAAAATAAAAATATTTAACAAGGTAAATATTCATCATCATTTCAGCCAAAAGACGTCCACTGCTGGACATAGGCCTCCCCCAGGCGTCGCCACATTGACCGGTCCCGTGCGTCTCTCATCCAGCGGGTTCCTGCAACCTTGACCAGGTCATCGGTCCACCTAGTGGGAGGCCTTCCAACGCAACGTCTTCCGGTTCGCGGTCGCCATTCCAGAACTTTTCGGCCCCATCGGCCATCCGTTCTGCGAGCAATGTGCCCTGCCCATTGCCACTTAAGTCTGGCGATTCTTCGGGCTACGTCGGTAACCTTGGTTCTCATGCGGATGTCCTCATTTCTGATTCGATCACGCAAGGAAACTCCGAGCATAGCCCTCTCCATTGCCCTTTGGGTGACTTTGAGCTTTCTAATGAGGCCCATTGTGAGCGTCCACGTTTCGGTCCCGTATGTAATCACTGGCAACACACACTGGTCATAGACTTTCGTCTTGAGACACTGGGGTAAGTTGGACGAGAAGATACCGCGCAACTTCCCGAACGCTGCCCAGCCGAGTCGGATTCGACGATTGACCTCTTTCTCGAAGTTAGATCTACCCAACTGGACCGTTTGTCCCAGGTAGACATAATCGTCCACAACTTCGAGCGTAAAGTCTCCGATCTTGATAGGAGTGGGTGTTACATGAACATTCAACATAACCTTGGTTTTGTCCATGTTCATTTTAAGACCCACTCTTTCGGAAGCTCTACTGAGGTCATCGAGCATTGCACTGAGGTCTTCCATGGTCTCAGCCATGACCACTATATCGTCGGCAAACCGAAGGTGAGTGATGTACTCGCCGTTGACGTTGATGCCAAGTCCTCTCCAATCCAGAACCTTGAAGATATCCTCCAATGCAGCGGTAAACAGTTTCGGAGATATGACGTCTCCCTGTCTCACACCGCGCTGCAGAAGGATAGGTTCCGAGGTCTGGTCCTGAAGTCGGACTGACATGGTGGCGTTTTTGTACAAACACTTCAACACCTCGATGTACCGGTAGTCGATTTGGCACCGTTGGAGAGACTGCAGCACAGCCCAAGTCTCGATCGAATTTAAGGCTTTCTCGTAGTCCACAAACGCTAAACAGAGAGGCAGGTTATACTCTTCGGTCTTCTGTATAACCTGCCGCAGCGTATGTATGTGGTCTACGGTACTGAAGCCTTTTCGGAATCCGGCTTTTCGGGAGGCTGGAAATCGTCAAACCTGCGTGCGAGACGATTCGTAATGACTCTTGAAAACAACTTGTAGACATGGCTTAGAAGTGAGATGGGCCTATAGTTCTTCAAGCGGGCATTGTCACCCTTTTTGAAGAAGAGCACCACCACACCCCTGCACCAAGCCTGTGGCGTTTTCCCCTCGAGTATGACGGAATCAAACAGCTTCTGTAGGGCCTTAAGGACCGGTTTGCCACCCGCCTTCAGAAGTTCGGCCGTAATTCCGTCATCACCCGGCGCCTTGTTGTTTTTAAGCTGTTTCAGAGCCATCCTAATCTCGTACAGGCTGACGTCCGGGATGTCTTCGGTATAGTGTCGGGTCAATCTAGCTCTGGGGTCTTTCGCTAGATTTTCGACGGGTTGACTAGTTGACGTGTACAGCTGCCCATAAAAACTCTCGATCTCTCTCAGAAGCTCCGGTTTGGCGGACACGATCCTGCCATCGTCGGTCTTCAGTTTCGTGAGCTGGCTCTGCCCAATAGCCAGATCTCTTGCAAATACCTTGGAGCCTTTGTTGCGCTCAATCGCGTCTTTAATACGCTCGGTATTAAAGCGGCGGAGGTCGCTCTTCAAGGATTTGGAGATCTGTCTATTGAGCCGCCGGTATTGCCGAGCTTCGTCTGAAGACTGCAGGATCATCTCACGCCGCTCCTTCATGAGCCTGAGAGTGTGATCTGAGAGTTTTTTGATCTTATTTGTACGACGTATCTTAAAAAATTTAGATCCAGTCGTATGGACAGTTTCCACGAACCCGTCGTTGTAATCGTCCACTGAGCTTCCTAGGCATGCGAAGCGATTCTGGAGTTCAAGTTGAAAGCTCTCGGGGTTTTGGATTTGGATCTGTGCTGGACGGAGCGTAGACTTCATCAGTCGTGACCTTTCTAGCTTTATATTGATGTTCAATGTGCCTCTTACCATGCGGTGATCGCTTCCGGTTTTCACCGAATTGATCACAGAGACATCATTGAACATTTGCTTGTTGGTGGACATGATGAAGTCAATCTCATTTTTAGTCGCACCATCGGGGCTCTGCCAGGTCCACTTCCTGTGCTCACGTTTTTTGAAGAAGGAGTTCATCATAAAGAGGCCCTCCTTCTCCATAAAACTGGCCAGTTGGTGACCCCGGTGGTTCCGAAGTCCAATCCCAAATTGCCCCACTTGCTGCTCATCCTCGCTTCGTTTGCCCAGTTTCGCGTTGAAGTCCCCCATGACAACGGTGAAGTAAGTTCTGAAACCATGCATGGCTTTAGAAATATCCTCATACAAGGTTTCTACTTCATCGTCGGGGTATGCCGAGGTCGGGGCGTAGACCTGTATGACCTTCAGCGAATATCTTGCAGATATTCTGAGTATAAGGTACGCCACCCTGTTCGACACACTCTCGATCTTCACCACGTTGTTCACGAGAGACTTGTGGACGATAAACCCAACACCACCCTGTGACTGCCGGTCTCCCTCTCGGAAGTAGAGCAGGTTGCCGGATTTCAGGATTATCGTGTCCTCCCCCTCTCTTCGGACTTCAGATAATCCGACAATACTCCATCGCAGCCTGCTTAATTCTTCCTCGAGTTCCGCCAGCTTCTCGTCGGCCCGGAGTGTGCGCGTGTTATATGTTACCAGGTCCAGTCGTCGGTATGTTTGGTAGCCGGATCCCGTCCGGGGATTCTTAGCACCCCTTGCCACGCCGTTGCCTCGACCGCTACCGTAGCCGAGGGTAAACGGGCTGCCGGGTACTAGGGGCCTGTTTTGTTTAACGCTCATCATTTTTTGGGGGGGGTTTGCCATAATCGCCACGCTTGGCAGGCGGGTTGGCGATCGCAGTATGGTTGTTACAAAGACACAGAGAACGCTGCTGCCCATTCTCTGGTAAGTCCCTTAGTCGCCTCTTACGACACCCACGGGAAGATATGGGATGGTGCTATTCTTTACGTAAAGTACGTATGTAACCGTAGAACAGCTGTTGCAAACAAAGCAGGAATTGCTAAAAGATAACAATGATCGTGTAGATGTTCGCGGTGTAACGGTTGACAGTTTAAATGAAACTATTATACAGAATGACTACAGAAACATAAACATAAGGAGAGGTGCATCATGTCTGCAAGCTAGCTTTGCGAATGATAGTGGCCCCATGGGTCTTCCGCACATGTCGTCATTATCACTGACCTCTCAAAATTGCATAGATAGTGTAAATAACCAGTCAGAAAAGCATGAATGCGATCTTCCGTCCCCGTTACTTGGGAGCACTGATGGTATGAATGAGTGTCATAAACCTGTTCCGTTAACGCCTAATAAAGAATTTGTGCGACGAGAGGTCGATAAGATAACGAGTGAGGTATCGATAGCGGCGGGTGTGAGCGAGACGGACGGTCTGATGAGTAATGTTTTGAAGCCCGCATGCAGTTCGAGTGATACGTTGGCTGTGGCGCCTAGTAACAGCTGTTTGTCAAAGAGTAACTCGTTTGCGGAGATTGCGCGTGCGCCGGGTGAATGGAAACAACCAGCGATTGATGGTGAATGGACGGAGGTTCAGAGAAATAGACATAAGAATAGGTTTATAGGACAGAAAGGCGTGGCGGTTACCACACCACAATGTAAGTTTAAGGCTGCGGACATCAAAATACCTTTGTTTATAAATAATGTTGACAAAGGAACTTCCCCTGCAGACATTGCTATTTATATAATGACTAAAACTCAAGTGAGTGTGACATTGGAAAAAATTATAATGAAACAAATTAAGGAGTATGACGCTTATAAGATATTAGTTCCTAGACACAAGCTGGCTACTTTTATGGACGATCGTATATGGCCTGAAGGTATATCTTTCCGCCGTTTTATAGACTTTAGAAGTAGAAAACGATCTATTACAACTCAAAATGGATAGTCAATCACTAAGAGGACCCTCACTTAGCTGCAGCCTAATAAGCTATAACTGTAAGTCGCTCGTACGTTCTATGGACCACGTAAGAAACTTGTGTCGTCGAGCGGACATAATAGCCCTGCAGGAGACGTGGCTGTTCCCGCACGACTTGTCGATACTTGGAACAGTCGACCCGGATTTTGACTTCTGTGGCAAATCGGCAATAGACTCGTCTGCTGGTCTAGTACGAGGTAGACCATATGGTGGTGTTGCTGTGCTCTGGCGTAAAAGTGCATTTACTTCGGTTACGGTAATCCCGTGTAATAGTGTGCGTCTCGCGGCAATTAAGGTGGTTGTGTCCGATCGTTGTTTTGTGGTGTTCTCTGTGTACATGCCGGTGAACTCAGTAGAAAACTTAGTGGAATTTACCGACTGTCTGAGTGAAATAAGTGCTATAATTGAGAACACCGAAGTGGCGAATGTATACGTCTTAGGAGACTTTAATGCTAGTCCTTGTTCATTGTTTGGAAAAGAACTTCTAAAATTCTGTAACGATCAGCAATGGGTATGTGCGGATATAGAAAAATTAGGAATATCATCGGACACCTTTACTTTTGTTAGTGATGCCCACGGTAGCACAAGCTGGCTCGACCACTGCGTGGTAACAGAGTCGGCTTGGCAGTCTGTACGGTCTATAAGGGTGAACTACGACTGTACTTGGTCCGACCACTACCCGCTAGAAATATGTTGCGATTTTGATGTTATGAAACCACAGTTGATTTGTCATGGAAACACCCCCAATAGTATACTGTGGGGAGATAGGGATGAACAACAAAAGCAGCTTTTCGAGAAAATTTGTAACGATCACTTTAGAACGGTAAATTTCCCAATAGAACTGTCGGGGTGTTGCGATGGCTTATGTAACAATAAAGAACATAGGGCAGTTATAGACCAAATTTACAGAGATATTGTTATGACTATGAGTCAAGCGGCTGTGATTAGCTCGAAGTTTAAAAATAGTGTAATCAAGCGAAAGCGTGCTGTGCTGGGCTGGAATAAGCATGTTCGTGGTGCTCACGAAGTGGCAAGGCTAAATTTTCTGACATGGTTACAATATGGTAAGCCTACAGGTGGACCTGTATATAACGACATGGTGGAGTCTCGGCGCACTTTCAAGGCTAAACTAGGATGGTGTCAAAATAATACAGAACAAATTAAAATGGATATTCTTGCATCACACCACGCAGATAAAAATTTCAAAAGCTTTTGGAAAGGCACGAGAAAACTTAACAGTAATCCCACAGTCCCTTTAAACGTTAACGGAGTAACTGAGCCGCGTGGCATTGCGAACATGTTTAAAGGTCTATTCCAGCTGGAACCTCTTTCCGGCGTGTCGGGGATGCTCAATGCTAACGAAGTCGAGCAAAATAGCTTTGGGTCAGCAGTATTACCCTCTTTTACTGCTAAAGACATATCCGCCATTATAAAGCGTATGACTAGGGGTAAGTCCCCAGGACACGATGGAGTTAGTATTGAGCATCTGCAGCATGCGGGGATCCATTTGCCGAGGGTTCTAGCTATGTTTTATACATTTTGTTTACGACACTGTTATCTGCCTGAGGAATGTATGAAGACCGTAGTTGTGCCAATAATCAAAAATAAGACTGGTGACGCTTCAGATAGTAGCAATTATAGGCCCATTTCGTTAGCTACCACAGTGGCGAAAGTGCTGGACAGTCTGCTTAATCGTATTTTGAACAGACATATAAAACTAAACGACGCTCAGTTTGGTTTTAGGAATGGGCTGTCGACAGAAATGGCGGTTCTGAGCCTTAAGCACACTGTCCGGTACTACACCGATAGGAAGACTCCGGTCTATGCCTGCTTTTTAGACCTCTCGAAAGCTTTCGATTTGGTATCCTATAACGTGCTGTGGAACAAAATGAGGACAGAAACCAGCCTTCCAAATGAAGTCATTAACATTTTTGATTATTGGTATAACAAGCAAATAAATGTTATAAGATGGGCGGGCGCAATCTCCGATGAGTACAGATTGAGGTGCGGAGTAAGGCAAGGAGGATTAACCTCGCCCAGCCTCTTCAATCTGTACGTAAACGGTCTCATCGAGAGGCTCAGTGACACCAAAGTTGGTTGCTCCATTGACGGAAAATACGTCAACAATATTAGTTACGCTGACGATATGGTGTTGCTGGGCCCCTCCATAAGTGCCGTTCGGAGACTCCTCGCCATATGTGTGGACTATGCTGGGACTCATGGGCTCAGGTATAATGTTAAGAAAAGCGAACTCTTGGTATTTCAATCACCTGGTCATAAGGTGACGCACGTACCACCCGTCTTCATAGACGGTGTTTCATTACCAAGAGTCTCGCGATTCAAGTACCTGGGCCACTGGGTCTCGGAGGACCAATCAGACCACGAAGATATTGAGAGAGAGCGCCGGGCGTTGGCTGTCCGATGTAATATGTTGGCCCGTAGATTTGCGCGCTGCAGTAATGCAGTAAAAGTAACATTGTTTCGGGCGTTTTGCCAGTCATTTTATACGTGCAGTCTATGGGTCGAATATACGCAGAAGACAATCAACGCCCTGCGCGTACAGTATAACAATGCCTTCAGGATGCTGATGCGGCTGCCGAGGTACTGTAGTGCGTCCGGCATGTTTGCAAACGCTCATATTGATGGCTTTCATGCCATTCTCAGAAAGAGAGCAGCATCCTTGCTTAGGCGTGCCCGCGGCAGTAGCAACGGCATTCTCAGTGTTGTGGCCGGCAGTTTCGACTGTCCAATATTGTGGCATTGTGTACAGTTACATGTCAAAAAAATTGAATAGTGGAACAACATGCAGTAGGTACGCTTCACGTTTGTTATGACTGATTTGCCCCATATTTGTATTTTTAATATTTGTTGTTAATTGTATTATTCATAAGTTCATGACATTCTAATTAATTTATGACATTATTTCTTATTTAATTTAACTTATTTTTATTTCATTTTAATTTTAGATTTCGGAAATTAACCTATTAGTTGACATTTAAAAGACTACATAATATATCACTAACACTGTATCATTTATTTTTTTATATTGCGATGTTAATTTTACTATTGTGAGTGTGTATTTGTCTGTATGTGTCCTGTATGATTTTATCTGTTTATGTGTCCTGTATGATTTTACCTGTTTACTAACATAATTTTAAATGTGATTACTAACAATTTTATGGATATTGTATGTCTGAAATAAATAAATGAATTGAATTTACGTCCGACACCACACGGAACCGGTAAATATTCATCAAAAAAATAATAATATCATACTTGAAAAAGTAAATAATGTCAATTTGTATAAAGAAAATTAATAAAATGTCAAATTGTAAAAGTAAAAATAAAATAGGTATTATGTCAATTCCGATCGGAGCAGTTTAATCCCAAGCTTTTTTGTCCTCTATATAATCTTTAACAGCATAAAAAGCTTTCTGGCAAAGTTTTCGTTTTATGAATTTATTTAGGCTTAAATTTTGAACGTGGCTTGATAGTTTGTTATAAAAACGAATACATTGGCATTTAAATGATCCACCTATTTTCTTGAGCCTTGTTGTGGGTACAATAAATTTATGCTTATTTCTAGTATTTACATTGTGAATATCACTATATTTCTTAAACATCTTTATATTTTTGTGAGCATACATAAGATTTTCATAAATATACTGAGAAGGAACAGTCATTACATTATTTTCCTTAAATTTTTCTCTGAGTGAGTGTCGGGGGCTCAATTTATAAATTGATCTAACCGCCCGCTTCTGCAAAACAAAGATAGTCTGAATGTCGGCAGCATTCCCCCACAACAAAATGCCGTACGACATTACGCTATGAAAATAACTGAAGTACACTAATCGGGCTGTCTCTACATCGGTTAAGTTACGAATCTTTCTAACTGCGTATGCTGCGGAACTCAGCTTTTTCGATAATTATCTATATGAGGTCCCCACTGAAGCTTAGCGTCTAAAGTTAAGCCCAAGAACACCGTGCTATCATCAGGATTCAACTCTTCGCCCTTTACCAACACACAAGTTTTCAGCTGCCTAACGTTAGGTAGTGTAAACTTAATGCATTTGGTTTTCTTTTCATTGAGAAGTAAATTATTAGCGTTAAACCAATGTACTACTTTCGAAATCGCGATATTTACGTCGTCAATAACTAGCTGCTGACGTTTGACTTTAAACAAAAGCGAAGTGTTATCCGCAAATAACACTATATCATGGTTATCCTTTATAAGGTAAGGCAAATCATTAATATAAATAAGAAACAAGAAAGGACCAAGAATCGAGCCCTGTGGTACTCCCATTGTTACAATAGAACCGGGAGATCTTTCCCCGTTGACGTCAACTCTTTGGATCCTATTACTCAGGTATGAGATAAGGAGATCCAGAGCGCCGTTCCCGATTCCGTAGTGGCGGAGTTTCCTGATTAACGTGTCATGAAGAACACAATCAAATGCCTTGGACAAATCGCAAAAAATGCCCAAGGCATCGCACTTATCTTCCCATGCACTATAAATATGTCCTAAAAGTTCGACACCGGCATCACTAGTTGAACAACCCTTCGTAAAACCGAACTGTTTACTATGTAATAATTTATGTTTATAAAAAATCTTTGCAATTGGTCTAGTATTAATTTCTCAAAAACTTTACTAAAAGTAGGCAGCACTGAAATAGGTCTATAATTAGTGGGGTCTGAAGTACTACCCGCTTTGAATAAAGGAATAACTTTACTACTTTTCATAAGGTCAGGAAGCTCCCCACAATCAATACAATTATTGAAAATAGAAGCTAAGGTAGGTGCCACAATCTCAATAATAAACTTGGCAACTTCTACAGAATTACCCCACAGATCTGCCGTCTTCTTAACATTTAAGGTGTGAAAGGTTTTGACTATATCTCTACTTGTGACATACTCAAAATGAAATTCCAAGTCGCAAGCTTTAACATTTTCCTTTAGTAAAGATTCGGCAACAGTAGGTGACGAGTTTAGTGATTTCGTCGTTGAAACGGGAATGTCAGAAAAGAAACTTTCGAAAGCCGCGGCGACGTCCGAGTCTGATTTAATTACAGTATCATTAATAGTTAAGCTGTAGTCACTATTACGTTTAATAGACTTTCCCGTTTCATTATTAATAATATTCCATGTAGTTTTAACAATGTTATTGCTGTTTTTAATTTTTGAACTCAAATAATGTGACTTTGCTATACAACATACTTTTTTGAATAGTTTTGAGTATTTTTTAACTTACAAATTAAATTCGGCAGTATTTACAAACACTCTTTCATTGTACAACTCATAAAGTCGTTTTCTACTCTTATGAATACCAATAATAATAATAATAATAATAAAAAATATCATATTGATGATGAGAATTGTCAGTAGACAATAATGGTAAGTTATTTAAGATTTTACATTTAAATGTTTCCAAGCGTCTTGCAGTTTTAGGGTTAACAGTGATATCATTTTTAGCCATTTTAATTTTTTGATTTTCAATGGTGACCATATTTGTCCGCAATGATCAGAGTCAAGAGCATTTATGATTTCCTTACGAATCGGAATAACATCAGTATAAATATTGTCAAGACAAGTGGCACAAGTAGGCGTTATTCTTGTAGGCTCCGAAAATAGGTTTACGAGATTGTAGGACTGAAACTAACTTATAATTTTACTGCATAAACTAGACTTTTCTAATAAATATAAATTAAAATCACCGCAAGTGATAATGGACTTATTTGTGTTACAGATCTTGTGTAAAACTTCATCCATTACCTTTTCAAAGCAGTCATACAATCCCGTAGGTGGCCTGTACACACTTAATATAATGAACTGCTCCAATTCTATACAGGCTATTTCAATAATACGTTCAACAGATAGGCTCACAATGTCCTTTCGGTCTTTAAATTTAATCTGGTTATGGACTAAAATTAAAGATCCACCATGAATAGCATTTACTCTGTTGAATTAACTACCAATCTGGTGATTAGTAAAACTGATCATGAACTGGTGGTTTTGAATATACATATGATCTCAATGTTAGTGGTTCGTATAGTTCGACGTTCGATGTTAATTATTTGAAATTACTGGTCAAAAACTATACGTTGCGGTAGCCTCAAATGGAGGGGCGCTGAGTCGAAATATATTCTAGAAATAAATTGCAACAGCCTGACGGTGAACAGTTAGACAATCTATAGGCACTCAGGAAGGCTTACCTTGCTGTCCACGTCTGCGATCAGCTCCAGAGGGACTGCTTCAACTGCACTCAAAGTTCACTTCACATTCAAAAGTTTATAGTTCAAAATTGTTAGTCCAGATGCGATGGGCCAATGGACCCGCGGGTTTTATTTATGGCGAAGATCTCAGCAATAACTTAACTGGAGATGCGATGACGCGGCACACAGAAGATCAGAGATAGATCTTTTCCGAAGAGTTGACAACGGACCGCACGCTGGGCGAATATTCACGGAGTCGCCATCTTGGTCTTATTTTTCTACTTCCTTTCTCATGACATGAACATAGTCACGAGACGCGCAGCGACCAGTGGAACTTCATACTGGTTGAGTTTCCTTAGCCGCGGCAGGAGCAAAGTCCAAGAAGCGATTGCTGGACATTTTCAACACGGCAAAGCCAACCTGGCGTCCCAGTCAGTTCAAATGTCCAACGTCAAGCATATATTTATTTATTACACGCCAACACCGTGTTGGCGTAACCATCTTCCCCGGTTTGAAAGATCCTACTTTCGAAAGACACAAGAAAGCGTCATTATAATAATAATTGCATATCGTCGCGAAAACTCTACCTCTAGGGAGAAAAACCTAACAAAAAATTAAACTGAATTATAAAAAGAACGAAAATTTAGTTATATTATTAAATTGACCTAACCCTAACCTAAAATACGATAAGCTGATTAATGCTTACTGAGTAGGGAGAGGGCACAACTTAACAATCGGCCTGCTCTTAAGCATTCCACCTTGTACCTTCACTGATGCGACTCTGCAGATCCCTTTTTTGTCCGGAAAGATTTCAATAATTAAACCTAACGGCCAGTGCAAGGGCATGACATTATCTTGCATTGAAACAACGACCATACCAACCCAGACTGGGTTAGAGGGAGTGTTCCATTTTTGCCTTGTTTGGAGGGTGTGCAGATATTCATTGCGCCACCGCTTCCAAAAAGATTGAACGAGTTGATCAGTTAACTCGTATCGTGAAATAAGGTGTAAACGCGTTTCAGTAATTTCGCGAGCGGGTAAAAACACAAGCGGTTTCGTATTAAGGAAATGTGCAGGTGTTAGAGCGGTAGGTTCTGACGGAGCTGAGCTAAGTGCATAGAGTGGTCGAGAGTTTAACAAAGCTTCGACTTGAGCTAACATAGTGTTAAGCTCATCAAAAGTGAGTATTTGTTGACCGACGACCTTCAGAAGATGCGTTTTGACGCTCTTTACCTCACTTTCCCAGCATCCACCAAAATGTGGAGCTCTACATGGGATGGTTTTAAGAGTTATTTTATGCTCTGCCAGTTCCAATTCCCAATAGGGGCGATATTCTTGCGACAAGAATTGGTAGAGATCGCGAAGATAAGAACGAGCACCAATGAAATTGGTGCCGTTGTCCGTATACAGACACTCGATGGGACCACGGCGAGAAATAAAACGTTTTAGTGCTGACAAGAAGCTCGCGGTGCTGAGATCTGAGGCAACTTCCAGATGCAAAGCACGCGTTGTCAAGCACGTAAAAAGACATATGTAAGCCTTACGACTCTTTTGGCCTCTGCCGCGCACAGATGTTATCATGAGCGGACCAGCATAATCACACCCAGTGTGTGAAAATGCTTTAGGAGCGATTTCAACACGTGACTGCGGCAGGTCAGCCATGATTGGAAAAACCGGTCGTGGCTTAGCGCGAAAGCAAATATTGCAGTTAAAAGTTATGTGACGAACAATACGTCGTGCGGACAGAATCCAATACCTCTGTCTCAAAAGAGACAGAAGCAAGTTCGGACCTGTATGAAAGTTCTTGACATGATACTCTACTCGTGAAACTAAAAGTTCCACTACGTGGTCCTGTCGAGGAAGTAAAATTTGGTGACGCGAATCAAAGTCTAACTCAGAGTTGGCTAAGCGTCCACCAACGCGAATAAGTCCATTATGCAGAAACGGACTAAGTTTCTGTAATGGCCTTGAACATAATTGTTTGCGGTTTCTGCGATCGAGATCTGATTCGAAATGGATCCGCTGAACAGAGCGCCACACTACTAATTCAGCGAACTCCAAGTCCGATGCGGTAACGGGTCCCTTCGGGAGACGTTTGAGAAATTTATAGACAAAACAAATGGTTTTTAGATATTTCATCCAAGAGGAAAACCTACTAGAACGATGGTACAGAATGTCTTCTGTTAGAGAACTGGTATCTGTATCAGAAGAGTCTGCTTTCGTAACTGAGGGTAGAGCCACAGGCTTCATCTCTGGCAGCTCTTGCACCTCACCGGATACAAATGGCTTCACGGGCCATTCGTGTCGGAGTGTTTTAAGCCATGGCGGTCCACTCATCCACAGTGGATGATGAACTAGCTGGGCCGGTGTTAAGCCACGAGAAAGACAGTCACTTGGGTTCTCAGATCCCTTGACATGGAAGAAGTGCTCCGACGATAAGTTTTCTTGGATTTTAGCGATGCGATTGGCCACATAAGTGTGCCAGCGATGTGGAGAAGAATGAATCCAACTTAAAGTTACGGTTGAATCTGAGAACGCCATGACAGCTTCAATGGCGTATCGGGCGGAGTAGAGAACGAAAACTCGTTTGATCAGAATTGATAAAAGGAGTGCGGCGCATAGCTCCAAGCGAGCTAGCGAAATAACCTTAAGAGGTGCGACTTTGGACTTTGCACATACCAGTGAGATGACGATGTCACCGTCTGGCTTGACTACGTGGGCATAGACAGCACCGCCGTAAGCCTTCTCACTGGCATCCGCAAAGCCAACTATGGAAAGCTTACAATTTTCAATAACGCCAATATGACGTGCGAATTTAAGCTGAGAAACTTCAGGTAACTCTGCTTGAAATTGTTCCCAAAGGCGAACAATGCGGTTCGGCGGGACCTCATCCCATCCTATTTTGACAAGCCACAAATCCTTGATCAGTAACTTAGCGTACAAAATCATGGGCGCGACTAATCCCAATACATCAAAGAGACGAGCGATAGACGACAAGATATTCCTTTTTGTACAAGGACGAACATCAGGGTTGACCTGGAATGCGAAATAGTCATGGTCGGGAAACCAGCGTAGCCCAAGAATTTTCAGGGTCGGATCCTTACTTAGATCGACACTGTGCGAGAGTCGCAATGACTCGGGAATAGCCTGAAGGACTTCAGCGCTATTACTAGACCATTTGGTCAACTCAAAATCACCAAGTGAAAATATTTTAATCAATTGGTGAGATGACTCTATTGCTTGCTCTACATTAAAGGTAGAGCTTGCTATATCATCCATATAAATGTCTCGGCTCAGTACCTCACTGGCCAGAGGAAATTGGTGCCCTTCGTCCTTACACAATTGTTGAATTGTGCGAATCGCGACAAAAGGAGAACACTTCAGGCCGAAAGGTAGAACTGAAAATTGAAACATTTTTAAATTTTCATCTTCGTGAAAGCGGTAGAGTATTCGCTGAAGCGGACGATCTTCAGGACGAATCCCGATTCTGAGATACATAGCTTTAACGTCAGAAGTTATTGCTACAGCGAAGAGTCTCAGGTTCAATAAGATATATAGCAGGTCCGTTTGAAGAACGGGACCAGCGTAAAGGATGTCATTTAACGAGGTGCCATTGTCTGACTTCGCGCTTGCGTCAAGAACCACGCGTAACTTAGTGGTTGTCTTGTCCTCGCGAATGACAGCATGGTGTGGGATATAGAACGAGACTTCACCTGGCAAAACTCCTTCCACTAAAGAAATATAGTTATTTTTTAGATAATCTTTAATGATGTCATCATATAAAATTTTGACTTTAGGATGTGATTTAAATTTACGTTCGAGGCTAAGAAACCTACGACGAGCGATTTCGAAAGAGTTTCCCAGCGCAGAAGCGTCCGTCTTTAATGGCAAAGCAGCGACATACTTGCCAGATGGGGTGCGAGTAATGGTAGAACAATAAAACTGCTCGCAGTGTTTATCGTCCACACTTGTGATTGAAGAAGCTTGAACTTCCTCGATTTCCCAGAATCTACGCAAGTCGCAGTTTTCCAAAGAAGACGTCGCGCAAAACGACATCGTAGCGGTAGGAGAGTCTAGAATAGGCGCGTCTCCCATAAAGATATATCCTAACACAGTCTCTAATGCATCTGGATATCCAGTTGTCGAAGTAACTTTACTTGGTTGCAATAATTTAGCAAACAACTTTACTCCAAGTAGAATGTCAATATTCCCCGGCATTCCCCAAGTATCATCAGCGAGTAGATGCGAATCGATATTATTGAGATCAGCGACATCTATCGGACACAATGGAAGCTGTCCTGTTATCTCGTCGAGAACCAGTGCCTCGATCGAATACTTGTCTTGGGTTGAGTGCGAAGGCGCGAGCTAAATGTGAAGTCGACTGAACCGCGGACCGATTGAGACGTACCACCGATACCTTTAACCGTGACTATAGAATCGTCACGTATTGGTAGTCCAAGCATACGACAACATCGGGTGGTAATATAGTTCTTCTGAGAACCCGGGTCCAATAGACAGCGAACAACAAAATCCTTCCCTTTTCTACCTACCACTAACACTTTCGCAGTAGCTAAAACCTCCGTAGTGCGAGTACTATTATGAGCCGAAGCCGAATGAGTACACAAAGAAACGCGATCCTGATCCGGAGTCTGGACTACGGCGCTGGCAGACGGCGCGGCGCCGACTGTTGGCGCGGGTGTCGGTTGTGGAGGCGGCGATTGATCAAAATGTAACAGGGAATGATGTTTACCGTTGCATTTCTTGCACGAGAGTGCTGATTGACATTTAGATACGGTGTGTTGACTACTAAGGCAATTACCGCAAAAACGATTATCTTTTATATATTTAAATTTGTCATTCGCATTTAATTTTAAAAAGGCACTACACTTATATAAGTTTGTGTGCACCGACTGACAAAGCGAACATTTAGGTGACGTAGCTACATACACCTGCGATACCTTACTAGAGGGTGCGGGGGGGGGTCTACTACCGCTGGCGCCAGCAGTCGGACGCTCAGGCTTCTGCGGCGCGGTGCGATAAAGAATTTTTACCTGTTCTCGTACGAACTTCACGAAATAGTTGTATTCTACGCTATGAGGATCCTTTAACGTGCGAAGCGACATTTCATAATGTTTTGCGATGTCGGAGTCTACTAACTTAAGACCCACGTACATAAAAATAAAATCAGACATGTTGTCGATTTTTAATTGTTTGAGTCCAGCCACCTATCAAAAACCTTTTCTACATTAGCGGGCGCCGAACCAGCTGTCTTTAAAGAAAACAGCTGATTTAAATAATTAACGGCTAATGCGCGCTTGTCCTGATATTTAGCGATAAGCGCGTCCCAGATAACACGATAATTTTCTGCAGCAGGAACAATACCGGCTGCCACGCCTTTGGCTTTGCCTTTGAGATGACCCAACAAATAATGAATACGATCAGAATCCGAGAGATCGGGGTTTGTATGAATCACTCGTTTAAATGTCTCATAGAAGAACGGAAAGTTCTGAATGTCACCATCAAAGGTAGGTAGTTCAATTCGAGGTATTTTGATATGCGAAGATCCTGCCTCATTCGAGTTGTGAGACTCTTTTGTTGTGGTTAGGGAACTCAAAACATTTTTGATTTCGCACGCCAGATCGTCAAATGAAGACAATGTACTATAATTAACCTCATAAGTTGGATTAAGTTTCAATGAAATAATGTTTATATTATCAATAACAGTTATAATTTCAGTACGAATTAGATCAATTGATTTAGCTTGCGCAATAAAAGTGTCCCGCGATTTGTCGGTCCTAAGGTCTATTATAGAATCAAATAACCTTTGTGCACGAGCAAAGTATGCGGCGCGTTTGCCCTCATACATTTTTAATTTATGTTGTAAATCTTCCATTTTAAACTACAATAGAATAGAACTCAATAATAAATTTACACAAAAATATCAATTCGGAACCCACTTAACTCTTAAAACACGGAACCCTAACAAGCTAGTACGAAAACTATGAATCAAACAAAAGAAACAAATGCTTGATCAGGTAAAAACAATAAAATAGGTAGGAACCTCTTTTCCTGACCTGCGGAACCCTAGTACCAAAATGGCAGCAAGGTGCGGTAAACAACTGAATTTAAAAATAATAAATCAGCTATTTAAATAATTGTGTACGGAACCAACTTTCGCCTTAGTACGCGGAACCCTAATGGAACGCGTAAGCAAAAGTCCAACAAAATAACACAAATAAACAAATAGGTACGGAATCACTACTCCGACCGTGCGAATGACCTATCACAATAACTTAGTGATGGCTACAATAACAACTTTTTACAAATACTATAATCCTATTCGGTAAGTAGGTCGATATATATATTAAGTCCCGTACGAAACCTTCCGATAGGCAACCACTTACAACAAAGGATGAAATATATGGTAAACAGAAAATAAATGCGATGCGAGAATATACATAGGTATCTCGATAAATATTTTATCTAATGTACCTATGTAACTCAAAACGGAATGAACACAAGAGTATGTACCAAACCCGTCTGAACCTAAATAACTTATAGGTGCGATGGGAATTAACAAACCAAAGTTCAAAAAACAACTTTAGTTTTAGTAGGTATGGAAATAATATCCAACCATTCGACAACTTACTTTACCTACGTGTAATACAGAAATATCTTATCCGTGATCTCACAACTGTAACGTTAAGTAAGTGCGGTGTAGATAAACAGTAAAATTGTTGTAATCTAAAAATAAATTTATTGAGAATAATTTAACTAAATTGCAATAATTTAATCAAATGCGGAGTGGACTGTATTGCGATTAAATACTCGTACAATACGAGGCGATTTAATAGGATAACATTTACCTATAAGACTTCAGTTAAATAATACTAAATCAATCATAACAAAAGTACAATGACCGTTCAATCATGATTGCGATTCCCGGACTCAAGGTCAATCTTGGTACGAAAGTAGGTCACTCAACTCAACCGTTGGTTGTGAGAACCTCAAACACGCTGTTTGTCGAACAAGCGGTATACTACCCACGAATCTACTCGCTATTATACCAAATGTTGGCTTGTAACGCGCAGTTCTCGGAAAATACCCTATTTCACGACACAAATCACTGTAATAGTTTTAAAATTTAAGACTTGATATGACTTAGTAATATTAATGTGTAAGTACCTACACCACTAAAAATATGCAATGTAGCGGAACTTCGATAATGAATGCGGATGATATTAGACCTTACTCATAATGCAATAAGGACGAGTTTCCTAAAACGATATGCAATTTTACGAAAATAATTTCTAGATTTTTCTAGCAAGGACAAATCTATCCGGCCGAAGGATCAAATGGTTCGTATAGTTCGACGTTCGATGTTAATTATTTGAAATTACTGGTCAAAAACTATACGTTGCGGTAGCCTCAAATGGAGGGGCGCTGAGTCGAAATATATTCTAGAAATAAATTGCAACAGCCTGACGGTGAACAGTTAGACAATCTATAGGCACTCAGGAAGGCTTACCTTGCTGTCCACGTCTGCGATCAGCTCCAGAGGGACTGCTTCAACTGCACTCAAAGTTCACTTCACATTCAAAAGTTTATAGTTCAAAATTGTTAGTCCAGATGCGATGGGCCAATGGACCCGCGGGTTTTATTTATGGCGAAGATCTCAGCAATAACTTAACTGGAGATGCGATGACGCGGCACACAGAAGATCAGAGATAGATCTTTTCCGAAGAGTTGACAACGGACCGCACGCTGGGCGAATATTCACGGAGTCGCCATCTTGGTCTTATTTTTCTACTTCCTTTCTCATGACATGAACATAGTCACGAGACGCGCAGCGACCAGTGGAACTTCATACTGGTTGAGTTTCCTTAGCCGCGGCAGCGGCAGGAGCAAAGTCCAAGAAGCGATTGCTGGACATTTTCAACACGGCAAAGCCAACCTGGCGTCCCAGTCAGTTCAAATGTCCAACGTCAAGCATATATTTATTTATTACACGCCAACACCGTGTTGGCGTAACCAGTTAGTATCCACGAAAATAAACGATTTACATACACACATAAACTCACGCCCTTTTCCCATGGGGGTAGGCAGAAACTACAGAACGCCACCCGCTACGATCCTTACATATTCCTTTTGCCTCGTCCTCATTCACACATCTGTCCATACACGCTCGCCGGTTACGAGTACTACGCACCTGTCCTTTCTGAAGAACGGCACCAATAAGATCAGTGTATGTCTTTCTAGGGCGTCCCGGCGGCGTTGCCATTTACATCTGCCTTGTAAATATCTTTTGTTAATCGACTTTCACTCATCCTCTCCACATGACCGAACTACGATCCGATTGAAACGATTTAGTTTTGCATTATCTTTACCGCGACATTGCTTTCCTGAAAAATAAAGCAATATAATGATGTTATATTGTCTATGCGTCAAAATACCGCTATATCACTAAAAGGTATTAAATAAAAAACAAATAATTTAGAAAATTAAAAAACACGCCTGCCATGTTAAAAAGTGAACTAAAAAGTCAAAAATGGAAAACTGAAAACTAAAATTTTAATTGCAGTCGGGGGACAGTTCGGTGGAACATTTCTTTGCAGGTCCCCCGACTGTAATTAAAATTTTAGTTTTCAGTTTTCCATTTACGGATACAATAAGTTACGGGACCTTGTTCTCATTTTATCACTGAAATCGTTCGACTTATTTTTGACTTTTTAGTTCACTTTTTAACATGGCAGGCGTGTTTTTTAATTTTCTAAATAGAAGCGTTTTACCTCACAATAAAACGCATATTAATTTACTTACCTTATTCGAAGCTTATTTAATTGAGATAGGCCCTGCGTTTCCCGCTGTTCGTATTTCTATATATCTGTCTCTTTCTGGTACGTCACTTCCGCTTGGCAGTGGTAGGGAGGCTCGTTAAGCGAGACGCGCCATTTTGAATTCATTGAGTCTAATTACCAGGCAGAGCTTGAACATAAGCTTCGAATAAGGTAAGTAAATTAATATGCGTTTTATTGTGAGGTAAAACGCTTCTATTAATTTGACTTGACCGTTATTCGAAGCTTATTTAATTGAGACGTGTTTGTTATCGCCTGGTGGAAGTGACGAAGACGCCAATGTGAGCTAGTATGATTATTAATAAAATGTACTGTAGATATGATTTAGTAAAAACAGTTACTTGTATCTAAAATGCATACAGAGATTTGTAGACATTTATTTATTTAAAATAAAGACAGTTTAATATATTTGATCATATATTTGATCGAAACAAAAACACCTCTTAATAGGCAATAATAACAGAAAAATCAGGTCTTTAATTATGAAGACATCATTTCTAATCAACTGGATTAAATAAAGCAGTTACAGAAGTATGGTTTACAGTAGGTCTAACCTCACGTCTATAAAATTTACAAAATGTATTTTGTGATCGCCAGTTACCTCTGGCAAGAATCTCCTCAAGGGGATAATTATCTACCCAATTTTTTGAGGCCACAGCTGACCTAAAACTCCCAGGAGTTGCCTTAATACCGGCTTCTACTAATAAGGACTTGATCCAGCCAGCAATCAGGGTTTTCGATGCAGGTTTAGGTTCACCTCTAATGTTAATAAACAAATTACTACAATTTGCAGCATTTCTACGATTCTCAAGAAGCGAGATTGTATGCTTGGCCCAGTAGACCGGGTCTAAGTTTTTGTTATCTTCATTAGAAATAAACCTCCAACCAGATTGTCTGTAATCTGCAGAATCAGTTTTCGATCCAAAAATCGGCCAAAAAACTAAAGCATCATTTTGATTACAATAATTATTAGAATCAACTCTGAGCAAAGTTAAATCATGAATTCTTCTCCCGGAACATAACAGAAGTAGAGCAGCCGTATGTCTCTGCACTTGAAAAATGTTATTTTCATCAATGCGTTTACTCTCTAGGAAATTAGCAAGGTCGTTTATGTTCCAAACAGGGGGTTTGACATGGGTGACCGGTTTATGTAACGCGATAGATTTTAGAACATGTTTAACTAGGACATTTGAGCTTAACTGGCCGGAAGATTCTGGGTTGCAAAGGGTTGCGACCACAGATTTGTGTAACAAAATCGAATTGTACGATAAGTTATTAATTAAATGGAGATCAGATAAAAATCTAGCCAAATCGCTTCCTACCAGAGTTGAGGGGTTAACTTGGTGCGTTTCGCACCAAACTAGCCATCTCTTCCAAGCAACGCTATAAACTTTACGCGTTGATGGACGCCATGACTTCTCAAGAAGTTCTAATTGACTACTATTCCAGGATGTTAGCATACCAGACCACCCCCACATTTCGACACTTCCAGAGTCTTGTCGTGGACGTTCGGTGGTGGTAGTCCTGTTGTCGTGTCGATTAGGACTTTGTCTAGGTGATATAGCGTAAATGGGGCTGCTAGGGCACGCAATTTGATGCCGGGTCGCCAAAATAATACTCGCTCCCATCGTGGAACTACTAGCAGGTACGTTCCCTGTGCTTGATTGGGATAACGTAGCACCTTGGGAATCAGAAAAGGTGGAGGGAACACCCACGCTAGGTTGTAATTCCACATCTGGGAGAACGCGTCGCAAAACAGGGCTTGGTCGTCGTTTTGGTCTAAGGACACGTAATTCGTCACTAGAGCTCGGTTGGACGCAAATAGGTCGATCAATGGAACTCCCTATTTGGAGAATATTTTGTTCGTGCATTCTGCAGACAGATGCCACTCTGGAGTTACACGAAACCTCGACAAGTGATCCGCGTGGCCGTTGTATATACCTGGTATATAAAACGCCTTCAGGTGAATTTGATAATTCTCCGTTATTTCGAAGACTTTGTAGGTTAAGTCCAGGAGAGGAGCCGACTTGGTGCCGCTCTCGTGACGGAGATATGCAACTACCGACTTGTTGTCGCTCTGAATTAAAACTGTCTCGTGTCTCAGGAGCTGATAATGATCTTCCAAAACTCTTAGGATTGCTAACATTTTCTTTTCGTTGCCATGAAGATCTTTCTCGGTTTCTGAACACAGACCGGAGAGAGATAGATTGTCTAGGCGAGCTCCCCAAGCGATGTCCGGCGCATCTGTTGTGCGGAAATGAGCAGGAGGCGCTATGTGTAAGGCCGACGGAAGATGACAATTCTGGCTCCACCAAATCAGATTGTCTATGGCAGCACGAGGTAAGGTGTGTAGTAACCTGTGGTCTGTTACTGTGCGATATGCATTTATTATCTTGAATCGATCTGTTATGACGTAAGAATTCAGAACTTTCAAATTGACAACTGGCCGATTTGAGCCGTCGCCTTTGGGGACAAGAAACATCGACGAAATGAAGCTTGGCGAAACAACAGCTCGCTCCAGAACACCCTGTTCTATCATTTTGTTTATGACAGATGTCATTACGACAGATTCTGGAACGTTTAGGTTGGTTCTGACCACGCTTGGATGTAAAAGCGGTGGTTTCTGCAAAAGGTGAAAGGGTATGCGATACCCTCTTATTATTTTTAGAATGTAATTTGGTGCATTCATTTGTTCCCATTGGCCTCGAATCTGAAGGAGACGGCCTGCTCTGAACGAGTCAATACTTACGTCGTTTTTTGTCATTATTATGCTGTGGAGGCGATGACGCGCGTCTTCGTCCGTACCTTGGTTGATTATCTTGCCGAGCATTCGATCGGCCTCGAAAACTATTGCGATTATTCGATGCGACCGAATTATATTGAACAGCATGACCATGAGCGTTACAGCCACCTTGCGGAGGTCGGTTACCGCTGCTGCAACCACCTTGCGTAGATGGGTTACTGCTGGCACATTGCGAATGTGCATTACTGTGTTGGCAAGCCTGAGCTGTATGTGCAAAGCCCTGCGAGGACTTATTGTAAGACTTCGACCCCTGCGAGGGGCCTCGAAACTTTTTTGCATCTACCTGCGAGGTAGAAGTCTTATGAGCCTTTTGCAATAGCCAAAAACATTTTCTTACGCCACCAGCTTTTTCTACCGCAGTAGTAAACTTCTCAGCATTAAACAGGTTGGTACATGTCGGTGGAATTTTCTTTAAGCTGGCCTTCATCAAAGGGTCCTTTGCTTGTTTAATGACACAATCTCTCCTCATTTGGAGAATCTCAGCGCGATGTCCACAAACAATCTGTAATAAGTCTGAAGAACAGTTATTAAAGTCCCCTGTGGAAAAAAGGTCATTAACTTTTTGAAGCAGAGTGTCCGAATTGACAGAGTCATTATTCCTTGCCCATTGTAACAGTTCCTGAAGAGTTCCTTGCAAAACCTCCCTTTGTTTGAGCACACACATGGTCAAGGCTGCGAAAGTCTTATCAGCATAAATGAGGTGAGGAGGTGACTCGTAAACTTTAACTTCCTCGTTCATTTCAATATCTGTGAAACCCGGCGAATAATTGTATAATTTTTGGGTTTCAGAATACCTAATTTCATTCCAGTCACTTTTATCTAAATGTTGCAAATCACATAGCAACTTCAAATGTTTCTCGGAAGTCTTAGGCACCGTAGGCTCCTTAAGCTTAGTTTCAAAAGTTAAGGTAAATTCTTAGTCACCACGTGCACTAACATTATCAGGTTCAACATCAAGCATTCGTTCGTATCGACTTTCACTAACACCTGACAATAGTGAGATAGCATCATAATCCAAATCAGTACTCACGTGTTGACCGGTGCCTTTGCAAACCATTTGCCGTCGAAGGCAGCGTACCTCTTTGGCTAATTTTCGAACCTTACGTTTAGAACGCCGCTTGTGTTTGCCTCCCCTTTTCTTGTTGCGGCGACTTCTCTTTGGGTTGCCTCCGCTTGACGAGGAGCTATTACTGGAACTCGAGCTACTAGAACTCGAGCTACTGGAACTGCTTGACCGAGCTCGCCGCTTTCGCGGCGAAGAAGGTCCTGGAAGCACATCACTAATCGCCCTATCGGCGTTTTCACATGGATTTTCCATACTAAATATCGAAAGAATAAGCTTTATTCACTTTTTAGTTCGAATAAAACCCGTTAGGATTTTTTCACTTGTGCACTTAGTTTGTAAACTGAATATCGAAAGATAAAACTTTATTCACTTTTTAGATCGAATAAAACCCGTTAGGTTTTTTTTTTTTTTTTTTTTCACTTATGCACTTAGTTTGTAAACTGAATATCGAAAGATTTCTAGAAGAAAACTTTATTCACTTTTTAGTTCGAATGAAACCGTTAGGATTTTTTCACTTGTAGCTAATGGTCGGTAGGACACGACCGTTCACGGCGGGAAACAAGACGCCAATGAATTCAAAATGGCGCGTCTCGCTTAACGAGCCTCCCTACCACTGCCAAGCGGAAGTGACGTACCAGAAAGAGACAGATATATAGAAATACGAACAGCGGGAAACGCAGGGCCTATCTCAATTAAATAAGCTTCGAATAACGGTCAAGTCAAATTAATTATTTGTTTTTTTCAAATTGATTTCAATACCGTTGATACAGATGTTTCGTTAGAATTTCGTTCCCAATTAATTAATCTATTGACAGCATATTCATCTTTGTTTTCTAGTGATTTCTAGATCCCCTATTACAACAAGACTTGTTGAATACTAAGTGGCCAACTTAACATTTAAAGTACCTAGCATCGTAAGAGTTTTCTTATAACCTGTAACGTTATAGGAAAAATAAAGTAACATGTTGAACAACCCTACTTTAAGATTTTTGATTTTTTATTTTTTTTATTTAATATGGGCTTACTCTTGACCTCAATCTTGCCGTAAGGGCAGAGATGAGGTCGACGATGGAACGAGCTTACCCAGAAGAAGCCTATTTACTCGCGACTTAAATAGATTGGGGTTATATGAACTCGGGAAAACCGACGCAGGCAGGGTGTTCCACTCCTTGGCTGTACGAATAATGAAAGTCTTAGCAAAACGCTTCGTACGAATGTGTGGAACATCGACAAGGTATGGGTGATAACCTGCAGTACGTCTAGTCTCTCGATGGAAGAAGGGAGATGGTGGAATAAGCTCGTGGAGCTCTTGCGCACACTCTCCGAAGTACAGTCTGTAGAAGACCGACAGACATGCAACTTTGCGGCGGTGGGCCAGGCTATGTAGCTTGGCAACCAGCTTGGCGTCACCAATCAGCCTCCTGGCTCTGCGTTCTACTGAGTCGAGTGTGGCAAGTTGGTATTTGGCTGAGCCATCCCAAAGGTGACAGCAGTACTCCATGCCGGACCGGACTTGAGCTTTATACAATATTGAAAGCTGTCCAGGCTTGAAGTACCGCTTGACCCTGTTTAGGATACCCAGCTTTTTTGCCGCAGTTTGAGCTTTCGACTCGATGTAGGCGCCGAAGTTCAGATTTGCACTCAACTTCGTGCCAAGAAGCTCGAGACTGTCAGTAACTTGTACAGACGCACTCCGGAAAGTGGGGGCCAGATTGAACGGACTCTTTTTAGCAGTGAACAGACACACTTGCGTTTTGGTGGCGTTGAAATCAACCAGATTGTCGTCACCCCACTTGGAGACAAGACTTAAGGCTGAATTCGTTCGCTCTACCATGGCCTCTCTCAATGAACGTATTTCATCACCACCGGCTTTTGCGCTGGATGTGTAACTCTCCATGACAGTGCTGTCATCTGCGTACCCAACAATACAAGGAACAAGGAGGTCGTTGATGTGCAGCAGGAAAAGTGTCGCAGAGAGAACTGACCCCTGAGGAACTCCGGCATCAATAGCCACAAGGTCAGAGGAGCAGCCATCAATGACCACTCGGATCGACCGTTCACTCAGGAAGTCAGATATCCAGCAGCAAAAGTCAGCGGGAATGCCGTATGCCGGAAGTTTGCTCAACAGACTTGCGTGCCAAACCCTGTCAAATGCCTTCGAGATGTCCAGCGACACGGCAAGGGCCTCGCCGTGTTTCTCGATGGCTTCGCCCCAGCAGTGCGTAGCAAACACCAGAAGATCCCCAGTTGACCGTCCCCGGCGAAAGCCATACTGACGGTCGCTGAGCAGGTCGTTCGCTTCAAGGTGCGCCAGCAACTTACTGTTAAGTATCTTTTCCATTACTTTACAAAGTATGGAGGTGATGGCGATTGGTCGATAGTTACTAGGGTCGGCACGACTACCCTTCTTGGGTACTGGTTGAACATTAGCGACCTTCCAGGAGTCCGGCACCGTTCTAGTTTTGAGAGAGAGGCGGTACAAGCGTGTCAACACAGGAGACAACTCAGGCGCACAGTTCTTTAAGACCCTTGCTGGTATACCATCCGGACCGCTAGCTTTATTCACGGCACTGAAGTACTTTACGGACCTCTTTCATGTGTATTGTGATCTCCGGCATCGAAGAATCACAGCGAGGAATCGTTGGTAGCTGTTTTGACCCAGTATCTAGACGCGAATTGCCCGCAAACAGAGTAGCAAATAGATTTGCTTTCTCGGTAGCGGAGTGAGCCAGCGACCCATCTGGTTTTTGCAGGGGGGGTAGTGAGGACTGGCAGAAGTTGGATTCGACCGATTTGGATAGGGACCAAAACTGTTTACCGCCAGAAGGGCAGGACGCCAGTTTGGCCCCTATGCGACTGACATGGTCGAAGCGCGCCTTTCGGATCACCCGCTTGCAGGACTTTGCGGCAGAATTAAATGCTCTTTTCTTCGCGCGAACCCGACGCGCCCGAACTTTACGGTCACGAGCTTGCACCCAGGCTTGGTATGCAGATTGCTTTCGGGCCTCAGCGCAAGCGCAGTCCGCCGTAAACCATGGACGGGCCTTGTGACCGAGCGGTATGTCGGAGAATGGAATATAGTATTCCATTCCCTGCCGGATCACGGCCGCAACCGCTTCAGCTGAGCAAGCGAGGTCGCGCGCTGAAAAGCACACTGAATGCCACGGGAAGGACGCGAAGAAGTGCCGCATCTCATCCCAGTCTGCTGACTCGTATCGCCAAACTCTCCTCTCGCCCTTAGGGCTATCATCAGGAAGGGAACCGATAGATACGGACTTCACCAGACAGTGGTCAGATGTTCCCAGTGGGGCTGATACCGACACTGAGTGCCTGTCTGGGTCAGTTGTCAGCAGCAAGTCCAAGCAATTGGGTGTGTGTCCGTCAACATCCAGCACCCGCGTAGCTTCATTCACCAGCTGGGTGAGATCTAGCGACAATGCAAATCTGCGCGCCTCTCTCCCAGCATGGTCAGTTTTCTGGAACGGGAACAACCACTCATCGTGGTGGGCATTAAAGTCCCCCAGAAAAAGAAGCTCCGCCGTTGGGTACCGTTGCTGGGCACAATCCGCCTTTTCCATCAGGTGTTCAAAAAGCTTGGTTGTCTCCTGGTCACCGCTGTGCGACCGGTAGACACCGACGTAGAGAGATTTCTCGACCCCGGTGTCCACCAGTATCCAAATTGTAGATAACCCCGAAACTTCAAAGCAACGGAGACGCCGAAAGCAAATGTCATCGCGGACGTACACACAGACCCCAGCCCGCTTTACGAACTTATCGCACATCCTCTAAAAAACTGTCGTAACACGCCAAAACCAAGTTTTGAGAAAAAGGCGGTTTTAATTATTTTCCAATAAACTAATGTTAATGTGACTTTCAGGTTACAGATTTATAGCTTTTTACTGTTTTAATCAACAGAGGATTTAACAAGCTCTTTGCAGAATATGAAAATATATTTTTGAAATGAATGGAATTTTTAAAATTAAAAAAAAACTGAAAAAATACCCAAAATGTGACACTTTTTTACATTATATTGTAAAATATTTTATGAAATGAAACACATTGTAACTCAAATAATATTATAGTTTATTAATATTTTTTTTGGGATTAACTGTTTTCTTGTGATTTCCGCTTCTTTAAAATCAATATCTTTTTAAGAATATTTAAAGAATATTTTATTTATTTTTATTTATTTATTTATTAAAATCTCCCTTACAACTATCATTACAGGTGTACACCTAATGCGATAGCGCGGTCTTAAAACTACCTTATTTAGTATGAAAAAAAAAAACAATCTTACTATTATACCTACAATTACCTTATTTACTACAAAATACAGAATCTTTAACGTATAAAAACACATATCTATAGAAAAACACAATCTTTAAATTATAAAAACACATAACTATAAAATCACATTTTTTTTAAACTATAAAACAACATACTTAATAATAAAAAATAAAAAACAAAAACGATACCTATTATAAATGATAAAACAAAAACATTTAGCTTGCTCTAATCTTTATTATAGCATGTTATAAATAACAGTACCTTTGCGAACTCACTCAAATGGCATGTAAATATATCGATCTTGCCGTGGAGATCATTAATTACCCGAATTGCGCGGGTCAATGGTGTCTTCGAGAGAAGGTTAGTCCTTGCAACCGGCACGGCCAGCAACGGCGGGCGGCGCCGCCTCCACACATAGCGGTCCGGTACACATAAACTCAGGCGCTGCAGCACTCCTGGGTTATGCTCAATGCCACGAAGTAGTCTAACCAAATATGACACAAGTGTGAATTCCCGTCTTACCCTCAGTTGGTTGTACCCGACCATACCAAGCACAAACAGTGTAGGGTACATCAAGGGGTAAAACGGATATACCCCATATAGCTTTTTGTACAAGTGCTTTTTTTTCTTAAATTCACCCTGAATCACTTTTAAAACTTTTATTTTTCAGAAGTTTTAAAAGTGATTCGGGATTGCAGATTTGCAGGCACCAGGCGGGCGATCAGTCCTTTCGTTGTGGATTATTTCGCCCAGTTCCCCATTTTGGTGGATCCCCTTCATGGGTTACTGATGGTTGGCATCGCGAATCTTCCTGTTGCCTTGCAGAAGCTCACTAGTTGTTCGGTAGAGATTTCAGCAAGCCTGTTTTTGTAAACATTCGTCAGATTTTTTTTGCAAAAATAGTGTGCAAAAGTGCCACAACACAGATTACAATGATTGAAATAGTGTTCTAACCTATGATATGACACTTTTTTACAGTTTAAAAATATCATCTTTTCAAATTAGGATCGAAAAAACAGTATCATATTGTAATACTATAGTTTTCACTACTAAATTAGCAAGTAATGCGAAGAAACTTACCTAAAATATTGTCACAAGACAGTTTATGGCGATTTTTTAGAGCACTGGCACACGTTCACACGACACAAGCTCTGATACGTCACTTTTATGGAGGAGGGAGCGCGCGTTCTCGCTCCGTAAAAAACTGACACTAGCTCCATCTAGTAGCTTGTTTTCACACTACAATTATGGCGGTTTTTATGATTGGTAGAAAATGAAAAACGTAATAAGACTGTGTTTTTATCTGTGTTCATCATTTTGTTTGTGTTATGACAGTTTTTTAGAGGATGTGCGTTATGTTCAAGCGAGTAACCTGGGTAGTTGAGGTACGCCACGTCTGACGGGGTTGCAATCTGCGTCTCCGTTAAAAAGAATAGGTGCGGCTTCTCGGTCTCGAGGTGGTGGTGGACCGGATCGAGATTAGAGTGCAACCCTCTGATGTTAGTGAGGTGCACTTTATGTGGGAGGAAGTGCAGCCGCTTAGAAACCAATTTCTTTTTAAACTTTTTCATCTTATTAGGAGTAGTTTGGTGGGAAAATAGAGGGATGATCGAGACACGACTTGGTTACCCAACGGGACTCTTCAGCTCATCCGACCTATGGGAGACTCATCTGGAGACTGCGGGGACGCCCGAGCCCCCCCGAAATGGCCACCGGGTCCTCCCGCCCAGTCGCCAACTGGCACAGTGGAGCATTTCGGGATTTTTCGCGAGTTGGCGGGGCAGCCTTTCCCACGTGGCTAGCGCAGTACTTGGGCCCCCTACTAACTGCGGTCGGCCAACGACAGAGACCGTGCCTCGGATCCCACTACCCTCCAGTATGAGTCACCTGGTACAGAGTTGCATAGAGTCCCAGGCCGGTCCAAAGCCGTGCAACTGATCATCATTTCTATTTCCTAATGGCACTGGCACTCCCGCACACCAACGGAACACAGACAAGCTGTTTGGCGCCGGACTTCGGCGGGAGGGTGGTCGCGCGCCAGGCGGCCGAAGCCTACCACCGCTAAATATGGATCCTTCAGCCGTCACCACAGTCCGTGTGGACATGTGGTGCCGTTGCCCGGGGTGGACCGCTAGGAGGTAGATCCATAACCGCCCCAATTTTGATAAAGGCTCGAAATGATTATCTTGATGGTGTTGTGCATGTAACCGGATGGAGGTTACATGTGGAGGTGACCGGATAGAGGTTGCCTGTTGTGTATGTAACCGGATGGAGGTTACATGTGTAGGTGACCGGATAGAGGTTGCCTGTTGTGTATGTAACCGGATGGAGGTTACATGTGTAGGTGACTGGATAGAGGTTACCTGTTGTGTTAGTAACCGGATAGAGGTTACGTGTTGAAGACCGGATGGAGGTCAGAGTATGAGCACTGCAATATTTTAATGAGTGTGCGGAAATTAGCGTGATTTCGAAATAAAAGGCAGATTGGCACATGTAACTTGTTATGAGTTTTTAATCGGAGTGAAAAGATGTCACATGAATGATGTGCGTACAAACCTAGCGAAAACATAATAGTAGAAATAAGACGAAACACTTAAAGCTAAGACGGTTGGCGTAGGCGCTCCAACATGCCCCCGGGCGTTGAAAGTCGTGCTTTCAACCAGACTTAGATTCTGAAGACACAGGTAATGGGCATATCCTGTTGAAGGCCCTCGGGATGACTCCAGTAGAGGTCTTGATATCTGCTACACGGGCGATTCCATCAGTACCTGGATGTACCGCGATGACTCTTCCCAGTCTCCACTTCAGAGGTGGAAGATTCTCCTCTTTGACGACTACCAAGGAATCCAGCTTTAAGTCATTCTTGCAAGAACGCCACTTTGTCCGTTGCTGCAACTCTGCAACATACTCTTTAGTCCATCTAGTCCAGAAATGTTGGCGGAGTTGCTCAATACGTTGGTAACGACTAAGATGGGTTGCAGTTTGGTCTTCATAATTCTTCTGTGGCAATGAAATGAGTGGCCGGCCGACGAGAAAATGACCTGGTGTCAATGGAGTGCAATCGGCGGGGTCTGAAGATAGCGGCGTTTGTGGGCGTGAATTTAAGATTGCCTCTATTTGGGCTAAGGTGGTGTTAAGTTTCTCGAAAGTTAAATTACATTGTCCCAACACTCGCTTTAAATGATATTTTGCCGATTTGACAACCGCTTCCCAGAGACCGCCAAAATGTGGAGTATACGCGGGAATGAAATGGAATTTGATTCCATCATTAGCTATGCTTTCACTTAAAGCATCAGAATTCATTTTCAAAAATTTTGATAGCTCGTTATACGCACCAACAAATGAGGTACCGTTGTCGGAGTATATATGAACTGGTTTACCCCTTCGTGAAATGAACCTGTACAAGGCTAATAAGTAATTATGACTCGTCAAGTCACTCACAAGCTCCAAATGCACAGCCTTTGTGGTAAAACAGATAAAAATTGCTATGTACACCTTGACGGGTCTACATCCACGACCTTGACGACTAGCGCTCATAATAGGGCCCGCATAATCAACACCAGTACTTTCGAACGGATACCCACCTGGAAGAAGGCGTTGCCGGGGTAGGTTACCCATCAATGGAGTAACAACCTTACCCTGCATACGCTGGCACCGAACGCATCTATGATGCGACGCATCTATGGGCTTTAGCTAAGTTTCGTCCTCCTATAGGCCAATAGGATTCTCTAATAGATGCTAACAATAGTTGTGGGCCTGCGTGCATTAACCTTTTGTGCTCAAAATCAAATAATAATTTAGTGAAAGTATGAGTGGACTGTAAAATTATAGGGTGCCGTTTATTATGCGTAAAATCTGAATTATCGAGACGTCCTCCGACACGCATTAGCTTGTCGTCATCTAAATACACATTAAATTTTAATAGGATGCTCTTTTTTGGCAAACTGTGTTTATTTAAAAGTAATTTATGTTCGGGAAATGATTCTTGTTGACACTGATAGATTAAAACGTTTAGTGCTTTCTTCAACTCGTCATCAGATAAAATTTTACTGTTTGGCGATTGGCGTTTACACGCCTTAATGAATCGCAACACGTATGCCATGGAACGTAAAAGTCGTAAGTAATTAGAAAAACGATTATAATCTATAATAAATGCCTTAGGCTCAGTGTCAAGGACAGCATTTAAAGTGACATCAGTTCGAGTTTCGGGGAGTAGCCCTAATTCTGAGCATTTAAATTGCGAAGGCCAAGTACTTGGGTCTTGTAGGAGGAAGTCAGGACCAGACCACCACAAATCTAAACCCTGCAGATGACTACTATCCACACCACGAGATAGTAGGTCTGCTGGGTTTTCATTAGTTGGGACATGCCTCCAGGTGCAACGACCTGCCTGATCTAAAATTTCAGCGACGCGATTGCGTACAAATGGCTGAAGTTTCGAAGGTAAAATCTGTAGCCATCCCAATACGATGGTCGAGTCAGTCCAACAAAAGACGCGCGAGAACTTAAGACGAAGTGAGTTTAAAACCTTCTCATACAGACGAGCTCCCACTACAGCGCCACACAACTCCAACCTTGGAATTGTAGTGGGTTTGATTGGCGCCACTCGACATTTGGCCATAAGTAACCGAACGATGCACTCACCTGCATCATTAATACTGCGAACATAAACGCACGCACCATACGCGCGCTCAGACGCATCAGTAAATATATGTAGTTCCAACTTCTTGTATGAATGACACACAACAATTCGAGAAATACGAACTTCATTTAAAAAAGGCAGAGTTTTAATGATGGTCTGCCATTGCAATTTAATTTCAGGGGTCAATGGATCATCCCATGATAATTTATCCAACCACATTCTCTGTAGTAACATTTTCATAGTGATTACAAATGGTGACAACAGCCCCAAAGGATCGAAGATCTTTGCAATCACAGAAAGTAAATCACGTTTAGTGTTACTATTACAGGATAATATAGTTGAGCCTATGGAAAATACCAGTTCATCTGAACTTGCATACCAACCTAGCCCGAGCAACTTGTCAGGCTCACTAGAACCTATATTTAAGTCAAGCGAAGATTGAGCAACTTCAGACAATAATTGAGGCTCGTTGGACTTCCACTTACGCAATGGCATGCCAGCCGATGCAAGTACATTTGTGACTTCCTGACGAATAAATCTAACCTCATCTAAATCATCACCGCCAGATAATAGGTCATCAGCATAGAAATCGTGCTTTATAACCTCAGCAACCTTCTGATTCTTACAATCAAGCCCTAATTGATGCAGGCACCGAAAAGCTAAAAATGGTGCACTAGCCGTACCATAGGTGACGGTGTTTAATTTATAAAATTTAACGGGCTCAGATGCCCTACCTCGCCACAATATCTGCTGCAGATATCTGTCAGACGGATGGACGACTATTTGTCTATACATCTTCTCGACGTCTGCTGACACGACATACTTGTGCTGTCTGAAACGGAGAAGAATCGACAACAGATCGTCCTGAACGGTAGGTCCAACCATCTGTACATCGTTAAATGAAACGCCAGTTAAAGAAGGACAACTTGCGTTGAATACCACTCGGAGTTTCGTAGTGGTACTACTTTCACGTAATACGCCGTGATGCGGAATAAAATAGCCAGAAGGGCTTAAATCGGATTGTTTGCATGCAGTCATATGACCTAGTAACTCATACTCAGACATGAATTCGTGGTACATTTTACTCAAATCGGATTTCGTTTTTAACCTACGTTCTAACGACTGTAAACACTGAGTAGCTTTATTAATTGAATCTCCCAAAATAGAAGGATCTTGTTTGAGAGGAATACGAACGCAAAAACGACCATCAGGTAATCTGGTCGTATTATTGCTAAAATGCCTTTCACATAACTTCTCTTCTGGTGAATAATGAGAAGACTTCTTATTTACTTCTTCTAACTGCCAGAAGCGAGTTAAATCACTTCGAATCTTATCAAAATCGTTATCAGGTGAAGAATCGATTTTAGTAAAGTTACACCTAATGTTACTAGAAAGCAATGCAATGTAATTACGACTAATAGGACCGGAGACAATCCAGCCTAACCTGGTTTCACATAAAATTGGCTTACCAGTGCCTAACTTGATTCTTTGTGACCCAAGCAAGTCCCAGAAGATATCAGCACCAATCAGAATATCTACATGAGCGGGCTTGCAAAAAGTAGGGTCTGCTAAACAGATATGAGACGGAATGTTCAGAATAGATAGATCTACTTCCCGACACGGCACATCACTAGTTATTGATGGTAAAACGAAACAATAAAGTTCACTACTGAAACTATTGTCTAATGACGTCATGTTAATGCGACACGTTTTACCTACGTGAGAGGTCACGTTATTAATACCGAAAATCGACCTGTCTATCTGCCTTGTCTCTAAATTTAACTGTCGACATAGTCTTTCCGTCACAAAGCATGATGTACTACCGCTGTCAAGAACTGCACGAACAATATGTTCTCGACCATTACGATCACGTAATTTAATTAATGCGGTTGATAATAACACATCATGACTCATACTATTGTGCGAAGATGTGACGTTGGCCGACAACGCGATATTATTCGTCTCAGTCACAGAAGCCGTCGAAGACGATTGTGGCGACGAGCTGTTATCATACGAGTTATCCGTATTATTATGACTATTTGCAATAGGTTTAAAATCAGCGACATGGACAAGAGTATTATGTCGGCGCTTACACAGCTTGCAAGCTGGCCTTTTACAATGATTCGCGAAATGACCCGAACGAAAGCAGTTATAACACACTTTAAAGTCTGGCAGCAATTTAATACGTGCTTCGTTACTCATTGCGAGAAACTGTGCACACTCACTCAAGTTATGGTCACCTTTGCATTTGGGACAGACCTTCGTACCTGACTCTGAACCAGACTTACCACTACTTTGAACGGTAACCATAGACTTCAGCTTAGCTCCTGATTTATTAACAGCTTGAGGTTGGTTATTACGCGACAACTCCAAAGTTTCAATTAACTCAGCGCGCTCACGCATGAATCTAAGGAATGCATCGAGGGTAATCTTGCTATCTTTCTCAAGACGACCTTTGTACTCTTCCCACTCACGGAACGTTCTGCTATCCAACTTGCGAGTAACAATGTAAATTAAAAGGGTATCCCAGTACTTAACAGGCTCACCTAAGGTGTCTAATGCTCGTAAGTGCTTAAGAATCTGGTCAATTAAATTCTTTAAAGTTACAGAGGATTCTTTTGTAATTGTTTCCATGTTAAAAATAGCCGAAACATGATTGTGAATTAATAATCTTTTATTATCATACCGCTCGCATAATACCTTCCATGCCACAGAGTAATTAGTAGCCGAAAACTCGAACGACTGGATCACTACGGCAGCGGATCCTTCCAAAGACGTTCGAAGGTAGTGGAATTTGTTGATTTCGTCGATAGCATCATTGGAATGAATGAGACTCGTGAAGGTGTCATGAAACTCCAACCAGTTATTGTAAGATCCACTAAACTTTGGCAATTGGATTGTGGGCAACTTAACGGGCTTATAACTACTACCAAAATCACTTTTATTTTGAGGAACAGATTCATTATCTTTATTATAATTATTACTGAATTCCTGAGCCTTAGACATTGATTTAAAATACAGAGACTCAAAATCAAAACGCTCAGAAAACTGAGCCTTGATATCATCAACAATACACTCCATACGTAACTGTACCTCATCATATTGTTGGTATAACAACTCCATCTTGCCTATACGCAGCTGTAGTTCTGTTATAATGGAACTAGATAACGTTTTATCCTCCAGCGCGTCCAAATAATTGGCAAAAGCAGTTAATTGGCCTTTGAAGCTACCTCGCTTCTTTATTAACTCCCTTTCCTCGGTCATTCTGGGATTCGAGTGCAAATCTGGAATTTATACAATAAAGTTTAAGTAAACAATATTATAAATATGTAATTATGTACCTATGTCTTATGATTCAACCTAAAGGTGACCCCTATACGAACAATTAGTGAATACCTGAATAATGCAAATAGTTTCTATACATAAACAAAACTCAATAAACTAACAATGACTTGTATATAGTACAACAGAACAATAACTGAAATAATACGGTAATTACATTAACAGTAAACATTAATTAACAATATCTAACACTCTAAAATTATATTGCTCCTAAGTACCTACCTATGCAAAAATACTTATTAACGTGAATAGTAATTACTTTGGCAAAGACAATTAAATTAAAACATTATAATGTAATAAATCTATATTACAACACTTAACTAAGTATGATTTCTAATTTAACTGCTTCGAATACACAATAATGACAATAAAACTATCACAATGCAAATGGTAGGGTCTTCGATCAATAATGTACTAGATTCCCGATAACCGCTTCAAAAACGGCCCGAAATATAAGACCACAAACGTATTTGTGGTCTTATTTCAAATTAGTATGGTCCAATCATAGCCAACATTAAGACGTCAAAATACCGCAGTATGCGTTCAAAAACTGCGTAAATAACCACCGTAACACCAAGGTTTTGGAAGGAATATCTTTTTTTCGGTAATTTATTATCATTATGTGCTTTTTCATAATATTTAAACATAATTAAACTGTAAATATAATTAAATCAGCGAATATTATTGTTTGGCCAATGTTTGCTACAACGCACCAACTATTGTATCATGTTCTTGAACAGGGAACGCTAGTTCCGCAATAGAATAAGCACGACATTGTACACAAAATGCTTTTAACCGTATTGCTTAGAGCTTAAGTTTCATTTTAGAATGAATATTTTTGTACTGATGACTTTTTACTTTGGAGCGACATTTAAAATGTTTTGCTTCTAATCTTTCTCCGATGAAAGGGCTTAAATAAATATAATTACAATGATAATTAAACGTTATGTTTAAGTGTTAAGGTTTATAATCATCTGAAGTTGTTAATAATATTGAACTTTTTTCTAAGATGCTATGTAGATGTTTACGTGTGTGCAAACGTGGCCACTTGAGCGACTTAGTTTTGTTCCTGATGCTTAATCTAGTACTATTATTGATCGAAGGGTAGGGTAATTAACTGATCAACTAATTACGCAAATACAATAGGTAATTAATTAGACTAACCTTTTATATCCTTAATTGGCGTTATATACTACCTGATTGAGTGTTGGGTGACGATATTATCAATACATTATACTTGACCGCTTTAGTTTTTGTACTTGATTCACATACCACACTGCCGATCAGTGACTTCGTTGCACTGATAAATTAATATTCGTTAATTTCACTATTAACTTCTTGATCTTCATATAATAATAGCAGATCCTTGCTATTTAATCAATCCAGCTCGTAATGGACCAATATGTGCGGAAATTAGCGTGATTTCGAAATAAAAGGCAGATTGGCACATGTAACTTGTTATGAGTTTTTAATCGGAGTGAAAAGATGTCACATGAATGATGTGCGTACAAACCTAGCGAAAACATAATAGTAGAAATAAGACGAAACACTTAAAGCTAAGACGGTTGGCGTAGGCGCTCCAACAATGAGTTTCCTATTATTTGAATGAGTATGGGTGTTGTTCGACATGTCAGCTTCGAGAAAAAGAGTTTGTTATGATTTTCATTAGAACCTGTTATGACTTTGATCAGAATGCCTTCTATTCCCCAACCACTTGGGCCAGGAATGGCCGAACGACTGGTATTGGGCAGACTTCTGTAAGGTCAACTGTACAAATTTTGACTTCTGTTGAGACCGATGGAATTGTTTTAGAAATTCTATTTCACGTTTTACCCGACAATTATTTGCGATTAGTTTCGGTTCATAATGTCATCAAATGAGATACGATTTGAGAAAATACGGTCAATTGAGACATGTGACGCAATTGCTGACTGTAAATTTGACTTTGACACGATAGAAACTGACAAAACGAGATCGGGTGATGATAAAGGGGTCAGGGGGACCTTAAGTGAGAGGCAAAAGATGCAAATGTAGCCACTCAAATGTCAAGCGTGGTTAATAACCATCATGTCAAAAAAGGGCTATCTGTCAAGCATCATTAATAATGATGCTTGTTCCCGCGTTTTTAAAAACCGTTAAAAGACTGTGAAAACTATGCCTATCTAACTCATACTTGCCCAACGTGTAGTGGAAGAGACAAGGATGAAAATTAGTTACTCAGTATTAATAGTAATATTCCCCTGTCAAGGTCAAAACCAAACGCGCGCGCGTCTTTCTTATCGCTCTGTTTGGAGTGTTTACATTATGACTCATGTTTCATAAACAAAACGTTCACACAGCTAAAACTTTTTATGCGATACGATTGTGTACCAAACTATGCAATACGATACTTTCAACAGCCACTTGACTTACGGAGTTCTCAGAATTAATTCGTAAACATACCCTTTTTTTTTTTTCGGCTCAAGTGTCGGCTACCTGAGACGACCTTTTTGTTTAGCTTGCAGTATGTCAAGTATGAATGGAGTGCTGTGTTATTTTAATTGATTTGTATTGTTATTTTAATTGATTTGTAAATAAACAATAGTTTTAACAGAGTTCTCTTACAAAACAAGAGTTATCGGTGTTTTAAACACGCGCCGCGTGACGTCACGTGACTGACAGCGACTGTCACGTGACGTCACCCAGATAAGCTGTGACATAATGCCAATTTTGCGAAAAATTTGCTTGGCAGTTGAGTGGGTAGTATGCAAGTGACTCAGATTGCATACATTTCAATGCTGTTCGTTGCTTCACGCGTGTAAGTGTTTACGTGAGGGCTGTGACCAACGTCCAGCATGGCAATGTAGCTAAAGGTGCTAAATAAAGGCAATGTGTTGAGTTGAGTTGATGTTGGGTACCGGATGTGGTGTTTTCTTCAAAAGACCATCTCAGACAGTAATCTCCATGGTCTTCATTTTTATTTTATTTTTATTTTATTTTATCAAATAGAAACAACAAACAGCTACATTATGGAATATTACAACATGATAACAAATAACTTAAATAATAATGTAGCCCACAGCGCTGTTCATAGTTTACCATTAATGACTAAACACTTAAATTGCTCGGAAAGAAGCTGTTCATACAAGACAGTTAAAACATAAAAATACAAAAAGGAAAAAATAAATGTGGGATATGGAACGTAAGAGTGAGTGAAAGGGACGTATGTATCAGGAGTGAGGGAGAGAGGGGAGATGGCAAGATGGCGATAGACTCATTGAAGACTAAGACGTGTGCTTTTTAAGATTTCCTAAAATTAATAGAAGTAGTAAAGATAACCAAGTGTTTTACTCTGAGCCCACAATCCCACAAATTCTGGGGGCTCGTCCGAGATCTGTGCGGCCCAGAGTCACAAGAAAGTAAAGAAAAAAAAAAAAACTACGAAGACGACCGGGCACGTGGCGTGGTGCGCGCTCGGTGTTCGAATTTTAAAAAGACGGAAGACGAAGACGATACTTTCTACGACACGGCGGCGGATCACCATCCTACGAAGACAAAGACGGCAATGACGGACGACGGAAGCAAAAGTGGAGGAGCGAGCTCACAGGCCGCGGCGGCGGCCATGTTCAGCAATTTCGAGAGCGGTGTCGCCCAATTCGACGGCGAGGATAAATCATATTCCTCCACCAAATGGGCCCAAGACATTGAGGATAACGCGGAAGTGTTCAACTGGACGCCGCAGCAAAAGCTGATAATCGCACGACGGTCCCTCATCGGTACGGCGGGGCTTTGGCTCAAATCTGAAAAAGTGTTCAGGTCGTATGAAGAACTCCGAGCGGCCCTAGTGAAGGAATTCCCTGAAGCAGTAAATTCTAAAGAGATGCACGAACTGATGGCAGCGCGTAGAAAACGGCGAGAGGAGAGCTACTATCAATACATGCTCATAATGAAAGAGTTGGGTAAGAGAGCGAAATTCCCTGACTACGTTGCTATTCAGTACATCATCGACGGTATCGAAGACCACCAAATAAACAAAACAATACTTTATGGCGTTACGACGTACGGTGCGCTAAAAGAAAAATTACTAATTTATGAAAAGATGAAAAGTAACATAAAGAAGAAGGAGACACGAGTCGACGCAGCCGCTGAAAGAAAAAAAGAAGCATCCACGGCCACGGATCCCGGTTCCACGCGTCGTTGTTACAAATGTGGAGAGAAGAACCATCTATCAAGCCAGTGTGCCAAGGGGATCAAATGTTTTCGTTGTAACGAATACGGCCATATTGGCAAACAGTGCCCTCTCATTGGCGGTGGTGCGACACAGTCGGTAAAACAGTTCGGCTCAAGGATCGGCTATGTTCGGGACATCGACCGGTCCGACCAATCAGTGCGAGTGTACGAGCGGCCATGTCATCGATACGTCAACGTCAAACGTAGTGTCAATTGTATCGAGCAATGAGGTTATGCAAATAAAAACAAATCAAAACAAAGACTTAGCGGCTAATAAAAACTTACGAAAACCGGTGAAAACCATAGTAGTGGCGGGCAATCATAGTTCTAGTGCATTAATCGACTCCGGTAGTGACGTAAACCTTATATCGGCGGAGCTGTGCGCTAAACTACATAATGTTGGCTCAACGTCGGCGAGCTTACGCTAACGGGATTAGGCCGTTCGCAAGTGCGGTCGCTAGGTAAAATTAAGACGATAATCACCATCGATGGACAGTGTTACGAAGATGTCACCTTTCACGTTATACCTAGAGACTGTATGCCTTATAACATTATAATAGGTCAAGAGTTTTTGAGGAATGTGTCAGTATTAATGAGCGATGGATGTGTGGCAATATACAGGGATGAAGGTGAGTGGTTTAATGAAGTAAATTGTATTGCAGGTGTCACAGAATCTCTTGTAGAACATGTCAGCAGTCCATCAGTAAAACAGGAGGCTTATCAGTGTGTTGATATGTACCAACCGGTCCAAGTAAAGGAGGCCCCGTTGGAGCTTAAAATAATATTGAAAGACGATGTGCCAGTGGCACAACGGCCCCGGCGATTGTCATACATGGAGCAGGGTATTGTAGAAAAACAAGTAAATGAATGGTTGAAAGACGGTTTAATAAGGGTAAGTTCTTCTGAGTACTCTAGCCCACTTGTGTTGGTGAAGAAAAAGGACGGGACAACTCGTGTATGTGTTGACTACCGGCAGCTTAACGCGAAGATCGTTAAAGACGAGTATCCTCTTCCTATTATCGATGACTTAATTGACAGGTTATCTCAAGCGAAGGTGTTCAGTGTTCTTGATTTGAAGAATGGATTTTTCCATTTGAAAATTAGTGAAGAGTCCATACCGTATACTTCATTTGTTACCCATCATGGCCAGTTTGAGTTTCTGCGAGCACCATTTGGGCTTTCAGTGTGTCCAAAGTATTTTATGCGGTTTGTTGACATAATTTTTCGGGAGCTGCTAGCTCAGAAGATAATGATGATTTTTATCGACGATATTATAATTCCAGCTATTGATGAGGAGCAAGCATTGCAACGACTAAAGCAAGTTCTGGAAATAGCGGCACAGTATGGATTAAGAATGAATTGGAAGAAGGCAAAGTTGATACAGCGTGAAATAGAGTACTTGGGCCATGTCATTAAAGACGGTGAGATACGGCCAACTACTGAGAAGACGGATGCTGTGGTGAGATTTCCAGAACCCAGGACAAGTAAGCAACTTAAAAGTTTTCTAGGATTAACCTCCTACTTCCGGAAGTACATAGAGCAGTATGCTGTTATTGCCAAGCCTCTAAATGATTTGTTAAAGAAAGATGTGGACTTTGTATTCGATAAGAAGCAGCAATGTGCTTTTCATATTTTAAAAGAAAGGTTATCTACCGGCCCAGTATTAAAAATATTTGATCCTAATTTAAAAACAGAGTTTCATACAGATGCATCTAGCATAGCTATAGCAGCTATCCTTATGCAGTATCACCCTGATTCTGGCTTGCACCCAGTTCAATATATGAGTGTCAGGACTAACGAAGCACAAAGTAGGTACTCAAGTTATGAATTGGAGGCATTAGCTATAATAGAAGGAGTCAGAAAGTTCCGACATTATTTGTATGGAAAACACTTCAAATTAGTAACAGATTGTCAAGCTTTTCAGCAAACCTTGATGAAGAAGGACCTCACAGCAAAAGTAGCAAGATGGGTGATAATGCTGAATGAGTATGATTTCGAAGTGGAGCATAGAGCTGGAGAAAAGATGCGCCATGCAGATGCGCTCAGCCGTAACCCCTATGTGGCCACAATTACGTCCTTAATCGATCAGGTTAAGCAGGCGCAGGATCAAGACGACGGCATAAAAGCAATCAAGGAGGTGCTGAAAGAAAAGTCTTACAAAGATTATTTTATGGATGGAGAGATACTCTACAAGGGTCCTGGCAAATTGTTGGTTATACCAAAAAATTTTGAAAAGGAGATTTTTACGCGAATCCATAGTAATGGACATTTTTCTAAGAGAAAAATGAAACATTTAATCTGTCAAGAATACTACATAAAAGATTTGGACAAGAAGTTAGAAGAATTTGTAATAGCCTGCATACCATGTCTGCTGGCTACGAGGAAAGAAGGCAAGCAGGAAGGATTTCTCAACCCCATTGGAAAGGAAAGTATCCCATTAGATACTATGCACCTGGACCATGTAGGACCACTGACGGAGACCAGGAAGCAATATAATTATATCCTTACAGTGATGGATGCTTTCACCAAATTTGTATGGTTGGTTCCTACAAAGAGTACATCCAGTGCGGAGACACTGAATAAATTAAGAATACACCAGCAAATATTTGGAAATCCTAGAAGAATTATAACAGATCGTGGAACCGCATTCACAAGCCATGATTTCCAGGAGTATTGCAAGGAAGAAAATATTCAGCATGTGACAATCACCACAGGGATACCAAGAGGAAATGGTCAAGTAGAAAGAGTCCATCGGGTAATAATCCCTATGTTGACCAAACTTTGTATCGAAAACACAGGGGTGTGGTATAAACATGTAAGCAGAGTTCAGAGAGCATTGAACAGCACATTCCAGAGGAGCATCGATACCTCACCCTATAATTTATTAATTGGCACTAAGATGAGGTGCAAAGAAGACATTGAAGTTTTGAAATTACTTCAAGAAGAAAATGCAAGACAATATGAGAGTGATAGAGAAGAATTACGCCTAAAAGCGAAAGAGTAGATACTGGCTGTTCAAGAAGAGAACCGAAGATATTATAACAAGAAAAGGAAACCGAGCCATAAGTACCAAGTAGGTGACCTAGTGGCTATAAAGAGAACCCAATTTGGTGCAAGTCTCAAGCTGAAGGCTAAGTACTTAGGACCGTACCATGTTACCAAAGTTCACCTGAATGACCGCTATGATATGGTGAAAGCTGATAGTGCGACTGAAGGTCCCAACCGCACTTCCAGCTCAGCTGATCAAATGAAGAGATGGCCAGATGGATGTACCTCAGAATAGTTATGCAGGTGAGTAGCTCAAAGGGGTATGTAATGGTGATGAATGGTATGAAAGTGTGTAGTGTAAGGTTAGGTAGTGTAAGTGTAGTTTAAGTTTTAATATTGTTAAAATAAACATGCATAATTGTAAAATGTTTAGATTAAAATAGCTACCACTAAATTTACCTACTGTGTTATGATGGGAGTCATGATAGTGTTATGTGATTATGGCTCTGTACCCTACTACACTATTTTTCTATGTGATGAATTTGTTAAGTTAAATTTATGTTTAATTTGTAGATAAATTCAAATGAGTGTAGTAGTATTTACCTAAGTAATTTACTTGTTTGCGGGTCAAATAAAACAAAATTATGCACATAAAGAAATATTTATTTCCTAGAGAAAACATGATTGTATTAAATTAAGTTAAATTCAGATGATATAAAGGGAGTAAGAGAGAGGTAAGGAGATATGAATGAGGAGGAATGAATGAGGTAAGGAGTGTCTGGGGACAGCCAAGAGAGCAGGAGGGCCGAATGTGGGATATGGAACGTAAGAGTGAGTGAAAGGGACGTATGTATCAGGAGTGAGGGAGAGAGGGGAGATGGCAAGATGGCGATAGACTCATTGAAGACTAAGACGTGTGCTTTTTAAGATTTCCTAAAATAAATAGGAGTAGTAAAGATAACCAAGTGTTTTACTCTGAGCCCACAATCCCACATAAATAACATTGCGTACTAAATTATGTTTAATGCTAGATTATATGGATACAAATAATAATGTTAATTAATCAATCAAATGACTTAAGCGTCTCATACAACAAGTTTCGAAATCTGTGTATGGAGCATGTAAATATGTCTGACGAAGGTAGCACAACTATTTCGGGTTCATCGTTGTCAGAGTCCAAGTTCGGCATGGCGGAGGTACGAAATAATAGTCTCAACACTGATTACAACCGCCTATTTATTTACTTCCGATAACAAATTAACAAAATCTCAAACGATCAAGCCGATGGAAATGGATTAAAGTACGGAAACGCGGTAAGTTCGATACAGGCGGGCAGAACAACCGTTCGCGCTCCTGTCTCACCAAAAAGTCCCGTCCCTCAAATCAAATGCGTCTAATGTCAACGTCAACCGACCACTGACCACTGACGTCTGACATATCACAACTGACATTTGACATATGACAACTGACAGCTGTCAAACCAGACCTGCCACGCTCTGTATCGACCTCACCCAAGCTCACTGCTTGACGTTTCCGAGTTTTCCGACAAACGATGATACATGGCGTTATTCTAAATTGTTAACTCTAAATATTGTGCCTCGGTGTTGAATCTGCGACACGGCCATCTTGACATTTCACACACCGTCCTCGTGTGAGGTATCTGCAACAAGAATTCACGGAAAGTAAATCGTCCCTTACTCGGCCTCCCTGGCCAAGACGTAGGAGTATTATCACTCACACACAATTCAAAACAAAATTTTGTTCCGATCCATATTCTCATCAAATCTCATAAAAAAAATCTACATTCTTCAAGAATCATAAACTTTCGACCAAATCTAGTATCCGATCAAATCTAGTATCCGATCAAATCCAGTATGCGATGCTCTGCTCGGTACCCAGCTTCGTCACATACAACACACACAGCTTGCAACATCAGCAAGGCAACCATGGGACCTCCATTCGGTACCCAACCTCAACACATCTCATTGCCTCCATCCGGCAACCACGGGACCTCCATCCGGTACCCAACATCAACTCAACTCAACACATTGCCTTTATTTAGCACCTTTAGCTACATTACCATGCTGGACGTTGTTCACAGCCCTCAAGTAAACACTTGCACGCGTGCAGCAACGAACAGCATTGCAATGTATGCAATCTGAGTCACTTGCATACTACACTTGCATCTTTTACCTCTCACTTAAGGTCTGACCCCTTCATCATCACCCCATCTCGTTTTGTCAGTGTCTATCGTGTCAAAGTCAAATTTACAGTCAGCAATTGCGTCACATGTCGCAATTGACCGTATTTTCTCAAATCGTATCTCATTTGATGACATTATGAACCGAAACTAATCGCAAATAATTGTCGGGTAAAACGTGAAATAGAATTTCTAAAACAATTCCATCGGTCTCAACAGAAGTCAAAATTTGTACAGTGGACCTAACAGAAGTCTGCCCAATACCAGTCGTTCGGCCATTCCTGGCCCAAGTGGGTGGGGAATACAAGGTTTTCTGATCAAAATCATAACAGGTTCTAATGAAAATCATAACAAACTCTTTTTCTCAAAGCTGACATGTCGAACAACACCCATTCTCATTCAAATAATAGGAAACTCAATAAAATATTGCAGTGCTCATACTCTGACCTCTATCCGGTCTTCATCATCACACTTATAGCCTCCATCCGGCCATAAGCATCAAAACAATCGACCTCCATCCGGTCTTCAACACGTAACCTCTATCCGGTTACTAACACAACAGGCAACCTCTATCCAGTCACCTACACATGTAACCTCCATCCGGTTACATACACAACAGGCAACCTCTATCCGGTCACCTCCACATGTAACCTCCATCCGGTTACATACACAACAGGCAACCTCTATCCGGTCACCTCCACATGTAACCTCCATCCGGTTACATACACAACAGGTAACCTCTATCCGGTCACCTCCACATGTAACCTCCATCTGGTTATATGCACAACACCATCAAGATAATCATTTCAAGCCTTTATCAAAATATTTTTTAAAGTAGGGTTGTTCAACATGTTACTTTATTTTTCCTATAACGTTACAGGTTATAAGAAAACTCTTACTATGCTAGGTACTTTAAATGTTAAGTTGACCACTTAGTATTCAACTAGTCTTGTTGTAATATGGGATCTAGAAATCACTAGTAAACAAACATGAATATGCTGTCAATAGATTAATTAATTGGGAACGAAATTCTAACGAAACATCTGTATCAACTGTATTGAAATCATTTTGAAAATTAGAAGCATATTTGAGCTTATTTGAAACATCACAACATAACCTAACGACCTTTTCAAGAGACAAAGAACACTATCACACCTCATACTAACGTTAAATCCTTTATGTAAAATCTCAAGGCCAATTAAAATATTATTTTAAAACAACTATCTGGTACAACATAAAACAAAGTTTTTAATCGTAAATCACAACCTCAGAAAATAATTGTAAGGTACAGACTATCATGACCCATCCCGGGTCAATTTACGATGTTGTTTACACGCTTGCCACTGAACTGTGACGAAACATTATTTTTGATCAGAGAGCATTCGGCACCAGAAACATAATAAAATGGATACGACTCACCAGATATTCATCAGCACACTGCTGGGATTGCTCACATAGCAAACTTCAACACGTCGCTCGCTATTTGCCTCTGCTGCAGGCTGCAGGCACTGCTTGGTCAGCCTGCCGCGCCGCCGCGCTGCCAACCACGCGCCGCCAAGCCGCGTCCCGCCACCGCGCCGCTGCCGAAGTAAATTCTCAGCGCACTGTGACGTCATCGCGCCATTCTTCGTATTTTCTTTAGCTCGAGTGAATCCCGGTTCTGATGTCGCATCAGGGTCTTCGCGATCGTCATCACCATACGGGGCACTCTAGACTATAAACAGCTCCTTAAAATCGCTCCATTTCATCCCAGGACAAGATATGGACGACCGCCATGACGAAACTTCTCCCATGAGTCACGTGGAATTCGCTGCTTCCCCTGTAGGCACGCCACAGCGCCGGTTTCACGGGGCTGCTGTCTTCACAGCACCCCGGTGGTCCATCCCCACCAGGTGAGACCAACGGTTACCCGGAGGAGGCCCAGCGGAGGACGACCAGCGACGGAGGTGCCGACTTACGACGCACCTACAGTGGATGTGTGACTCCCGTCCGTCCCGTGTCTCCCACGAGTGCGCGGTTCAAAGCAATCATCGACGATGCACCTTGACTATTGAGATCGATAACACACATGTCGGCTGTTGCCAACCAAGCCCGTGGGACAATATTCCGTTTTTCAGGGTCAAAATGCGGTAGGCGAATATCCGTACTCGCAAAAGGTGTTTTAATTGCTTGCACAATAGTCATAAAGTTTTTGTTTAGCTGCGCGAACAGAAAACACCACATTTCTATGTCACTTTCAGACGCACGCGCATTGTCTTTACACTTTTCCGGCCTAGTACTGTCACTTACACTATGTAGGCGTTAAAGTTACATCGCACTTCTGATGACGAAGGTAGCACAACTATTTCGGGTTCATCGTTGTCAGAGTCCAAGTTCGGCATGGCGGAGGTACGAAATAATAGTCTCAACACTGATTACAACCGCCTATTTATTCACTTTCGATAACAAATTAACAAAATCTCAAACGATCAAGCCGATGGAAATGGATTAAAATACGGAAACGCGGTAAGTTCGATACAGGCGGGCAGAACAACCGTTCGCGCTCCTGTCTCACCAAAAAGTCCCGTCCCTCAAATCAAATGCGTCTAATGTCAACGTCAACCGACCACTGACCACTGACGTCTGACATATCACAACTGACATTTGACATATGACAACTGACAGCTGTCAAACCAGACCTGCCACGCTCTGTATCGACCTCACCCAAGCTCACTGCTTGACGTTTCCGAGTTTTCCGACAAACGATTTTAGATGGCGTTATTCTAAATTGTCAACTCTAAATATTGTGCCTCGGTGTTGAATCTGCGACATGTCTATGTGTTCGAGTTCTTTATTGTAAGTTGCTGCCATTCGCCGAATTGGCGAACGTTCGCCGGTGTTAGATCGGCAGGTACCTATTGCAAATAGCGAACCTGCACGTGTTAGAAATTGAATGTAAATCTATATGTATCGACCTCACCCAAGCTCACTGCTTGACGTTTCCGAGTTTTCCGACAAACGATGTTAGATGGCGTTGTTCTAAATTTTCAACTCTAAATATTGTGCCTCGGTGTTGAATCTGCGACATGTCAATGTGTTCGAGTTCTTTATTGTAAGATGCTGCCATTCGCCGAACTGGCGAACGTTCGCCAGTGTTAGATCGGCAGGTACCTATTGCAAATAGCGAACCTGCACGTGTTAGAAATTGAATGTAAATCTATATGTATATGTATTAATATCCACCAATTAATAAACTTTGAGTGTCAGGATGATTACTAGTTATTTACTGTGTTTAAAAGTCTCTTTAAAAGGGTGTGTTGGGAACAGGGGTTTTATGAAGTAAAAGGACAAAAGACAAGTGTCGCGAGGGCAATTGGTTTTATTTCTTTTACTTATATTATATTCTAGTTATCTCAAAGTTCACAAAGTGATTGGTTTTATAGTAACCATTATATAAATGTACTGCTTCGCTTTAATCCCAACGCCTCACGATATAATAGAGGTACTCACCGATGCGGCTCCCCTTCGGTTTTGTAAGTATCTCGCAATCCAGTCTCTTATCTCCGGTCCGCAAGGGCACCGGAGTGTTATTCCTCCAGCTTCTCAGGAGTCAATAGGACATCTGTAAGTTTTAAGTACCCATGAATCTTTGGGCTAAGTATTACCTATCTGTCTTCATTGATGAAGCCTTTTATAGCAGTCATCCAATTACCATACCTATTTTATTTATTTATTTAGGCACACCAACGAAATATTTACAAGGATTGTCACAATTAATCGCAAGTCTTCTGTGCTGTGTAAATAGATGATCTATGATGAGGTTTGTTCTCATCATTAATGTTTGTGACACTTATGTGCTTATCAGATACTGGATTCTTTCCACGTCTGTTATAAAGCATGCATCTCAGATCGACTTCGGCCCCTGGCCTCTTCGTCTGAGTGCCCCCCTTCGGGTCTTACCTATATACTGGTGATATAGTGTAATTATACGTCCGTCGACGTTGCGTGTCCGTCGGCACACGACTTCGTAGGCGGTGGGGGTGGATTTATAAGGGAGGGCTTGCCCAAGACCCTTCCTATGGCTATAAACCCTAAGCGCTCTTACGTCCGGACGAGCAGCTTACGTGCGGTCGCAGTTATGCCCTCAGCCCAACGCTGAAGGTACGACCCACACATTTAAGTTTAGGTGTCTCAAACTATTCGAACAGGTACAAACAAGTACCTCCACACACATTACAATATCCTTTAACTATATTATCTAGACCAACAGATAAATAATACTTAGCTTTACAGGAGGCCCGCGACCCGGATGACAGGAATCCCCATGAACTCCAGGCACTGAATTTACTTCACTTGAAGTTACATTAGTTACTCAGACTGAATATGTCATAGCGACCATTTTAGCGGGAATGGCTGGCGTCGTTTTGGCGTAGCGTCAGGTTGTCAATACTGATTTAGTGTTGCTATTTACATTTTAGTGTTGTGCAATTATATTTACATTTTTTAGGTTTGGAACATCGCGATTTCATCTTTCGCGACAACAAGACTATTCATTTTATTTCTTTTGGTCTTGTCAACTACATCAAACTCGATTCCATTCGCTAGGTCCCTAGTCTTTGTGGAGAAGAATGGACAAGAAACTCCACGGGAACATATTTTAAAGTATTATGCAAAGACAACCTGACATTGTCTTGGACTGTCTCAAGTTACGGCAAGTTATCAGTTTACATAAACAACAATCAATATAAACCATATTATAGTACATGTAGTGTATATCTATTTAATAGATATGTTAACACTGTCTCACAGCCACAAGTGGTTAGGTACGCTGTCACTAATGACGTCTGTCAGTTACATAATGACGCCAAGTTATGACGGTGGAGCGGCCTGGACCGGAGACTTGGTGGTGTTGTGTGAGCCTGTGATATAGTAGTAAACAGTGGTAACAACCTATTAGGTCTACCACCAGAGGATACCACAAGTGGCGACGAGGATAAATTTACATATTAATACTTAGGAAAAGTTTGCAAGAAACTGTCCACAATGCTAAAAAAAAAAAAAATATTAATATGTTGTTATTTGAGTGTAATTAATACTAATTAATGATTATTGTATGCCACACGTACTGGCATTAAGTATTTCAAGGTAAGGGAAGAGTTCTGTTATTGTTTTATCACAATGGGCTGTTTTACACTATTTTGAAGAGATAGATCACACAGTAATAAATGAATTCTGTGAAGTGAAGTGATACATGGCGTCTAGATATTCAACTTGTTGGTAAGTTATTATGAACTTAATTAAGTATTTAGTAAGTCGGAACTGGCTCAGTTGCCATACAAGGAGAAGAAAAAAAAAAGTATTTAGTACTTACTGAACGTCAAACTAGATACTAGGATTCTAGGATATCAATAGAATAAATACAAGTTGATGACAAATGATTTAATTCATAACACATTGGTTTTAAACTTCACTTATCTGTTATAAGCAGACTGCTAACAATAGGTTAAATTCCTAGCTGTGAACATGTTGACTTACTTCCTAGTAAGTAAGACCTTGTATTATAGTGATGATTTATCACAAACCATTTCCTATAGTGACTAATAAAAACCTTGATTGTATGAAGTTTATGTAGTTTATGTAAGTAGTAGGTACTTATTATTTTGAAAAGGTCCATTATTTGACATGTCACCTCAAACAGTCCTTTTAAGGGAGAACTGACATTTGTTGAAGACTAAGCATCAAGTTATTTGATGATTTTGAGTAGTCTGATTTTGTTGATACCTTCTCTTAAACAATATGAGTACAAACTTAATACTTATAATTTAAAAATATACCTAGGTAATTGATATGTGTTTTTATTAGACAAAATAAACATTGTATGGAGTATAACTTCAAGCCCTACAATTTAAATATGTACCTACTAAGAAAAATATAGGTATGTAGATATGTTGTTGGTCAACCCACCAGCCCTGCGTATGTCCTTTCCTCCAAAGGGCAGATAACATAAAATACCTTGGCGTTACTTTAGACAAATCCCTCAGCTTCAAACCACATATAGACGTCCTGGTAACAAGATTGCGCAAACTTATATACATATTTAAGGATCTAAAACATGTAGCTGACCATCGTACCATCAAGATGGTCTACTTTTCCTTGTGTCAGTCACTTATCGACTACTGCATCATCTCCTGGGGAGGTTCTGCTAAAACACACTTGATAGAAGCGGAAAGAGCTCAACGTTCGATACTTAAGGTTGCTGCGGGTCTTCCCTTCCGATTTCCTACAGTCGACTTATACAAAAAGTGGGACGTACTGACTGTAAGACAAACTTTCGTTCTGCATACAATCTTTAAAAAGCACTCACAGCTGGTTTATGATCCGGATCTATTGAGGGATAAGCGAAGAAAGGGTACTGTTTGTAATACAAAGTTCTTCCGTTTGCGTCAGTCCCACAAATATTTTTGTTACCTAGGAGATTATTTATATAATGTCATCAACAAGGGTCAAAATATATATCCCCTACACAAACCCAGTTGCAAGAAAAAAGTTGTTAACTTCTTTTTTTTTTTTTTTTTAATCTTTATTTATTTAGAGGCTTTTGGTCATACATACCTGACCATGTCAGCCCCATCGTAACTCATAACAATATGATTACAAGAATACTTAAAATTAAACTATACTACTTATAACTACTGAGATAACTACTTATTGCCTAAGAGAATTGTAAATAAACTGGTATATTCTAATAGCATCCGCACTGCAGGGATTTGATATGAGGCTTTGAAAAGCACCCAGATCTAGCCTGTTAGTGTGTAATTCGGCCATCAAAGCGTCTCTTTCTCTGCTATTACGGACACATTCCACTAGCAAGTGATGCACATCCTCCACAGTGCCGCACTGATCACAATTAGGGCTACTCACTTTTTTCATTAGAAAACCAAACTTGTTAAGTGGCATGTGTCCTGTTCTTAACCTATGTGCGATAACTATATATTTTCGACTGATTCTCACATCAGTGAACCAGGGAATTCGAGGAGGTTCGCATTGCAATGTTTTGTACCAAATACCCTTTTCTTGAGATTTTTTATCAAAATATTCTTGCCACATATTAAAGCATATTAATTTATATCTACCTAGTAATTCTGCGTAATGACACTTAGCTTCAATAACTAAACCTTCTAAAGCGGATTTTTTTGCGAGTAAATCGACCTCCTCGTTTCCCGGTAAGCCAATGTGAGATGGAACCCACTGCAACCTTATCTCCCTATTATTAAAATTGAACTCCCAAATTTGCTTTAGAATGGCATAAGCTTTCGAAACACCTCTGTACCCAGAGGCGCATCGAGCTATATGCTGAAGGGCACTCTTGCTGTCTGTTAAAATAACTACTTTATTGTAACCTTTATTCTTCACATAAGCAAGAGCTTCTGAGATTGCAGTAAGTTCCAGTGTCATAATTGATAAATTATTATTGATTAACTTAAAGCAGCCTCTTTCACCACATCCAGGCTCATAATAAGCTGCCCCTAACCCATCAGCACTCTTTGAACCGTCGGTGTATACCCTATACCAACCTACGTATTTAGTACATAATTCATGTAAGATTTCGTTTTTAAGAATGTCAAAATTATAGTCTATTTTTCTACCTTTAATGGAATCCAAGTTACACTTGATAATGTTATTTATTTGAATGTTGGTAACCCAAGTATTTAATGTAAACATTTGTAGCGGATCACTGGAAAATATATTTTCTTCTTTAGTTATTCTGTATGCTGTGGTTAACAAAGGTTTTTTTTTATTTTGCCAAAACCTGGATGTACAAAAACCGCTGAGTTCATTTAGCAAGCAAATAGTGACATTATCTGACCAAGACTGTGCTTTTAAAGTGTATTTAAATGCCAAAAACTGCCTCCGTATAAACAAGGGAGGGATACACAACTCACACTCCATTGTATGAATGGGTGTGCTTCTTATAAATCCACCAATAATTCTAAGACTTTGGTTTTGAACTTTGTCTAACTTGTATGTGTGTGAATTAGCACTATTGTCATATATAAAACTACCATAATCTAATCTACTCCTAATTAACGCAATGTATAATCTTCTAATATGTTTGGGATGAATACCCCATGAACTTCCGGATAATACTTTTAATAAATTTAGATATCTTTGAGTTTTTTGACAAGTTTCATTGACATGTTTTCCCCAACGTAATGATCTATCAAGCCACATGCCTAGGTATTTAATATTATCAGCTGAGTTTAAGGTTTGGTCATTAATATTTAAATTAATTTGTTGTGTTCTGTATCCCCTACTAAATAAGCAATATTTTGACTTAGAGGCAGACAATTGTAAACCAATGTCTTGTAAAACCACTAACATAGTGTCTAAAGATCTTTGCATGTAGCTAATGCTATCATTTAATTTATGTTGACTTGTATAAAGTACAAAATCGTCTGCGTACTGAGAAATTATTACGTTTTCAATGTTGTGGGTAATTCTAAATGTAACGATATTAAATAAGAGTGGGGATAAAGGGTCGCCCTGGGCAATGCCCCTATGCGTCCACCTGCATAAATCATCGTTGTCGTAATTGACACTTTTAACAACAAGATGTCTTTCACTAAGATACATCCATAAATACCTAGACAGTTTAGATCCTGCTTTAATCTCTTCTAAGGTGTAGATAATGTGATTAATATTAACATTGTTATATGCATTGTCTATATCGAGGAAACAAGCCAATGTAGGAATGTTTTTGGAAAAATTAATTTGTATGTGGCAAATAAGTCTTACCAACGCATCCAAACTCGACTGTGCCCGCCTAAAACCTGTAGTTGTGGGTGAAAGAATCTTTTCTTTTTCAACGAACCATTCAAGACGCTTGTTAATCATAGTGTGAAAAATTTTACATACACAGGACATAAGAGCAATAGGTCTTAACTTAATCGCAGAGTCTCCACTACTGACTTTAGGGATTGGAAAAATTTGAATTTGCCTCCATTGTACGGGGATAAAACTATAACAGAAAACCGAGTTAAATATATCTAACAGATACAGTCTGGCACTTACTGGAAGGTTGTATATCATTGAGTACGTTATACAGTCCTCACCCGGAGCGGTGTCTTTTTTCTTAAAGCATTTCTCCATTTCTTCAAGACTGAAATCAGCTTCCAGAGATGTGTTCGAGGAATTAATGTATGGCATTGAAGGAAGTACAGAATCCGGAGCCAAATTAGACAACAGTTCTTCCTTTTGTTGTTGAGAGGGTTGGAATGGTACTTTTTTATATCCTTTCATCCACCGCATCCTATTCCACATCTCTGAGGCCGTAATTGTCTCGTCTATACTATCACAATAACCATTCCAACTCTGTTTGCTAGTCTTGTATATCAGTTTCTTGGAGTCAGCAATACACTTTTCAAATTTCGATAAGTTTGACGGAGTGGGATTTCTTCTAAATTCTTTAAGCATTAGTCGTCTCTGAGCAACAGATTTGGATAGGTTAGGATTCCAGTATGGTTTCGGTCTAAATTTACTGGCAGGGTCGGTGCTTGTTTTAGTGAATGGTATGCTTTTATTAGCCGCGGCATTAATTTGATCGATAAAAAAAATATATTTTTCTTGAATGTCACTTGTTGATACGGTTGATTCAAAAGTTGTGGTAAGGTATTCTGTATATTGTTTCCAATTGGCTAATTTATAATTACGCCTTCTAGCTATCCTGCAATTACTGTAAAAGTTAAAACTTGATTTTATTACTAAGTGATCGCTACCTAATGTTTCATTAATTACCTTCCAACTAAATCTGACAGCTATGTCTGATGATGCAAATGTTATATCTGGAGACGATTCCTGTAATACACCACTAACCAACCTGACTCTTGTCGGACTACCGTCGTTTAAAGAAATAAAACCATTTTCGATTGCCGAGTCTAAAATTCGTATTCCCCTTGTATCGTTTTTGCAAGACCAATTTGTATGGTGAGCATTAAAGTCCCCAGCTATCAGTGTTTTTCCGGAGCTAACGCTAAATAAATTATCCCAGTCAGATTGGTTAGTGTGAACACTTGATGGGCAATAAACTGATATGACATTTTCCAAATTTGTGCAATTTAGCAATTTTACCTGGCAAGCTTCTATTCCTGTATTACTTAATCTAATAACTGAAGACTGTACCTTAAGCGATTTGTGAATTACAAGGGCAACGCCACCGTATGAATCTTCCCTGTCTTTCCTGTGAACATAGTAGTCACTAAACCTGACTTCCGTATCTATGTCTAGCCATGTTTCACTGATAATAGCTAAGTGAATCTTCTCTTGGTGTAATAAACTCTCCAATTCCAAACGTTTCGGCTTGAGGCTTTGTGAGTTCCATTGCAGTATATTGATCGTACTTATTTTAGCCGTACTATCCATCACCAAATATATCATAAATTCCTTGAAACCACTTGAATTCGTTAAATATCTCCATCAAATACTGTTTGCACTCTTCCATGATAATCTTCACAACTGAAATCAGTTTTTCTTTCCAATTGGACGTTGTCATCACTATGTCTTTTATTTTTCTTACTATACTTTTGTTTCTATTACTTTTCCTCCTCTTTTCTCCTTCCTGTTCAGTTGTTGCTATATGGTCTTCTTCTACTTCTTCATTCGATGTACACATATCAACATTAATACTTGCTTCATTTCTTCCTCTGTTCGTCGTTTCACCCGTATTTTTGTTGGACTTTTTATTTACTTTTCCACTTTTCGAGCGTGCTGGCGTTTCAATTTGTTCATAGTCCTTCCTTACTGAATTGTCATATCTTTCTTGATTATTTGTTAATACTATATCTCTGTAAGATGGTTGCTTACTCAAAGAATCAGTGGTTGTATTTTGGGTATTTTCTATAACAATATTGGGGTTGTAACTTGCTACAGGTGTCGTGTTAGCTTTATCGTACTTTTGTAAGTATATGTTTAATGCTTTTTTGTAGGTGTGATTTCCTTGAGACATAATTAAACGAATTTCTTTTTCCTTTAGAAATATTGGACAGTTTTTGCTAAGTGCCATATGTTCCCCTTTGCAATTAATACAATAATACTCTGTTGTTTCACAGTTGGTGTGTTGGCCTCCACATTGTCGAATAAGGTGTCCGAATTTCCAGCAACCCGAACACTGACTTACCGGGAATACATAGGGCTCAATCTTGAACCTACAACCGTAACAATAAACATACGGGGGTAAAATTGGGCCCTTGAAACACAAGCGTACACTTTCGCTGTTTATCCAATTATTTTCTGAGAAACGTTTCATTCTCTTTACCGATATTATTTCATATTCGCTGCTAAATTCCTTCTTCAATTCTTCTTCTTCTACATCTAGATCTATATTCTTGACTATTCCATATGTCAAACTGATTTTAAGGGTAGATTGACACCTATATCCTAACTCATCCATTTTTGTGCACAACTTCTCAGCTTCTTCTTCGTTGCTAAACTGTAATATCACTTTGTACGGATTTTTATATTTCACTGCGAGAATACCTCCAATGTTTTCTTTTCTCAATAACTTAGCCAATCCCATTTGCTTCGGCAAGACTTCTTTTGATGTCATACATATTTCATATTTTTCTTCCGTACTTTCGTTCTCGTTATCTAACCTAGGTTCACTCTCATTGTTTTTCGATGATCTTCTATTCAAACGCTTTGGACTTCTGCCAACAATTGTAAATCCATCACCTTCATTTCCATCATTATCTGGTCGCAACCGCTTTTCCGATCCTCTATGTTCTAATATCGGACTTGGACTACGTTTATCACTACTCTGCTGATCCATTTGTTCCACCTCAGATTCACTATTTACACTCAAACATAGTAATTCATCACTTTTACTCATAATTACAGTGATTTAATTTAAGGGGGGTAGATGTAAAAAACGCTCGACATCTAAACAGAATGGTATCGTAAGTATACGTGCGCTCAAGACGATTCGCCGCACGCGACTGACCTGACCTGACTGACTGTTAACTTCTTGAAAACACTTTCCTATGATGACACAGAAAAGTTGCTCCACCCAAATGCATAATCATCATCATCATCATCAGCAGCCTATTAATGCTCCCACTGCTGGGATACAGGCCTCCTCTCTTTGAGAGAGAATGGGTTATAATCTGCCACGCTTGCCCAGTGCGGATTGGTAGATGTCAATACTTAAATGCAAAATACTTGATTCAAATTCCAACATAATCACCACCATTCACATACACACTCACCACCATTCACATTCACATACACACGCACCACCATTCACATTCACATACACACGCACCACCATTCACGTACACACTCACCACCATTCACATACACACGCACCACCATTCACATACCAATTTACACACACCCTGTGACTGCTCTGGTTGTGTTATTTTATTTTATTTCTTGCTGTTCACTTGTTTATTTATTTAATTTTTTTGTTGTTTATAATTGTTTGGTAGAAAACATGTTACCTGCCTGTTACTAATGATGCCACTTAGTGGGGCCTGGTGACCTGTAATACAGGTTTTTTTGAAACCTACTTCAGGCACCAGCTCTCACAATGTGAATATTATAGTGTTCAAAACTGTTAAGTGCTACAAAACCATTGTGAGAGAAAATAAATAAACTTATTATTATTATGTAGACCTGACCTGACCTGACAATGGAAAGAAACATGTCGAACATCAGGCTTAGTGACGGAATCTGAAATTTGGAAATAAGAAGGAAGACAAAAGTAACGGATATAATAGCAAATAGAACATCTAAAATGGAGTCGGACAGTGCATATGCTATCATCATTCATCATCATTTCAGCCAAAAGACGTCCACTGCTGGACATAGGCCTCCCCCAGGCATTTTTGGGGGGGTTTGCCATAATCGCCACGCTTGGCAGGCGGGTTGGCGATCGCAGTATGGTTGTTACAAAGACACAGAGAACGCTGCTGCCCATTCTCTGGTGAGTCCCTTAGTCGCCTCTTACGACACCCACGGGAAGATATGGGATGGTGCTATTCTTTACGTCCGACACCACACGGAACGGATACGGGATATGCTATGTTGCAAAATAAATAATGGAGTTTCTGGAGTTTATTCATAACCTTATAGTATCCAGAAGCGGACATTAGAAAACAGGGGTGTCAGAAAACAAGATGGACCGTCGATATCAGTCTAACCCTAGGGCCATACTAGACCAGAGTTGCAGATGACCGAGTTCAATGGAGAGAGCTGGAAAGGTCAATGCCAAGAGGCACGCAGAACTGAGAGAGATATTTTAAGAATAAAGAAAAAACAAATTGTGTGTATTTGGTATAGCTATGTCGAGGAGATATCCAGTTTTGTTTGTTTTGTTTATTAATGTGATGTCCGGCCTATTAAAATGGATTGTTCAGTCTGTAAAGATACCTCTGTCAAAATACAATTTCGAAGTTTATTATTATTATGTAGATACCTGGTGTGTCGAATGAAATCCAAGTATAGAGAAGTATGTAAGGAGGACATGCTGTGGCGATCCCGAATGAATTGGGGTAGGGGCAGGAGAATGTTGACACTATGACTCATTGGTTTCAGGCATGGTAGCTTGTTGTGCGGTCCAGGTTTTGATCACAGGTTGAGGAGAGCTTGTTGGGTTTAACTCCTAGAAGCCAATGGGTCGGGATTACCGTATGATTGATGGTATAAGATTGCCCCATAATGCAAGCTTGATTTTATGTAAGGTTATGTTAATAATATGTAAGGTTATGTTAATAATATGCAAGAATATTAATTATAGAATAATAATATGTGCAATTTAAGGTGAACATTCAAATAATAACAGCCTATGACTGAGGGGCAAGTCTCTTCTTGTACAGAAAAAGAAGAAGAAATTAAGTGTTTGAAAAAAAATATACTTAGGCATGGTTGACAAAGGATTAGCTTGTGGCTTGATAGAGTTGGTGCTCGATTCGATCTTTGGATTGAACTGTGTTGCCTGGATTGGTTCGAGGTCCACCCATTGCATGCCAACTTTCCTCAATGCCTCGGAGGATACGTGGCAGTGTAGGTGGTTAGTGGCCTGTAAATCTGACAACCGGTTTTGCCAAGGGGTGTCGTGCTACCGGGTACTGACTGAGTTGTGGGAGTTGAATGGGCGGTCGCTCCGTGTGGAGTGATGGTGTTCGGCTGCATCTGGTTGGACGGGAGGCCGGGCGGCATGACTGAGAAAAGGTTAGGCAGATAATGATAAGTACTGTTGTACCACTCTTGTGCATGAAGTTTAAATAATTAAAATACTGTTTGACAAAATTATAGAATGAAATAATTCATAAATAAATATAGTTACACAGGTCACATAGTTCAGAGTAGGGAACCGTAATGGTGGTTGTGTAATGGTTTAACTGAAATATGAGGCTAATGCATAAATGTCGGCATCGAGTCGTATTCGGTATTATATTAATATTGTACCTACAGGGTTATTCGTGCCACCCAGGCATGTACTGTGTTTCTAATTCGTCTTATTGTTTGAGTGTATCGTTGTCCGAGACTGTTTTCTTCATCCAACTCTACCCACCGGGGCCCACAGCTAACCAATGATTAGTGCTAAAAAATTATCCCTTCCCGATATAGTATAATGTATTTTAGTAATAACTATCATACAAATCAAAGATATTAAATAGTAAACGCACGGTTGGCGCAGTGGCTGAGCGATTGAACTGCTGCGCTGCGTGTCGCGGGTTCGATCCCCGCACGGAACAAATATGTGTATGGCCTACAGATAGTTGTTACGGCTTTGGGTGTATCTGTGCATGTGAGTTTGATGTTTGTGGACGCACCCGCGATACGGGAGAAATTCCTAATATGGGGCAACGTAAAAAAAAAAAAAAAAAAAAAAGATGATATGCAGCAATAACACATATAAGTATCTCATGTATTATATTAAATTTTGTAAGAGCGGTGATGGCCTTGCTCGACTTAGGTCGTGGGTTCGAAACCAGGCAGGTTTTTTGGGTTCATTCACTCATCACCAGGGAACGCTCTTAGTATTGTATTAAATTTTGTGAGAGCGGTGATAGCCTTGCTCGACTTAGGTCGTGGGTTCGAAACCAGGCAGGTTTTTTGTGTTCATTCACTCATCACCAGGGAACGCTCTTAGTACGGTGAAGGAAAACACTGTGAGGAAGACCGGCCTGCCGGCCATGTCCTAGAACCAATACTTCTAAGGCATGTGACATTTAACCATCGCACTGTTTACGCGTGGTAAGATTTTTAAGGCAACCATTAAATTGGGATGCGAATATCCATAACATTTGTTTTTAACAAGCAATAAAATTGGATGGAGCAACCGCTGAGTTGGCTCAAAATAATCCATTACATTGGCTGGACAAAGGCAATTAAATTGGATGGAGCAACCATTAGGTTGGCTCATGAAATCCATTAAATTGGATGGAGCAACCATTGGGTTGGCTCATGATAATCCATTTAATTGGATGGAGCAACTGTTACGTTGGCTCATGATAATCCATTAAATTGGATGGAGCAACCATTAGGTTGGCTCATGAAATCCATTAAATTGGATGGAGCAACCATTGGGTTGGCTCATGATAATCCATTAAATTGGATGGAGCAACTGTTACGTTGGCTCGTGATAATCCATTAAATTGGATGGAGCAACCATTAGGTTGGCTCATGAAATCCATTAAATTGGATGGAGCAACCATTGGGTTGGCTCATGATAATCCATTAAATTGGATGGAGCAACCATTAGGTTGGCTCATGAAATCCATTAAATTGGATGGAGCAACCATTGGGTTGGCTCATGATAATCCATTAAATTGGATGGAGCAACTGTTACGTTGGCTCGTGATAATCCATTAAATTGGATGGAGCAATCATTAGGTTGGCTCATGAAATCCATTAAATTGGATGGAGCAACCATTGGGTTGGCTCATGATAATCCATTAAATTGGATGGTAAATATCCATTAAATTGACTGATGAGAAGAAGTAACTAAATTTGACGTGTTCACTGGAGGGTAGCGGTCATTAATACCCACGGTGACCAGCCGGCTTGGAGAAATATAGTGAACATAATAGAAGAGAAATTAAATCCACTACTTGAAGAAAATCCCAAACTTAACAACGAGGTGATGACAATGGAAAACAAAGTTGAGAACCTAGAAAAAGAAATGCGGAGAAACAATATTCAGCTACATGGGTCAAAGAAACAGAGACAAATAACACTGAGCTCATGAATTTAGTTGTGGAATTCCTAAATGACATAGGAAAAAAGTGTGAAATACGAGAATTTGAGATGTGGGAACTCAACCAGATAATAAGAGTCAACATAATGATGTTACAAAGGATTTCCCTAAAGAGGTATTGCAATTTAGAAAAGAACTCAAAATTACAACAACAGGAAGAAAAGAAAAGAAGAAAGGATATTCGATATGATAAAATTATAATGAATAAATAAAATGTAAAAATCTTTCTCTACATCAGATAATGTACGAAGATATATCCAGGTATAGAAAGAGAGAAGTCTTGGTCTTCTCTGGGTCATCAATAATTTAAACTGAAAAAAGAAAAAACAATTAAACCACAAAGTTTTTGGAAAGTTCGCTTTATCTAATGTATTTAAATTCAACCCCATGATCGGTTACGGGGCAGGGACCATTGGAACTTTTCTTTAGAAGATGTCATTGAAAAAAAATATATATGACAGAAATTAAAAAAAAAAAAAAAAAAACAATGAAAAGGAAAGGAATATGGAAATAGGAAGAGGAATATGCAAATAGGAAGACGAAATCATACAGACCCGCAGAGGTTAGAATAGACGATGGAGTTCATGAAAATAGTCTAATAAACTATTAACCTTAATCCTACTCCACACTTAGTGGAGGCTACTGGAGGAAATGTGCAAATGGGGTAACTGGGTAAAACCTGAGAGGGTACATTGTACATGCATTTAGAATTGGTTGGTATATAATTGGCCAGTGGCAGTCAGTCTTAGATGATAAAGTACATCTGATAACAAAAACATGCTAGTATAGTTGAACATTTTATATTCCTTAGTTATTGAATTAGCTTGATTACTGAATGTAATTGTGAGCGTATGTAAAGCATTTTGATTAAAACAAATATAATAAGGAAGGGATGTAGTGTATATCTATTTAATAGATATGTTAACACTGTCTCACAGCCACAAGTGGTTAGGTACGCTGTCACTAATGACGTCTGTCAGTTACATAATGGCGCCAAATTATGACGGTGGAGCGGCCTGGACCGGAGACTTGGTGGTGTTGTGTGAGCCTGTGATATAGTAGTAAACAGTGGTAACAACCTATTAGGTCTATCACCAGAGGATACCACAGTACATATTTCTCAAACATAGTTATCAGTTATTATTCATAGCATAATATCAATTAACTTACATAATAAACATTGTGGATCCTTTAGAGTAATACCAATAGGTTTCAGCTTTTACACATTTGGTATCTTCATAACTAGGTAACAATATGTAAACTTTCTATACACAATTACACAATGATACACAAATGGATTTATACACAATATACTACTTTGGGTCTGTCTTTACCCTTTAACAGTTGCAGAGTAACTAACTCCGAATTGCCGGTCCTTCTACTTTTGTAACCGTCGAATCTTAAAAAGTAATTCAACGACTACCGCCATAATACACCAATGGCAAATGGTTATACATTATAGCTAAATAACTAATGACATAAATAATAATTTAGCAAATCCTATGTAGTGAAACTATTTTAAAACGTCTTAAGTTAATTTAGCAATATAATATGTTTTTATTTGTAATCTTTATGACTATCGGATAAAGTATGAATATCAACCGATAATTCAGAGAATTGATTGTAACGTATAAGTACCTATAACTATAAAGTATAGACTAAAAGTATTAAAAATGTTCGTAGATAATTAAATACTATTTTTATGGATAAAACTAACAGGTTAAATAGCATTTTAATTGATTTTAATGTCAATTTTAATACGCAAAAGTTACTATGACTTATTTTTGACAGTTGGCAACATTGTAAATAAAAAAATACACAATAATGTAATAATTAAATTCTACCAATCTTAACACACGCACCAGCCGTCTATGAACAGTTCTGGGGACTACATGACACAGTACATTGTTCAGGTCTATACAGTCAAATTTGCCATTTACAATATTGAACAGGGTCATTGTTTCTAATTGTTTGCGTCTGGAGCTGAGTGTCAGGAGTTTAAACCTATTAAGTAACCGGTCATACGACAGATACGCTCTGTGACACCTATAATGCATCAAATATTGCACGAAGGAACCTGCGTTGTACATTCTCTAACATATCAATATATTTTTTATAATACGGGTTCCAGATGGGGACAGCGTATTCAAGCTGTGACCGGACAAGAGTTTTATATAGGCAGAGGTACGAAGAGGTCCGTTTAAAATCATGAGTTGATCTCATTATAAATCCATATACATCTTGTATGCTTTATTAATTATTTGATCGACATGTAAATCCAAGCAGAGTTTAGAATCAAGAAATATGCCCAGATCACGTACCGAGTTTTCGTTATTTAATGCAATGCCACTTAAGCAGTATACAAATCTAATAATGTTTTTATTTTTAGTAAAATTTATATAGTTGCACTTGGGAATGCTTAGAAAAAGCTTACTTGAGTAACAATATTCCGTCAGTCTGTCCAAGTCCTCTTGGAGGAGATAGCAATCCTGGATATTTCGAATCGGTCTGTATACCTTAAGGTCATCGGCGTATAACAAAAATTTTGATTTGCGAAAACAGTTACCAATGTTATTTATGAAGATAATGAATAAAAGACCGAGAATAGAGCCTTGAGGGACACCAGAGGTAACCTGAACAGCATCAGAGTGGTAACCGTTGATTACAACCCGTTGACAGCGATTAGTGATGTAAGAGATAAACCATCGCAACAAGTTACCTCGAATGCCATTGAAGGCTATTCGGCTCAGCAGTAGTTCATGATCCACCTTGTCGAAAGCCTTCTGAAAGTCCGTGTACACTGCATCAACTTGTATACGATTATCCATCTTGTCAAATAGATCACTGGAGAAAGCCAATAAGTTGGTTGTCGTTGATCGCTTTTTAACGAACCCGTGCTGTTGTTGTATGATAGCGTGATAAAGAATAGGGTATATTTCGTTATGAACAAGTCTTACGAAGAGCTTCGACAAGGTAGACAGAATAGAAATTGGTCGGTATTGCTCAACACTACGCTTAGATCCGGCCTTGTGTACAGGTATGATATTAGCATGTTTCCATACCATCGGCATGACACCTTCAGTGATGCATTTATTATAAATTATAGCTAATGGTCTACATATAACAGTGGAAGTATTTTTGAGAAAATACGGTGACAGGCCATCTGAACCAGGGCCTTTAGTAGTATCTAGTGATTTAAGTTCTGTCATTATTGTTTCCTCTTTAAAATATAGGTCAGAAATAACTATGTCATTAGACATTGTTTCAGAAAGTGGCTCCCATCGAGAAAGGGCAGGTGAAGCGGGCTCATATACAGAAGCAAAGAAATCGGAAAACATATTGCAAATCGATTGAGGATCGTTGGATTCTATGTTGTGGTACTGTACTTTTGCCGGTATACCGGGTTTATCTTTGCGATTGCCAGGTGCCAGTGTTAGCCAATTAATTAGTAAGATTAAACTGACTAAAATAAATCCCAATTCTACTGTTATTTTATTATATGGGAATAGTTTAAATGTAGGGAAAAATGACATAGTTGAATGTGTCCATTTGATGTTACATCTTAATGAGACCAATAATTGTAAATTCATATTCTGTGCCTTGCCATATTCTCAATATTTATCCATTGAGCAAAATAGATACATTTATGATTTAAATTTGTTAATTTATAATAGGACATGTCGTCACAGTGACGCTATTTTGTATTTTGACTGTAATCAATTTATTTCTGATTACAGACTCACTAACTTCTCAATGTTTTTACCACCTAGCTCTAAGCGACGTATTGCTAACCTTTTAGCATACAATATACACAGCGACACTGGTATGTGTTTACCAACGTTTTCTGTTAGTAGTGATACTAATACTGCTTTAATTACTAACACTTATACAGATACTAACACTTTTATTGATACACCTTGTAGTTTAAACTTGTTCATCAAAATATGCAGGGGTTATCTGAAAGAAACAAAGAATTAGAGTTAAGTTTGTTTATGGAGAAGTATGATGTTCAGGTTTTATGTTTAACTGAACATTGGTTGAAGGATCATGAAGTAGCATTTATCAATGATGATTTTTATACCGTACAGAGCGCATTTGTGAGAAAATCAGCTATTCGCGGTGGATCTTTAATTCTTGTTTCAAACAAATTAAAATGTAAACAACGTTTAGATTTAGTTAATCTTTCAATTGAGCGCACTATTGAGTTGTCTTGCGTTGAACTCGAGCGATACTTAGTCATTTGTGTTTATAGACCCCCATCTGGGGACTTTACTCGTTTCGAATCTGTGATGGAGGATTCACTTAATAAGTTAAAATCAAGTAATAAATCTATAATTTTATGTGGAGATTTTAATGTTAATATTTTAGATGTTACTCCATTAAGTATCAGATTTCTCAATCTGTTTAGATCATTCAATTTAGTTAACCTGTTTTTTGAACCAACAAGGATCACGGCTTCTTCATCAACTTGCCTTGATAATATGTTTAGTGATTGTGTTGCCGAGGACAAATTAGTGTTAAGTGACTTATCGTTTGATCACTGTGGTTTAATAGCTAGCTTTCCTATGCCATTAAAAAAAAAAGCCGCGCAAAATAGAATGCAGGCCTCATACAGCTAGTCGCTGCAATAAATTTAAAAATAATGTAGCACTTAAAGTAACCCCGTCAATAGTAGAGCACGAGACTCCTAATGAAATTTATAAATCCCTTTTTGATGTTGTGCAGAATGAATACCAATCTATTTTTAAGTCTAAAACTATTAACATTAAGGGACCTTCTGTTGGCTTCAACCAATGGGCTACACCAGGTATTTACAAAAGTCGAGCCCGATTATACGAGTTGTATGGTCTTAAACAATACAGGTTTGATACAACTTTTCTAGAGTATGTTAAAAATTATTCCAAATTATTTAAAAAGATTTGTATTTTTGCAAAATCTAAATTCTTAAGCGAAACCATTAAAAATTCTAATAATAAAGTTAAAGCCACTTGGAAAATCATTAACAATGAAACAGGTAAATCTGTTAAACAAGATAATCACCTTGAGATCATGGTGGGTAACAAATTAGTTAATAAAGCAGCCGACGTAGCCGAGGCTTTTAATGAATATTTTGCCAGCATACCTATAGCGACGACTCGTTCCCTGAGTTCGTCGCCGTCTAAAGCCGAAGATTTTTTGCATAGCAGCGTCTCTAAATGTGGTAACGTATTTAGTTTCGAACATGTGACACCTCGTGATGTAGTTAACGTTTTTAATTCACTTAAATCTAAAAACACAGGTGATTACTGGGGCATTTCTATTAAACTTTTAAGTAACATTATCGACATCGTAGCCCCCTGTCTTGCTGTTACTTTCAATAAATGCGTTGATTTGGGTACTTTCCCTGACCTTATGAAGAGCAGTAAAGTCATCCCTCTATTTAAATCAGGCAGTAAAAATGGGAACTTTAGATCAATTTCTATTTTACCTGCTTTTAGCAAAATTTTTGAAAAATTAATTCTCAAACAGTTGTTAGTACATTTTAATTTAAATAAACTCCTTCATAATGATCAATATGGCTTTACAAAGGGTCGTTCGACTACGGATGCAGGTGTTGCTTTGCAAAAACACATATTTAATGCATAGGACAAAGCACAAAATGCAATCGGTGTTTTCTGCGATCTTTCTAAAGCTTTTGATTGCGTACATCACGACACGCTTTTACGGAAACTGCGTCATTACGGTGTTCAAAATGAGGCCCTTAATGTGATAGAGTCGTATTTACAAAATAGATTCCAATGTGTAGACGTAAATGGCGCAAAATCTTCCGCGCTACCGGTTCGGCTAGGTGTACCTCAAGGTTCAATACTGGGTCCGTTTTTATTCTTGGTTTATATTAATGATCTGCCATATTATTTAAAGGGTTTTTGTGACGTTGTATTATTTGCAGATGATACCTCTCTTATCTTTAAAGTAGATAGGAATAGACACGATTTTGACGACGTAAACAGCGCGCTATCAATGGTCACGGATTGGTTCACAACAAACAACCTTGTTCTTAATGCCAAGAAAACTAAAATAATTAAGTTCGCTTTACCCAATGTTAGAAATCTAGGTCCCAATATTATCCTCGCCAATCAGGAGCTGGAAACTGCCGACTCTGCTGTATTTCTGGGCATAACAGTAGATTCAAAATTACAATGGGGTTTACACATATCCAGCCTAGCGGGAAGGCTAAGTTCAGCCGCATACGCCGTCAGAAAAGTAAGACAATTCACTGACGTTGATACAGCACGGTTAGTCTACTTTAGTTATTTTCACAGCGTTATGTCCTACGGTATTCTGCTGTGGGGCAAAGCTGCTGATATTCAAAATATATTTGTACTGCAGAAGCGAGCGATTCGTGCAATTTATCAGCTGGGTGCCCGAGTTTCCCTTAGAGATTTTTTTAAGGAGATTGGTATTCTCACGGTTGCTTCTCAGTACATCTTTGCCAACATTTTATATATTAGACAAAATATCCACCTGTACACTAAAAACAGTGATATCCACAACTTTAACACTAGAAATAAGCATAAACTACGCGCTCCTTTTCACCGGCTTCACAAAGTTCACAATTCATTCGTAGGGCTCGGGATTACATTTTATAATAAACTGCCATCTTCTTTTCTAGACTTGCCATTTAATGAGTTTAAAGCCAAAGTTAAATCTAATCTTTGTTTAAAAGCTTACTATTCTATTAACGACTACTTAGATGATAAGAATAGTTGGTCGCTGAGTTGAACACAAGACAATGTTTGTTATTTGTGTTCTTTCTCCAAAATTACTTTACTGTTATGTTATGTATTTATTATTTTATTTTTACATTGTTTATTGATATATACTTTTGTTTATTACTGATTGTGTCTGTAGTAAATCTTAAATGTAACTGACACCTTGCTATTGTATCGAGTCTGGTTCTTCTAACCAACCTAACAGACAGATGTGTGCTGGGGAGTTTGTTCCGCCACTTCTTCTTTCCAGCTAAACACTAGGAAGTGTCGATGGGTGGGCGTTTTGGGGGACTGTCTTATAAAAATGTAAATACAGTGAAACCTGGTTAAATGTGTCTCAGATATTCAAATCTGTCTCATGGGACCCCAGTATGAGTTCCAGTTATAGAGGTTTCTCACTTATCCAAGTCCCAGTTAACCAAGTTTCACTGTAGTAAAGTAGGTAAAGTAAATTTTGACCTTCGAAAAGTGCTGATTATCAGCCTAGTTTGAATAAATGAATTTTGATTTTTTTGATTTTGTAGAAATAATCAACGGCAGGGTCACCCAGCACCTGCTGTAAGGTTTCAAAATGTTGTTCATATAAAAGGGGAGCCGTTTTTGGAGGTATATAAGCGGCACTAATGATATACTTCTTGGAAGGTCGTGTACTAGGCACTTCTATAAGAACGTGTTCAACAAGGTTGCGAAATAGTGAGTTGGCAGGAGTTATAGAAACATCACATTCAGATGACTTAAGTGTTCGCAACACGGCAACCAACACTCCGCCGCCATCCATTTTTTTAGTGCTAATACGATCACGATCACACCTGTACACAACATAGCGCTGATCGATAAACTCATTATTGCTGATCTCAGGAATCAACCACGTCTCTGTGAGTACGATGATGTCGTGGCACAGAATACATAATAGTACTACGTACAGAAGGGACACTCCCTTCCCCGCGCTCATATTAAATGCCGCACCTCACCCCGCACTTTGAGGTATTCGTCGTCGACACTTGAGCAATGGCTCGCGCTCGTATTAGTCGTCGTTCGGTTTTCGCGACGCAGACCGTTGCACTTTCCGCGCCATTTTTTAGGCTACGATAACCCTACTAGAGTTTACGCACACATTTGCACGTGCACGTCGTGCACAAACGTTATTTGTTTATGTAGTAGTAATAGGTAATTATTTTGCGGGCGTTGTATGGAGTGTCCGAGGTGTGGTCGTGGTTACCATTCAGAATGTTCATGTATAGTGTGTGTCATTTTGTACGGATACCTCTGCAGTTTTGGTAATATATGGATAAATGTTTGTTACACATCACGAGATATTAAGTGTTCTAAATAATAATTACCACTAATGTACGGGTAAGTAGGTGACAGGCACTCGCTCTTGCAATGCTTAACAGGAAGATCAAAAGTTAAATAGAAGTAAAAATAATATTTCTCAGTTACGTAAATGATACCAATCACACAACAAGAATGAATTCATGTGTGTATTATACCAAGATTATGTCTGTACCTTGAACATATTGTAAACCCAAACGATTTGAAAAGAGTGTCCATGAAGTTTCTTGCCATTCTTCTCATGAGACCAACGCTTTGGAATGGGCAACTACAGTACACTCACGAGTTATTATGCCTTGTGACTGGGACTGTAGCTTAGTTTATTTAGCTTCATTAGTTTAGTAGTTTACTGCCGCACTCGGAGAGCTTCAGTGGTTTCTTGGGCCGTCGCTTGGTAAAGGTTTTGGCTTTTGGCAGTTTTGTCATACAAAAGTATGTCAGGCCTTTGCTGGGTGGCGGCTTGAGTAATCGTTGGATATCTCTGAGTGCCGCAGTTAGTTTAATTCGACTATTCAAAAGTGCCTGTTACTGGCCTACTTGAAATAAATATTTTGATTTTGGATGGAGGTCCCATGGTTGCCGGATGGAGGCAATGAGATGTGTTGAGGTTGGGTACCGAATGAAGGTCCCATGGTTGCCTGTTGGAAGCTGTGTGTGTTGTATGTGACGAAGCTGGGTACCGAGCAGAGCATTGCATACTGGATTTGATCGGATACTAGATTTGATCGAAAGTTGATGATTATGCTCCTTGTTGTCTCGTCCTCTATGATGATTGAATACTACTTGTTAGTATCGAGTCGATGTACTCGCCGGCACCACATGTTTAAAGAATCTCTATAAAGTTTCCGAACGCACTCGATGTACTTCAGTGTTCCCGCGGTTCGAACTGTCATTCGTTTCTTATGTCAAGAAACCGGCGCCACAAATTCCTTTTCAGCTTGCATATTTTGCTAATAAATTAGTAGAAATCATAGAAAAACGGTATTATGGGTGGTAACAAGAGAAAGTTAGAGAGAAAAAAGGATAAAATGGAGAGAAAAATACGACGTTTGTACAAAAAACTTAAGAAGTTGGATTCAGATTCAGACGGTGAGTCTTTTGAATTTTGTTAATTTCTAGCATTACCATGTTTTGTTATGAACACTCAGGCCCACCTGTGGGGTGAGGCGGTGTTAAAACATTTCAAAACCGTAATATGGTGCGATGATAAACGTGTTTCAAAAATGATTCACTGTGGGCATGCAAAATGCATAATTATCACGGTTTATTATAGTAGTTGCTAAGCTGTAGAGCCTAGATCTACAAAATTATATCGGTTGCACCGATTATAGAGCAAGTTACTTGCTTCAGATTCCACCTCAAGCCCCCACCTACCACCAGAGGAACTGGTTGATCCAGGATCACCAATGCCTGAGACGCTGGCTGTTGAGGAGACAACCTCTCCAAATGAGGAGACTACCTCTCCAAACGAGGAGCTCTCTCCAAGTGAGGAGCTATCCGTCCCAGAAACAACCTTGCCAACTGAAGGGTTGATTGTCCCAGACGAGGAAACACTTGATGCAGAATTGTTGTCTGCTCTGGGAGAAGTGGAACAAACAGCAGTTGGGTCTACAACCCATCCTGAAATAGCGAATAGATGGGCTCCCGTGCTTGCCAAGGGATTAACAAAAGAAACTAGAAATGGACTATATAATGCATATATTCCCTATGAAAACATACCAATAATGCCTCCTAAGCTAAACCCAGAAATAATGGCAGCCGTATCAGAACCAGTCAAGAAAAGGGACTCTATTATTGCAGACAGACAGAAGCTGGTAGGTGCTGCCCTAACAGCACTAGGCAAGTCGTTACAACTTTTCCTGCAGAGGGGGGACAAGGTTGAGATTATCAAACATGTTAACGATGCAGCAAAATTACTGTGTGACACAATACACTCCGATACAATCAGCAGAAGGCATCTTATAGGAGCAGTCATAAACAAGGATATGAAAGATTGCCTCACTGAAGAGGCTGATACCTTCCTCTTTGGGAGCAACCTAGCTGATAAAATCAGAAGCACCAAAGCAGTTCAGAAATCTATTAAAGATTTAAAAAGCACCAATAATTATGTGCCCAACAAGGCCCCAAATAAAACAACCAAAACTTTAAACTGGCGGGGCCCTCCTCGTCCAAGCAACCGGTTAGCGACAGGAGGGAAGCCAAACAACCAATCGGCCAAACGAGTGAAGGACTACAAGGGGCAGCAACAAACATCTCGGAACAACAACAATTACAATCGCAGGCGCTAGAACCACAGGTAGGCAGACTACCATTATTTATTAACAATTGGAATAATATTACAGATGATGCTACGGTACTGAAATGGGTATCTGGATACCAAATACCTCTGGACGAGATACCATTTCAATCTCATCTACCGTTGAATGACTCATTTTGTTCTCTTGATTTGCATCAAATCAGAACTGAAATTCATAAACTTATTTAGTTAAAAGTAATAAGTGAGTGTAATGAATCAGATGATCAATTCTGTTCATCCATATTTCTAGTTCAAAAGCCAAATGGGAATTTTAGATTTATATTAAATTTAAAAAACCTAAACAATTATGTAACTACAGATCATTTTAAATTAGAAGACTACAGAACAGTTTGTAAAATATTAGAAAATAATGTATATATGGCAACTCTAGATAAAAAGGATGCATACTACATGTGTAGCATTGATGCAAATTATAGGAAATACTTAAGATTTTTCTTTGAAGGAAAATTTTATGAATTTAATGTACTTCCATTTGGCTTATGTACTGCACCATATGTATTTACTGAGATACTAAAACCTGTAATAGCAAAACTAAGAGGAAAAGGATACCAATCAGTTCAATACCTTGACGACTGGCTTTGTATAGGAAAAACATATGATGAGTGCCTTGATAATGTAACCCAGACATCAACTCTTTTAACACAGTTAGGGTTCATTATTAATAAAAGTAAATGTCAATTAACTCCTTCCCAGGAGTGCAAGTTCCTGGGTTTTGTGTTTAATACAAACACAATGTCCATATCCATTGATTATGACAAAAGAAAAAAGTGTATTAAACTTGTTAAAAAGCTCCTTACAAAAACATCTTTTTCAATCAGGTTTTTAGCTCAGGTCCTTGGGACATTAGTGTCAGTCTGTCCAGCCATACAGTATGGATTACTTTATACAAAAGAGCTTGAAAGACACAAGTTCCTATCTCTTTTAAAACATAAAGATAATTATGAAATGACAATATCATTACCTGACCACTGCCACTCTGACCTGCAATGGTGGCTGAAGAACTTACCCAAATCTGTTTCTCCTATCAGAAAGAATAGGTTTGTGTTGGAAATAAACACAGACGCATCTCTCTCAGGTTGGGGTGCTTCATGTAAAGAAGGAAAAACCAGTGGTCCATGGACAGAACAAGAATCTCAGTTGCATATTAATACCCTAGAACTAAAAGCAGCTCTATTTGGTCTTAAAAGTTTTGCCAAGGGGTTGTCACACTGTGAAATCCTTATACGAATAGACAATACAACAGCTGTCGCCTACATCAATCGTTATGGCGGAATACAATATCCACACTTACACTTGCTCGCAAAAACTATTTGGCAGTGGTGTGAACAACGAAACATATTTGTATATGCATCCATTAATACAAAAGAAAATGTAGTAGCAGACTACGAATCTAGAAGAGAGTTAGGCCATACTGAGTGGGAATTAAATGATATATTCTATAAAGAAATAGTAAAATGTCATGGTAATCCAGACATTGATTTATTTGCTTCAAGAACAAATACAAAATGCACTCAATATGTCTCATGGCATCCAGATCCTTCTGCATATAAAGTAGATGCATTTACAATATCTTGGCATAATTTTTTCTTCTATGCCTTTCCACCTTTTTCTGATTGTAACAGACAAAGCAACTGGAATTCTTGTCGTGCCTTACTGGGAAACTCAACCTTGGTTTCCTTTGTACAAAAAGCTACTGGTATCAGAACCAATAGTTTTTAAGCCAAGTAATGATTTACTTACTTTATGCAATTACAGCTCACCGCACCCTCTTCACCGAAATCTTTTACTACTGGCAGGGAAGTTATCCGGCAGGCGTTCCTAGACTCTGGTGTCGAAGAACAGGCAGCAGAAATCATGTTGTCGTCCATATCAAGTAATACCTTAAAACAGTACTTACCTTCCATAAGGGAGTGGATCTATTACTGTCGCACAAAACAGCTGAATGCGACTGAAACACCTGTAAAGGAAGTAATTACTTACCTTACAATGAAGTTTAACGAAGGTGCATCTTACGGCACACTCAACTGCGTAAGATCTTCCCTGTCACTAGTAATAGGTCCGCATGTAGGAGCAGATATAAGAGTCAAAACGATTTTTAAAGGGTTTTTCCGTCTACGCCCAAATAAACCGAAATATCAGTACACTTGGGACATTTCTACCGTACTTAATTTCTTAGATGAAAATCATAATGACCTAAACAACTTAAAGTCATGCTCTATTAAGACAGTTACACTGTTAGCCTTAGCAACAGGACAAAGAATGCAAACAATAAACTCAATTGTTACTAACCAAATAATTACAATGGATGATAAGATTGTCATTAAAATTGACAAACTAATTAAAACTTCTGCTCATAATAGGCATCAACCTTTGTTAGTTCTACCTTTTTTTTCAGACAGGTCCAACATTTGTCCTGCAAAGTGCCTTATTAATTATTTGAGAATTACTTCTGCTAATAGAGAATCTTCAAATCTATTTATATCTTTTAAAAAACCTCATTCGGCTGTATCAGTCAGTACACTCAGCCGTTGGATAAAAACCGTAATGGCTGCAAGTGGAATAGATATGTCAGTATTCTCCAGTCACAGCACTAGACATGCCTCGCCATCAGCTGCTCTATTAAAAGGTGTCAATATTGACGAGATACGCAGGACGGCTGGCTGGACCGACTCCTCTGCAGTCTTTGGCAGATTCTATAACCGCCCAATTGTTACCTATAATAACTCAACATTTGCTAAAGCCATTTTCACAGAAAATTAATATGTGATTGACTATACCTATGTATAAAAATATTGTTGTACTGAATACTTTTTAGTTAAGTAGGTAGTCAGTAAAGTTGACTGATTTGAAATTAATTAATAATATAAACCAATATGGTTGTGATTAGAAGTGTAATTATTATTGATGACTGATTAGAACTTAACTAATAATATAAACTAACTAGTATTTGCGTGGCTGCGCGAGCTGCGCGCAGCTCGCGGGTCGTGAAGGGGGCAGAGGGGGAGCTTTGAAAAATACCTACACCTACCTACACCTACCTACACCTACCTACACTTACCTACACCTACCTACACCTACCTACACCTACCTACACCAACCTACTACCTACCTACTACCTACCTACTATCTACCTACACCTACATACTACCTACCTACAACTACCTACTACCTACCTACACCTACCTACACATACCTACACCTACCTACTACCTACCTACACCTACCTACTACCTACCTACACCTACCTACCTACACCTACCTACTACCTACCTACACCTACCTACTACCTACCTACACCTACCTACTACCTACCTTCCAACTACCTCCTACTACCACTAAAAAAACATTACCCTAAAGTTTGCTTGTCGTCGCCCCTGAATTACGTTCACTCCACTCAGTACCTACCTACCACCGGAAAGCTATCATGACATTATCCCTACGCTACGGGGGTCGCCGGCTCGCTTCGCTCGCCCGCTCCCCCCTTCGCTTTGCCGCTGTACCACCACCGGACAGGTTTCGACGCCTATTATAATATTTGTTCAAACACCTAATGGCTATCTCTAACCGTTATGAAGTTACAGCCCTTTTAATTTTAGGGGAGGTTGGGGAGGGGAGGGTATACAAATTTCAACGCCCCTAAAATAGATTTAGGTAAGAATCAAAAATTTTTTCAGGAGTAAAAAAGAGGTGAAGAGTGAGGGGGGGTGAAGGGGGGGAGAGGGGGGAGTTTCTAAAAATGATTTCGACTAACGCAATACCCCTCTATATGAATCTGAAAAAAAATCGTTCCAAGTCTCTTAACTTTCGAGATCCGCCTAAAAGGGGGGAGAAGGGGGGCAAGGGGGTCAAATTTAAAAAATGGTTTTTACTTCCCTGAGCCTCTTTTATACGAATCCTTAAAAAAACACACGTAATAATAATAATAATAATAATAATAATAATATTCCACAACTATCACACAACGCCATCTAGTCCCAAGCTAAGCAGAGCTTGTGTTATGGGTACTAGACAACTGATAAACATATACTTATATATTTCTAAATACATACATATTATAGATTAATTACACCCAGACACAGAACAAATGATCGTGCTCATCACACAAACATTTGTCCTGGGTGGGAATGGAACCCACGACCTCCGGCATAGCAGCATGCATGTGTCATGTCATGGCATGTCTCTTTATTTCCGAGATCCGCCTAAAGGGGGGGGTGAAGGGGGGCAAGGGGGTCAAATTTGAAAAAAGTTTTTACTTCCCCGAGCCTCCTCTATACAAATCCCTAAAAAAACACACGTAATGTCTCTTTATTTCCGAGATCCGCCTAAAGGGGGGGTGAAGGGGGGCATGGGGGTCAAATTTGAAAAATGGTTTTTACTTCCCCGAGCCTCCTCTATACGATTCCCTTAAAAAAAACACGTAAAATCTCTTTGTTTCCGAGATACGATAGGGAGGGTGGAGAAGAGGGGGGAAAAGGGGGGTTTTGGCAATTTTCCCATACTCACGAGAGTTGCTTGTTTACGAATCTGTCAAAATATACCCACCGCCATCCACCATCTGGGAGAACAATTCTGTCAATCAGTGAGTCAGTGGTAATCGAGCTTTATATAGTATAACTAGTATTTGCGTGGCTGCGCGAGCTGCGCGCAGCTCGCGGGGCGTGAAAAGGAGGAGAGGGGGAGCTGTTCTGCATCTGCAAGTGTAAGCAATGTAGCTATCAAGCAATGTCCTGGAGTAAGATAAGAGTAGTCACTAATATCGGTAGATATAGGAGTTAAAGGCCTACTATTTAGAATTGACTCTATTTGACACAAAACAGTACATAGTTCCTCAAAAGTTAACAAGGCCTTTTGAGTAACTCTTTTTAGATGAAATTTGGTGCTCTTTACTGCAGCCTCCCACAGACCTCCGAAGACAGGCGAGTAGCTGGGTATGAAATGGAAATTGATGCCTTGCTCAGCTGTTTGTGACTGCACCTGTCGTCGGTGGTCTGCAGAATTCTGCAGTTTGTAGAGCTCATCTAACTGATTCCTTGCTCCCTTGAAATTAGAGGCATTGTCGCAATAGACATCACTGGGTAAGCCACGACGCGATATAAAACGCTTAAAGCAAGCTAAAAATGCCGCAGTAGTTAAATTGGAGGCAACCTCGAGATGCACTGCCTTCGTCGTAAAACAGACGAAGACACAGATATATCCCTTTGATACTACGGCACGCCTGATGCGCGACTGTTTAATAGAGATCGGCCCAGCGAAGTCTACGCCTACCCTTTGAAATGGTCTACTTATATTCACTCTATCTGGGGGCAAGGAACCCATTAGCTGGTTAACAACTTGAGCTTTAAGTCTGAAACAGATAATACATGAATGTATGATTTTCTTAATCTCCTTTATACCATTGATAAGCCAGAATCGCTGGTTAAGTGAAGACAAAATAAGTTTTTGACCTGCATGTAAATTTTTTACATGTTCATTAGTAACAATCAATTGTGTAACTCGTGATTTGTTGGGCAAGATTACAGGGTGTTTTTGTGAGTTAGGTATTGTGGCACTATCTAAACGACCACCTACTCTCAACATACCATTACCATCTATAAAAGGATTAAGTGGTTTCAAGTTGCCTATGACAGGTTTATTTTGTCTTAATAAACTTATTTCGTTTGAGAAGTGATTCTGTTGCTCATATTTGACAATCACTAACAAAGAATCATTTAACTCAGCGCTAGTTATATAATTAAGTTTAATTTTTGTTGACTGTGGGTTCAAATTATTACAAAAACGACGCACATAGGTAAGTACACGTTGCATTTTAGTAATAGTAGAGAATTTGTTTAAAAACTCTAGATTTAAATAATTATTATTATCCACACTACAAACCATAGCACTCGAGAATGGGAGTTCAGCAGCACCAGTCTTCAACTCAGGTAAGTCTTTTATAATTTTATTAATATTTGTTTCAGGTAGAGTATACTTACTGTTATGCATGTAACTGGGGCCCTGCCACCACAACATGTTTTGTTCGAGCTCATGAGGCTGCACACCGCGGCTTAGACAATCTGCAGGGTTGTCTCCTGTTTTTACATAATACCATGAAAAGTTTTCAGTATATTCGGAAACCATCTTTACCCTGTTCGCTACATATGTATTTAATTTGGTAATATCTATTTTCAGCCACGCCAGTACTATTTGCGAGTCTGAGAAAAGAAGTACATCCTTAAATTGCAATTTGAGAGATAATAATGAATATACTCTGTGGACAAGTTTAGCTAGTAATAGTACTGCATTTAGCTCTAGTCTGGGCGTGGTAAGTTTTTGGCTCAATGGGGCCAGTCTAGATTTTGAACAGAGTAAAGTGATTTTGACATTACCTGTTTGGTCGACTTCACGTAGATATAAACAGCAGCCATATGCTGTATTGCTGGCATCTGCATACCCTACCAGTTGAGTTGTGGTAGGGCCTTGTAAGGTGACATTTCTAATAATGTGTATTGGAGACATAATGAGAAGACTATTGTAAAACTCTAGCCAAGTGTTTTTTAGATCGTCAGGTAATGAAGAGTCCCAGTTAATATGGGCTGCCCATAGTTTTTGTATAATAGTTTTGGCAGACACTGTGACCGGGCCAGCTAGACCTAACGGGTCGTAAAATCGCGCGACATAACTGACAATTTCGCGTTTTGTGAGAGGCGTAATTTTCTCTTGACTTGGACTAGCAATTTTAAATGTGTCTGTCTTAGTATTATATGTAACACCTAATGTCTTTATGTAGTAATTTTCTTTTTGTATGTCAAAATCATCAAAGTGTTGTTTTTCTTTAGGTATGTCCTGTAAGATCTCAGCAGCGTTTGAAGACCATTTATGTGCCTGGAATCCACCCAGAGACAAGAGCCTTATCAATTGATCTTTCATCTGAGATAGAGACTCTAAAGAGTTACTGGAGACTAAAATGTCATCACAGTATGTTTGATTTTGCAGAATGAAAGATGCTGCAGGAAACTCGGTCATGTACCTACTTGCTAGCTCTGTGAGACATCTAGTAGCTAGAAATGTTGAACACTTGAATCCATATGTGACTGTGTTTAGTTCTATACACCTTATTCTTTCGCTTGGTGACTCTCGCCACAAAATAAGTTGAAGTGGACGGTGTTTCGGATCCAAAAGAACACATCTGAACATTTGTTTTAAATCTGTGCTGAAAACATAAGCACCTAATCGAAACAGTAATAAAATGTCAAACAGTTCTTTTTGAACTGTGGGACCATTCAATAATAAATCATTGAGAGATCTTCGCTGACTTGTTAACATTGATGCATCGAATACTACTCTACACTTAGTGGTCTTTTTGTCCGGCCGTAATACAGCGTGATGCGGCAAAAAATATATTGGATCACTAGTGAGGTTATATTTATCAATATCAGAATATGTGCCATGACCTAAAGCAATATATTCATCAATAAAAGATTTATATTGGTTGTACAAGTCAGAATCTTTTTGTAGCCTTTTTTCTAAGCTCTGAAACCTTTTTAAAGCCAGATGAAGTGAATCACCAAGCATTTCATTAACTTCACTGAGCGGCACTTTTAAGGGTAAACTAACCTGAAACTGATTATTATTAAATTCAACAGTTTCCTGAAAATGTTTTTCAGTTTGCTCAAACTCAGGCCTCTTCTCTGGAAAGATTTCAGGCACAGATTCAGCTCTCCAAAAACCTTTGATAGTATCATTTATATCATTATTACAAGATTGACAAAATAAAGAAATTGATTCTTTTTGTGATTTTTGATTGTGACATAAATTGGGAATAGTACCTGCAATTACTACACCAAACCTAGTGTTTAAAAGATATGGAGATGCAGACTAGTGCTCAGGATCGACTGGACTACATGGTGCTGATGGCTCGTTCTTGTGTTGTTCAGACTGGGGTAGCAATGCCTGAAAGAATACATCTGCGGCCATGAGGATTTGTATATTGCTGGGTGTGTCAAAGCTGGCATCAGCAAGTGATAATTGAGAGGGCACTTTAATTGCACTCATATCGATTTGGGTCTGTGGAATCTTTGATGTGATTTGCTCAATAACATAGCAATTTATTGACATCTTATAAGAAGACACCACTGATTGGACTTCCAAAAGTACACTCTCTTTTATTGTGCTTGAAGCATTCCCAATGCCTATCACCCTAGAGCTAGTAGTCTTTGGCTTAAGGCCCAGCCGCCTTGCCAAGTCAGAAGTCACAAAAGAATTTTGAGACCCGCTATCAAGCAGGGCCTTGGCTCGCACCTCGGTTCCATCTGCTGCTAAAAGCTTTACCTGTACAGTAGGCAGCAAGACTTGTGTGTTAGAGGCCCCTGATACCATCGACACAGTCGACTGCACATGCTCATCCTCATGCAAAAGCGTGTTATGCTTACCATTGCATGTATCACACTTAAAATGAAAGCGGCATTTCTTGTCATGTTTGTTTAGGCATATATTGCATAGCTGATTGTCCACCGCAAACTTTTTTCTTTCAGAAGAAGAGCATAATTTGAATTTAGGGCAATTATAAAGCTTATGTTCACACTTACAGTAGGCGCATGCAGCAGGGTGCTTGATAGCTACATTGCTTACACTTGCAGATGCAGAACACTTCTTCGGACCCAATGCTGACTCGATGCGCTGTGCAGTAGAAGCACTGTGACCACCTCGGCTTGCTGACTCCGCATTCTCGAGTGCTAAGGCGCGTTTTTCTAAGAAATCAATCAATTGCTTTACTGTAGGTTCTACATTAAAATCGCGATCTAATTGGTATTCCCTGTTAGAATACAGATCGAGCTTCCTAGTTAAAATGCAAACAATAATTTGATCCCACGCATCAACACATTGATCAAGATTTTTGAGTGCAGCCAGCTGCTGCTTGACTGTACATACAAATTCCCTAATGTTGGCAGCAGTAGACTTTGATAGAGGTTGCAAATCAAGCAAGCTGTTTACATGATCGTTTATTATCTTATATTTATTATCGTATCTTTCTTTTAGGACCTTCAGCGCCTCAGAATAACTTTCTCCTACTAAAGGTAAGTTTATTATGAGACTAAATGGTTCATCTTTGACAAAATTACGCAAATAGTATAACTTTTTAATGTCATCTAATGATTTGTCATTGTGGATCAATGATTCGAATAAACCAATGAATGTTTTGTATTCACTTGACTTACCGTTAAAAACAGGTATGGTAATCACAG